>ML677339.1:270251-760099 GCA_007922305.1 Dermatemys mawii
ATTTTTGGATTGCTGGGCTCCAGAGACTTTTGGGCTGTGGGACATTTTGGGGACTTTGGGTGATTTTTTGGGCTACTGGATTCACAAACCTAAAGAAGGGGACACAGCCCAATCGGCTGGGGTGGTGGTTTGCTCAGGGGTTGGTTTATGACCCTAGTTGTGGTGGTTTTTTTCCCAATTTGATGATGTCATTTATCTCCTGTTAATAAAAATTTCTGATACACCAATCTGTGCTTGCGAGAGGGGAAGTATTGCCTCTTTGAGGCACCCAGGGGGGTGTTAGGATTTTTCCCAGGTCACTGGGTGGGGGCTCGAGCCAGTTTTGTCTTGTGTTGTTAAGAGGGGACCCCTAGGTACTGAACCTGGCCCTTGCTGCTTTAACCCGGCCTGGCAGAAGGGTTACATGTTAAGCTCATTAGTCCATGGTGTTGTCACCTCTTTACGTCAGCTGAGGATCTGGCCACCAACTGTAAAACTGAAGAGATGAATGGAAGAAAGCCATCAGATTTGTCAATGAAGGGAAAACATAACAGAAAGGGAAGGAAAAACAAACCAGGGAAGAAGGAAGAAACAAAGCAAATTCAGAGAGAAAAAAACCAAGGCCAAAAATTGCTCTGGAGGTTTGAGTTTAATTATTTTTTGCCTGTTTTTCAACATGTAACTCAGTTAATACGATGTGCATTTTAAAATTATATGCCACACCCTCACATAAAGAGATTTTTCTGAATTTCAAGAAAGGAACGATGCTAGTTTGCCAAATATTTTGACAGTGGTCAGCATGAAGGGAGACAGTCTGTCATCCGGAGGTTAGTAGTCAGCCAGCCAATCACCCAGCAAGCCATCCAGAGCACAGACAGTAAAAGGTTAGAACAAAGAATCACTTCTTTGCTGCACATGTGTGGTTTTGGATATTAAATATTATGGTTACTTTATACATAGAGACAGTAAATAAATTATTCTATAGTTAAAATAACTTGTGTTGTCCAAGTAGCTAACTGTTCTGCTTTATTATTAGTTCTAGCTTTTTTGGTTTGGGGCCTTTTATTTTGATTTGTTTCAGAAGTGTGTTCTGTGTGCCCGTTGTTTGCTGTGGTGGTATTCTTCTCTCCTCAAAAGACATTGTGGGTCTGATTCCGATCTCTCTGTTGTAACTCCACAGAAGTCAATAGGGTTAGATTGGTTTCACATCAGAATATTAAGAGGAGAACACTTTGGGTCCCTACTGACAAAGGGAATCTACCCTAAAACATACAGTAGTCCAACCCTCCCTTTTCTATTATTGTAATTGTGTTGATCCCACGATTCTAGAGACATGAGGTGGGTGAGGTAATATCTTTTATTGGACCAACTCCTGTGGTGAAAGATTAATCTGACCTCTCTCTTTTGTAGGCAAGTTAATTAAGAACATAGCAAAATATAGTCTCTAACACCACTAGTATTCTGGATTCCTTTCAGCCAGGCTTCCGGGGAGGAACTGGTATATAGAGAGCATGTATTGCTCTGGTGAATGTCTCGTTGTTTATGGAGATGAAGAAAAGTGCATCCACAATCTTTTCTACAGTATTTGATACTATTGATTACTAGGTACTGCTGTCCCTTCTCTAAGAAGCTGCAGTGGTGTACGGAAATGTCTTCAAATAACTCATGTCCTCCCTCTCAGACTGAACCCAGAGTTTTATTACTGGCAATTGTTCCTCCACCTCCAAATGCTCACCTACAGAATTCCACAAGACTCAGTTCTCTCCCACGCATTGTTCAGGTGGTTAGGAGACTTACAGCGACACCATGGGCTGAATGAAGTACCTGTAATATGCAGCCTCCCACCTCTATATTTCCTTCACATCAAATGTAAACAGCACCATCTGTATCCAAGCTTTCTCAATGCTTGGCCAAAACTAGCATGTGGCTCAAGCTGAAGCCATGCAATGCTGGGGCAATGCTGGCAAGAAACAGAAAAATCTTTATTAAATTTGACTTCTCCTGCAACATCCTTCATTATTTGGGGCTTTCACCTGCAGATTGCTAAGTCAGCCTACAGCCTTGCGTCCTTTTGGACTCCTCAATGCTATTGGATGCCCAAATAGTCATGGAAGCAAAAATATCCACTTTAATTTGCGACTGGCCAGAAGGTTTCTCCCTGTCCTAGAAAGCACAGATCTGCTAGAGTGATCCATGCATTTAAGACCGCCAGGTTTAATTATTGCAACTTGTATCTAGGAATGAAGCCACTTGTCTGACAAAAATTCCAGCTGTTACATAGAACAACAATCCTTTTGCTTAGCAGTTTAGGTCACAGTGAACACATTACCCCCGAGCTCTGCCTTCTGTACAGCCAGCCTGTCACTGAGTACAGAGTCCAATTCAAAGTCTCTAGCCTGATATTCAAAGCCCTTCATTCATTTGACTGGCTTTAGAAGAGGCTCATGAGTGAAGAAGACACAACTTTTACAGGAGTTGGATTTAGACTGTGGAACTCACTCCCCACAAAAGAAAAGAGTGACAAATGTAACCTCTTTCAAAACCAGCCACAAAATTCAGTTCTTTGAATTGTATTTTCTTCAATAATTTTTTCACAAACAAACCAAAATATATAATATAATCAAACTATTTCTCCTATGGGCTGTGAAAGAAAAAGAGTGTTATTGTCATTTCACCAGTTGGAGCACATGTCTACATCACATGATGGCCTGGTGCTGTGTATCACAGCTTCCTTACCTGTGGACTGTCCCACCTGATGCTTTGATAACCCTTTAATTTATTAATTGTCACTACTAGTCATAGATTTTCCTCTGAATGTTTTAAACACAAATTATAAGAAATTCCTACAGACTCTCTTAATTTCATTTTGATGTGTGTTATTTATTTACTTTAATATCTGTATTTGCCCATCAATGTGGCATCAAGTAGGATGACATATATAAAAAGCAAAGCAAAACATTCAATTATAATGACCATAATACAGACTTCAAACAGTTCCCCTCCCCATACCAAAATCTGTGCCTTTGTCCAACATTTAAATCTAAAATCCATCATCCTTACCATTAAATATGTATATTACCCAGGGACCCTTATTTGGACTGGTGCCCTATTGTGCTAGTTTCTGTACAAACACATAGGAGAACACAGTCCCAGAGTTTAAGACAAGTAATGTACAAAGGACAGAAGGAGTTAATTTAAATTATTTAACACACAACACTTTATGGAAGGGTATTACTGAAGAATATTCCATCCAAAACTCTTATAAAATCTTCCACCTGCCCCAGGATTTGTTTTGAGCTTCCCTCCAATGTGCCTCATTTTGCACATACAAAATTTCCCAGGAAATGTCTTCCTAGAGCTCCCTTTTGAATGCATGTAGAAATGCAGAGATCATGATACTTGTCATGGTACTATGCTTTCCATGTGCCTAGTAAATATCAGTAATCTCAAAACTCCCAACCACCTCCCAAAAACTAACATCAGTTCTACTGTTGGGATAAAGGTGGACATAATGCAGACAATTGTGATTCCACCACTGGGATACAGATCCGTTAAGACAATGGAAGGTAAAGTAAGTTAATCTTCATTTCAATTGTATGCACAACTCACAGCTGTCAATCTGATCGTATAGGGTTCCATATTTTCCATGCAAGAAGTACCCATGCAGCAGATTGTGTATCCCAAACTGTGTAGCACACATCACAACAGGCCACTCCAAATCAGTAGCAGCTCTCCAGAAAAGTCTTCTTCACTGCACTGATTAATTTGGCTGAAGGACATTTTGAAAAGTATCCCTCATTAATAAGTATATGCACAAGGAAGGTGGCAGTTGCAGGGCTTCCCCTAATATTTGCTGCTAATGTACATGAAACTACCACTCTGCTATTTCAGTCATGGGCCTCTTCTGGATCAACTGCAAATTGTGTCCTATGGTGCTCACTGCGTGCTACTGTTTTGTAACATAAGCCTATATCCACTTTTTTAATATATATCTTTCCTATTCTTATCCTCCCTTCTCCCTCTTCACTCTCCTCCCACCAACTCCCTAGATATACCCACAAATTAGATTAAATGTCTTTTTATGGTAGAATTTTTTTAATTATGATTTTCCTATTTATTATACTGTATTTCTTGAGGCTCTAACTTTATTCTCTACTCATTTTAATTAAGATTCCCATAGGTCTGTGTGCTGCCTTGTGAATTATTTGATTTGTGACTGTTTGATTTTGAAAGCACCGACTTGTCTAATAAGTAATAACCTCATCCTGCATCCCCGTGTTATTTATATGCATCAAGCAGCACCTCTGTCCACATTGCCTCATATTTCCAACCTGGCCACAGATTTCCAACACTTAACAAAACCATACTAAACCCATTTCCATGTGGGGACAAAACAAAAGTACCACATGAAAAGGAGCAAAGGTATCAGTAAAACTGGCTGCCCCAAAGATAGCACAAGGCTGGGTTTATTCCCCTTTACTTATTTTTTTTTTTCCCATGAAGGCTTCTATGAGGTACAATGATGTACAAGTATATTTTATTCAAATACATCTTTCAAAAGGGGAGAAAAGGTGTGACAGACAAAATGTGCGATCGCTACCAAGAGCTCACATAACTTTCAAAATGCGACACGGCAGGCTCTGGGCAAATGGCACACGGTACCGTGAGACATTAGGTTTTTAAAAGTGAAGTTAAACTGATAAATTAGACCTCATTTATTGAACAGCAGTTACAGCCAATTGCCCAGGGAGTCGTTTGACACCTTTGAAGACCCTGCTAACTTAATTGGCGATAGTTTTGGGGTTGAAGGAAACATTTAAGCCTGTAGCAGCAGGATACCATACCGCATGAAAATGGAGAAGACAAGCATTCTCACTGACAAGGGGAGTCATATATAGATTTTTGTGTCCATTGTTTTTCCTTATTTGTGTGTGTGCTTTACTCAGTCAATCAAATATAATTGACACCACTGGGTTCTGTTGTTTTGTGGATGACAGGAGCTAATGCAAGGGAAAAAAGCTGGAAGTAAACTTCCCCCTGAAAGGCTGTGAAAAGGTTTTTCCACCGGGCTTGTGACATTTTTTGCTCAATTCTATTAATTGATGTAGTGACAAGGCAGTTGGAAAGATGATGGATACTGATCACTACACCCTTTTTTTAAGGTTGGGGTGATATCTTGGCATTAACATAAACTCTGCTTTTGTGCAGGTAGTGGAAATGCAACCAGTAAATACAGAGGGTACAGGATAGCTTAAGTAGTTGCAGATAGTCCATCTGTGCTACAGAAATACACTGCTGGATGTTAATATGGGAATAGTGGGGGATGCCTTTGGAGCTTAGACTTTTATATGTAACAAGCTGGCCCCCAAGTCTGACTCTTACATTGCTCTGTTTTTCCCATTGTCTATATGCTCTGCAAGTTTCGGATATTTATACTAACACTAAGAACACTGCTAAGAAATCACAACATTCCCAATATCTGAGGCCTGTTGTCCTCATATATCACCACTGATCAGCTTCTCCACCTCTCATCTGAAAAAACAAAACTTCCCATTTTTTTCTTCCCCTAAATTGCATTAACACTTATCTATTCTTTTTCATTTCTCTCTCTCTTTCTGATAATATTTACTCTATAACTCTGAAGTTTAACTTGGGATGCACTTTGTATTACGATACCTGCCAAATAGAACTGGACTGTTCTTTGGTAAGGTATTCTCCGTTATATTGGCATATCTCAGTGTAAGTAAGTTCATCTCCATGCAATCTTAGAGGTACCTTGACTGATGTCAAGGAGCTTTTCTTGAAGTCTTCATCTCTGGAGTCACACAATGTGTAAATTGCAATAATCCCAGAGTTAGTTCCTCTGAATGATGTCAGGACCCTGCTTTGTCATTAAACATTAGCAGGTGGTTAAGAAGGGAGCCCAGCAGGGACCAGGCTTTTTAAAGAGAAATCCTGAGGCGTTTACACAAAAATGTAAGTGCAGTTGTCTAATAATATTAGTGATCACTGCTATTGTGACAGCACACACAAATTTTGTTAATGAATATACAAATGGCTAGATATTTAACTGACCATTTTCACATTCTTTCACCCAATTTGTGCATGCAATCATGGTATCTTACTTAAAGTGCAGATCTCCTTGTTAAAACAAAATTGACCTTTAGTGTTCCTCCTCCCTCTGCTCGCTCTTGCTGCACTGTCTCTTTAAGAGTTAAGAATCAAAGGTGATAAAGAGAACTGGCCTAAGGATCCTTGTTGGAAACTTGTTTGAACTTGCTTTTCAACCATAAGTTTTCCTGTTTGAAAGGCTGAGGGGATGGCTTCTTAAAGGGCTACAATTCACAAAATAAATCCCCTGCCTAAATTGTCCAAACTAACAGAAATATTGAAAATTTCCTTCTCAGTCCCTCTACACAATTCCCTACTGCTTATCACCAGGTGCCTTACAGTATCGTCCCACTTTACCCATCCCAGTCTAATTTCCTGGCTCCTGGTTTTCTATCATTGCTCCTGAAATAACAGCAGCTGCTGCAGTCTATGCACACCTCCATATTTTCTGTCACTTAGGCTCATTCACTGATAAAAACAGGAAAACACACAGCCAACTAAAAAGTGTGTTGTTACCCATCCTGACCAAGTCATTACCATTGATATGAGAGGTTCAAGTAGTTTGGCTTCTTACTGGAACCAAGCAGGCTTTATGCCCCAGTTACAATTCTGCGAGCAATATGGCTAAAGCAGACAACAGTCCAGTGAGCTGCTCCATCATAAGCAGCAAAGCACAAAAGAAGTCAACAGCAGAATAGGCCAAGAATAATCCCTTCTAAAAGAGCCACACTACAGCAGTTCAGCAAAGATTAAACACTGTAATGAACAGATATATAATAAACTAAAAATTAGCCTACAGTTCCTCAATGAAACTCTAAATAAAATTCTAAGTCTCTATCATCCAATCAAGAAGAAGCCTTTCATCATAAAAAGGTTAAGCTTATAGTATAAGCTATTTAGAGAAGTATAACATTAACGGTGATGAATCTATTGCATGGATGTAATCTTCTTGCGTGAGTAAGTCTTTGGGACCTACGGGCGGTGTTCTACTGCTCCTGCAGTTAAACGGGAACTCAAATAGCAAATTCTCAGATCCTTGAAAAAGTCAAATTCCCATTTATGTGAATGGCAGGTTTTTTCAATTGAGGACTTCAGAATTTGGTTCCTTGTATTTTCACAAATCCCCAGGAAAAGTTCTCCATCAAATAATTACTTGGAGCAACAGAAAAAGAGTAGAATTTTCCTGTTGACTGTGTTTAGGCTCCCCAAAACCTTTGACCTATAGATTGTTTGGAGAAACTGTTTGCAAGTGGCTAGTCCTGGTGCATGATGTATAATGTCTGGAACAATGGAGTGATTACAATGAACACATGGTTAGAAAAAAAGGCCAAAACATTTGTAAATGGTGCATTAGATTCTCAGAAGCAAATACTAATAAGCACAGAGAGGATTATGTTAATGTGCCACTACTTACTAGAGGATTTCAGTAATTCAGTCCTAGATTGTCAATCCTTGCCTTTTCAACATATTAGTACTTTGTTAGATATCCATAAAACTGCAACTTTCTTAAAACACATAGGAATTTGAAAATTATCATGATGTTGTAATTCAGTACCAGTCAGATAAATGACCAAGTTGATTCATTAAGTTAATACTGATGAAATTGTGTAATAATATTTAGCAATTTTTATCTGGCATCTAATTCGAAGCCCATTGACCTCCAAGAAAATCTTTCCAGTGACTTCAATGATCTTAGGCCCCGGCAGAGCTCAAAAGAAGAGTACATATCATTATCTCCATTATTTAGACAGAGAAATTAAGGCGCAAAGGGCTAGATTCATAAAAGGACTCAGGTGCCTAATTGCCTCTTTAGGCACATAAATCTCAGAGTCACGTTCCACTGGGACTCAAAAAACACCTGCTCAGCTGCTGCTGAATGTTGTAGGCTCCTGAACTCACTCAACACCTACATTTTTGCAGAAAAAATTCCCTAGGTACTTATGCTTCTGCATGCACACCATTGCCTCATGCCAGGCACCCAGATGCTTTAGGCCCTGATTCCACAATCAAAACTGCAAGGGCAAGCACCTGGTCTCATGCAGAGACATTAAACTTAATGGGCTGCTCATGGGCGCAAGTGTTTGCCTGGGTGGATCCAGTTGCAGGATTGGGGTCTTACTTGGTAAATAATGCAAAAATATAAAAAGTTCCATGTTCATTTACAGGTGAGTCTGTCCCATTTTCTTCACCTTTCAGGACATTTTTGGTTGTTTTTTAAATTATTTTAAAAACAGAGGGTGTTCAAACTGGGGTTTGTATTTCAATAATATTTTATAAATGTTAAAGGGTCAAGAAATGTGAAATAATTAAAGGCATACTTAATTTAGCTGTCTTGTGCCTTTTTGTTTTTCAGTAAATATACGTAGAAGCTGTATTGTCATCCTTAACTTTGTTGGGGTTATTTAATCACAGTCTGTGTGTGTACATTGCACATGAAGGACCAGATTTTCAGCTGATATAAGACAGCATTGTTCACTGAAAGTCCATGCACCGACACTGATATACAGCAGCTAACAATCTGGTCTGAATGGTGCAGCCAGAATTCTAATCTACAAAGCTGTGCAGTTCTTCAACTTGCTGTGTTGCTTGAGATGGTGAGAGGAAACAATATGGAGGATCTCAGTTTCAGTGTGTGATCATAGGTGAACAAAATGTGGACCAACATATGTGGAAAACATGGTCCGTGAGGCATAGTGACTCTAGAAGCAGCTGGATTCATGTAATAGAGACGATGTTTACATGATCCACTACAGCTCTTGACACTTACGCTTCACAAATCAAGTTTGATTGTGGTTACATGTTAGAGTGATGCTGACAGCATACTCCCAAGTCCTCCTGGAGCTTGTGTTTTTACTTTTCACGGTAATAGATGAAAAACGAGCATGGCAAGCTGTAAGTTTTGTGTTGTTACCCAAAGTTAGTTTTCTTTTTTTATTTATTGTCATGCAATTGCTTCTTTAACCCACACTATTGATCTGGAGAAGGGTGGCTCAGTGCCAAGCCTCAGTCGCTTGGTCCTGAGGGAAAAAAATAAACAGTCCCAGCAAAAGGGGAAAAAATAGCCCTGAAGATTGACTGGCTTGCTGGGGGGCCCTAGTGGATTCCTTCTTACACCAGAGCATCATTTAAGTCTATGTTCTTCCATCTACCTTGTTTGCAGTAAATAGCTGCCCATTATGTCAGGTCAGGCAAGCGCTGTGGCGTCACAGCTCAGTAGCCGTGATCAGATTGCCAAGCGTGGAGGGCAGGGTCTCTAGAGAGTAGATGCATGTGTCAAGTTCTTGAGCTGTCAAGGTTCTAAGCGACAGTTTATCTTGAGGGTTTAAAACATCCTTGCAAAGTTTCCCCTTCCTCCCCTCCCCCTTTCTCTCGTTGACATTCTGCTTGAAACAAGACAGATGCTGAAGCAGTTTTCTTTAAGTTTGCTCTAATTCCACAAGGTACAATACACCAAATACAATTCTGTCCATCTTGTAAAGGGCTGAGATCAGGAGCAAGATACATTATTCTTTCTTCCTTTACACTAACCCAAATATTTTCAGATGAGTTTGACGCTGTCACTCTACTACCCTGATGTTTGTTGCCCTCAACAAACAAGCCACATTCGAGTTCTTAAGGCAAACAAAGAATTGCATCCAGGGTAACATTTTTCATGCCATTGCCACATTTAATTGAACATTTTATGGCACTCTAATGCAATGTCAGGTTCTTAACATGATATGTATTCTTCTTTTACATCATTGCAGTCTAAGAACATAATAGGATTGTCCATGGGTTTGTTTGCATGAAAAATAAGATCTATTCTATAAGTAGAACTGAATCATTTATGAGACCCTTATCTCACAATGCCAGTTTTATAAACCTTAATAGTCTTTGTAGACTGATGCTGTTCACTGTAAAAATCCCAAGAAGTATGACTTTATTCTAGCTATTATGGTCAATAGATTAAATAAATTATTTTTCACTTCTTTACAGAAAAACACAAGATATTTCCATATTTTCTTTTGTAGTTTTTCAGCCTCAGATAGAGGATGAGGAAGAACATTTTTAAATGGTTAGGCCCAAACTTTGCCTTTCAATATGTGCTCAGGCCTCCAAGTCATATAAAGGGCATTTTCATACCTGCACAAAAGGGCATGAGGAAGACATGCCCCTTCCAGGTATTTTCCTCCCTGGCACTGGATGCCCTCTGCTGCAAACTCTGCCTGCTCTAGGGCTGGGGCAACAGGAATAAAAAGCCTCCTCTTGTTGTCGCTCATCTTACAGGACCAAAAAGAGGAAAGAGACAAAGGGAGAAGAGAAGGAAAGAACAATCAGTTATCGAACAATATAGAAAAGTGATACTGAGAGGAAATAGACTGAACAGGACAGAGGAAAATATGGGATATGTATTAAAAGAAAGGGGAAAAAAATTAGGTGAAAGAACCAAAATGGAAAGGGAAAGTTGATCAATGCACAAGAGCCAAAGGATATTAAAAGTCAATAGCAAGTGAAGATGTAGAATTACATTTTTAAACATTTCTTAAAAAGAGATGAACTAATGTGCTGTGGGGATGGGATGAAATTTGCCTCAGACTAGCCCTCACTGGCTATCCTGCCTCATTCCTAATTTTGCCTTTTTTACACTGAAAACAATTCTCCCTCGTAGTAATCCTCAACTCCCACTTTGTAATGTAGTCCAATTTATGCACAGTACTAACCCTTTAGAGAGACCACAGACAAAATGGATCATCCTCACTCTTTCTCCTGACAGTTTGGATGCTCGCTAGTTGAGCCTTGCTGACCGAAATGGTTCCTGGGAGATTCAAAAAATTCTTATCCGGTGCAGGAAGCCATCCACTAGGAATCCCTGCTTCTTCAAGAGAATAGTTTCACCCCGTGGGTACCCCAGCACAGCCTAAACCCCTTTAGAAGCCCCAATACCAAAGATCTTTGTCTACCTGCTACACATGAAACACATTAGACCAGTGTTTAGTTCTCTGAAAGTCCACCTTGCAGTAATATTGATGTGTCACACACTGATACATTCATGCTCAGTCATCTTTCATCTGAAGGTATCAAGGGCCTTCATAGACACCCATAATTAAGGGTGTCTATGGTGGGGCAGATCCCCACCCCAGTCAGGAAGAGGTTCAAGAGCTCTTCTGAGCACAGTCAGCCCCAACCCAGTGCACCTGTGAAGCCTGTCATCTCACACTCAAGATAATAATTCTTGTTGCTGCCACCTCAGCACAAATGGTCAAAAGCTCCAAACCCCCATGGTTGAACCAACTTAAACTTCCTTTAATACACACAAGATGGTGCTGAGACCCCACCTAAGGTGGTCTGAGAATTTCACTTATAACAATCAGTTAAAGTGCCAGTCTTCTCCATGAACCACATTTGATGACAGGAGAAAAGAAGCGATATATGCTGAACATTTCAAGAGTCTTGTTTCATAACTTAACAGGTCCATGCCTTTCAGACTGTCTTCATTACTCTCTGTGGCCATATCTGGCCCACGGAGAGGCCAATCAATTTCATCAAAAAGAATCTCTAAGTGGATCAGACAATTTATTTCCACCTGCTATAACTCTGCTGGCAAGCTTCTCCCTCCAAACAACATGACATTCCACCAGGGCACAGGCAGCATCTTAAGACTGCTTAAGAAATGTGTCTGAATCTGAATCTGTAAGGCAGCAATATGGAGCGACCCATTGACCTTTGTTAAACTTCATACCCTTGGCATGGAAGCCAGATCTGGTGCCACGTTTGGGAGAGCAGTTTGACTAAGATTGCTGAGACTCCTCACTCTCATCATCCAGGGGATACTGTTTGCCTGTCACCTGCAATGGGCTCCACAGTGACCCATTCTCAAACAAGAGAGAACAGTTACTTACAGTGCACTAACTATGGTTCTTAGGGATATTAGTGTGGATAGCACAACCAGCCCTCCAGTGCCACTTTCCATCATGCTCAGCAATCCAGCCTCTGCATTGTAAGGGAACTGATGGAGGGCCATGGCAGTCCCACCCTTTATGTCCTTATATGGGAGTATGAGGAGGCACAGGACATACATGGACCAAATGGACACAGTTATTGAAAAGACGCCAATCTCACACACACAGTGTGATCCAGACTCACTACAACATCTCAAAGAACCACTGTTCTGTTGGGTAAGTAACCATTCCTTCCCTGTCTCACAAGAGGGTTAGGAAGATATTTCAATAGTTATTTATGAGACACTCAGATATTATGGTGATGAGTGCCATAGAAATTCCCATGAGAAAATTAATAATTCTGTATTCAGTGTGGTGAATGGTGTGGGGCATGGGGGTCGCATATTGAATAATTGGGAAAAAACAAAATGTTGAACAGTCATCTCAATGCCAGAACTCCATCCATCCTGTGCGCTGAATGAGGCAGTGGACATGTGGAAAATATGGGATGTGATCATGTCATTAAAAACGGTGTCATAATATATATACCTAAGGGGGCCAAATTATTAAGGTTTCACAGGCAGTCTTAATTTGGGCATTTTTGTAACTTCTGAGTGCTTGACTTTGCAACCTTAACATACTTTTAGCAGGTCTTAGTATGCGGTATACAAAAAAGGGTTGATTTCCTCTTAGTGCCTGCCCCACTTCTCATATATGCCTCCAGGAGGGAGACTTCTGTCCATGCCACCTTGAAAGAGAGTGTTCGATGATAGGAGCCCCCAGATGCTGCAGTGATGAGAGCTATGGAAATGCATGTTAATAATTATCACTTTTATTATATGGAAGTAGGAAAGCTGGATACATTTTCTTGGGATTAATACAGTTCCAGAATGAACTCATATTCCCTTTCTTCTTTGTTTTCACGTGACCTAAGAGGGCAGTCATGAATAGTAACTATTTTGTATATAGCATTTCTGTTTGTCTTTGACTGGCATTGACGTAGGACAATCATTCAAGCCAACAATCCTTCACCAGGCTTTCGGGAGGGGTATATTCCATTCCTTTTTGAGCATTTTGTGACCGCTTTGAAACATCCATCTCTGCCCCCTGAAACATAACTGGAAACATTTCTGAGATTTAAACAATGTTTTAGAAAATGTTGGTTTTATTTGGTTTGAAAGATACAACTTTGTCCCCCTTTGTCCTAAAATACTGCAATTCAGAGGTTGTCGGAGAACACAGAAGATTGGCGTTGGTATTCCACTGCTGTTTCAGTTGTTATATGGCACAGTGGAAACTTGTTAAACCTTCCTTTAGTATTCCAGGTCTCTATCCATTTCAGAGACATGCAGAATTATAACTAGGGAGCACTTTAATTCATAAGAAACAGGCAGTAACAAAAAAAAAGAAAATTTTTCACAATGACATCTTAAAGTAGCTTTTTTCCATGTTAAAGATACATCAGACTAAATCTCTGAGCTGTATTATTGCAATTCAAGGAATTTTCAGTCAGTGATTAGGAAATGCCATTAAAAGGAAAATGATTGGCTATAAAAGTCCTTCCCCGATAAAATGTGTTGACCTAATGGATATTCCTCAAAGGTATGTCAAACTGTTATGTGATGTTCTCTTATCGATTGTTGATTCTGTCTGTACCTCTGGGAACAGAAACAGCAAAGAAATGTTTTGAAAGGAAAAAGAATGACCTTTTCTATGGAGGCGTTTTAATGCAGTGAGATGCTGAACTAACTAACCAAAAGTATAACAAAGGGGAAAAACAATATTATAATATTGTAACCTGTGGCAAAATAGGCATTTTTACATTCAGTACAAAAACATTTATAATACAGTGCCGCATAGCTACAGTGCAGTTTTCTTCACTTAATATAAACTATAATTTCAAAATAGCTCTTTATATCCATACAGATAGTAGATTTTTGGCTGATGGTGGTAAGTTAGAAGCCTTCCCTTTGTATAGGAAATACCAAGAGTCCAACTGGAGATGATGTTAAAGTGTTGAACATCTTCCTGTGGAGATAGTAAAAAGGAATCCATTTCTACTGGAAGTCCTAGGTGTAAAGGTAACGTGTTGTGGGAAGAATGCTCTCTGATTTTCCTGTTAGAGTTCAGTATTTCAGACAACAGTAGTATATTGTTCACAGATGGGAAGTTCTATATTTTCATATCCTCAAATAGATTTAGTAGACAATGCAATAAGGAAAATGGAATTAAATTATTTCTGTAATTGGTATTCTGTAAAGTTCACTGTTACTTCTGATGCCACTCTTCAATCACATGTTCTAGGTAATTTTGTTTGCTAGCTCTAGATGCCCCTCAATAAAGGCGTGTGTACGGGGTATGCGCGTGTGCCCAGGCACACACTAATGTCTCAAAAAAAATGGTTTTGCATGCAGAGTTCAGTGCAGCTGATAGGGCGGCTGGGCCTGATTGAGCTGCTCTCATTGGGCCTCCAGCAGCCAGAGCCCCTCCCCCGCTCCCTCTCCTCCCCCACCGCCTCAGCACCGTGCCGCCAGCACTCTGTGGAGGCAGGGCTGTGCGCTTGGTGGAGCAGCGTGGCAGCGTGTTCGGCTCAAGGTGGAGCCAGCAGCTCTGAGCGGCACGGTAAGGGGAGTCCCAGGGGACAGTCAGGGAGCAGGGGAAGGGTTGGATGAGTCAGGAGTTCTAGGGAGGGGCTGTCAGAGGGCAGGGGTGTGGAGAGGGGTTGGGGCACACAGGGAGCAGGGGGGGTTGGATGGATCAGGAGTTCTGGGGGTCCTGTCAGGGGGCGGGGAGTGGTTGGATAGGCGTGGGAATCCTGGGGATCTGTCTGGGTGTGGGGGTGTGGATAAGGGTCAGGGCAGTCAGAGGACAGGTAGGGGGTAGGGTCCTAGGGGGATGATCCCTGGGTGCACACTCTAATGAAATGTGCTGCTCATGCCTATGCCTCTCAAACAGAGTTGTATACTTTGATCTAGACTGCTTTGAAAGGGGATTAGATCAAATCACGCTAATGAACTACTAGTGCACATCCAGAGGATGCACATGCACAGTTAGTGTGCGGCAGGCTAGTGTGGGGTAGACTCACGCCTCAGGTTGCTGTGAACTAGATGTTTGTGTAGACAATCCCAAGTATATACATGCATTACAGAGAATCCACTCTGACCCATTCTGCATCAGTTTCTTTTTAGTCTAAAGAGAGCTAAACCATCCATTCTAAACATAATGTATTTCAAATCGCAAAAGGAGAAGGGAGGGCAAGTATAGATCTATAGAAGGTTATGACCTTTAAGAAAACTTCAATTATGGGTACTGTGGGTAATTTCTCTTTGGATTGCCACACCTAAAAACTAAGCAATTACTATATCCTGTTTATCCAGCTGTAACTTTGAACACAACATACAATATGAATTGCTACAAAACTATTGAACATATTGCCAATCACAAATCATGGAGACAACTTGATAACAGAATTTAAACATAGGAAAAAGAAAAGAACTTGGCATTCGGGCTAGAAAGTGTTCTTATATAGAGATAAAACCAAATACTCATGTGTTCCTAACACTGTTTAGACAGAAAAATTTATCTGTGTTTTATATTTAGTGCATGATAGTGTTCATAAAACAAGAGAAACTAAGATTGACTACTAGTGTTAGGGAAGTTTAGATCTGTGGACGGCAACTGATTTGGACAATACCTCTATATATCACACTAACAAAACCATAATTCCATCTGTATTTGGAAGTTAAGGAAAAACTGGCCAGTTGGTTTTCTCACGTTTGGGTTTCCCTGCACTTTCTGGTTCCCACTGGAATCAGAAGTAGAAGTACTAGGAAATTCCTGATATTCCCAGGCCAATGATGGAGAGCAATGTAGTTCAGATAGGTAGACAAGCTTTTGAGTTTATCCAAATCTTTGTGGCTACACCATCATTTCTTGAATCTCCCCACAACTGTGTCATTGTATATCTGCTGTGAACTGTAATAGCTCCTGTCTGCTTTAGTCAAGACTGCCAAATCTCAAAAATTCTGTGGATATTTTGTAAAGTAAGCCATAATCTCACTAGAGATTAGACTGACGACTCAAAACTACTTTCACTGTCATTGAAGATACCTTTGAACATGCATCTGTACTGAGTAGTGCAATTGAGCCTTATGATACATTCTACACACTCCACACAAGAGTAAAAAGTAAAAAAAGTAAAAAATTCTCTGCCAGGAGTGTGCCCTGTCCTGCAGAATCAGTTTGACCTGTCCGTTAGAGCAGTTTCCACTCTAGGAAGTGGGTAAAGGGCACTCAGCAGGTGTTTTCTGATTTTCTTCCCAGCATAAGAAGGAATGGTACTAGGAGCCCCTCAGAAGCAACTTGAGGCCGTCACTCAGTTTAGGAAGGCTAGCAGATAAGGCTGTTTGATTTCTTGTTTTATTCCTTTAAGAAGACTGAAAGGAGCCTGCCTGGTTTGGCAGTGTATTCTTTCCAGATTCAAAGATGAGGGAAGCCTAGGTCTCTTTCCCTTGAAATAGTCCAGAACCTCAAAGAACAGCATTATAATTGGAAGCTGGAGCCTTAAAGAGGGTGTTATGATTTTCCTTTGGGTTTTTTCCTTTTATGTTCTGATACTACAGCCATAGGCCAACCTTGCACAAGTCTATGGGGGGTGATGTTCGGTAAATGTTTAGAATTAATAATGCAGTGAAGCCTTCCAGATCTTCTGTGGGTTGCCTGGCCATGGCTCTGATAACAAGGACAGCAGCAGTTATAAACTCTTCTTTAAAATGCTGACTACAGTGTAATAAAAAAATCACTCACACACATTTGGACTTCCCTTCCCAAACATGTAACTCTTCAAATTGAAAAAACAAATATTTCTCATTAGTTTAGAGAGCGTACATAGCAGTTGCAATCAGTTTCCATATGCTTAAAGTTGTGACTTAGGAGCAGTGAAGACTGTGCTTTAGTGACTGAAATTGCCTTTCAATATGTATGCAAGTACATGACACGAGTACTCTAATGGTTTGGGCAATCTGGAGAGGCTTTAGAAACCATCCCGTAAGTCAGTAAAATTAACATGTGCTTATCATGCTCCAAGTCAGAAAAAAGAGGAATGATTTTCCCTATCACTACAAGCTTTATAAAGATTAATGCATACCTTTTGGCTGTCTCTGACATAACCACAAATTTTTATTCACTGTCAATGCAGGTTAATATTTTACTTCAGTTTATCTAACTGCACTTAGGCCTGAATGGGTTAGCGAAACCCAAACAGCTAAATCAAAGTAAAAAGTGTTAATATTTGTCTGCACTAAAGAAAAATCTCTGGTTAGCTAATTCATGAGCTAATTGGCTTAATCGTGATCTCTTTTCCTAATTCAGACAAACCCATAATAGGTCAATAGAATGAAGTAATCAGATGTATTAATCCATTTGATGCTTTCTGTTTTAACCAAGAATATTAGATTCTTTAAAAATTACACTGTACAAAACCAATTAATTTTTCTGTTCAGTGTGGCTTCGCTCAGTTTAACGCCTTTTTCCTCCCATCAATCCACCCAGACATGGTATTTTTTGTGTTTATGTAAAGAAAATCCTTCCTTATATGTCTCCTTTTCCTTAACTATTTGATTGAACCTTAGTATTGATGGATAGTATATAAGCTTCCTTTTGTGATTTCCAGCACAAATCTATAGAAGAAATTAGTGGGTCTTATTCTGTTGTCACTTATTCTAATGTAAATCTAGAGTCACTGTGCTGAAATCAATGGAGTGACAGCAGTATGTAACAGTGGAGATGGAAAATCCAGCTTCAGTTTTCTGGAAGTTTAATCTTATTTTTATTTTTAATATCAATTGGAGTAATTTGCCATAGAGAGAAGTAGAACTAGACTGGAGCGAGAGGGAAAGCGGGCACTGGCTTGTAGCGAGATGAATGTGAAAGCTCAATATGCAGGATGCTCTTTAAGCCCTAGCAGTGATTATGGTCTGGTAACAGTCACTGCTTTTTAAGTCTACCCAGTAGATTATGGAAGTCAATGGAATATGGACCATACCTTGGAAAAGATAAGCACAGTTTAGTGTTCCCTTACAGATCTCCTTTTTGAGATGTAAGTAATGTTTGGATACATCTTAAGCTTGATAACATCTCTCCCATGTAGGTCCTTGATTGAACAAGATCAGGATATTTTTCAGAGTCACATTTTATTTTGCCTTACAGCAAAACATTGATACAATCAAGACTGATTAGATTACAAGAGATCACCATTTTTTAAAGTCATGATACATATTAATACAATAAATCTAACACCTCAGCAGTTAAAAGTACACACTGGATAAGATCTTATATTTTATTTGTTTACAAAAATGGCAGGATGATTTTTAGAGGGTTGTTTCAAGATAACTCTGCAAATGCAGATGATATGAATGCTGACATTAATTTTTCTCTGCCCTCAAGGAAACAAGTATGTATTTTTTAAAAGATAGAAATCCTTAAAAGTAGTATTATTCTTTTGAGGGGAGTTTCCTTATGCAGTTTTTTTTCTCTGACTATTTCAGGCAGCTGACTAGAAGATACCTAGGAAACTTTGTAAAATGTACAATTTAAAGATGATGGAACTTGGTGGAGTGTGTGTTTGTTTTTAAATCAAGGGTGTACAGGCATGTCACGTCTTACGCGAGGGTTCCGTTCCGCAGCTACCGCGTAAAGCAGAAACCATGTATAGCCAGAACCCATTGACTTCAATGGGAGGTGAAATCAAGCCCCCTACAGGAAGTTTAAAAAAAAATTCCCCCCCCCTTTTTTTTTGCGGACCACGTAAAGTTGAAATTACGTATGTTAAATACTCTTAAGACGCGACATGCCTGTATATACTTCCTTGTACTGTATATTGTAAAAGGAACCAAAAGTAGAGAGCACAATAAACAATAGCCTGGTGGTTAGGGCACACTTGTAGGAAACTTGGGTTCAAATCCCTTCTTCAAATCGGGCAGAGCAGGAATTTGAAAACAGGTCTTCCACATCCCCGGGTAAATACCCTTCGCGTTGGGCTACTAGCTATCATTGAGGTGGTATCACTTGCATGCACATGTGTTTTTCATGGCTTAGGCACCTAACTCCAGGACAAGTTTCATGGCTGAGAATCCCAAGTGGAGATTGGTATATAAGTCCCCTTTAGGATCTGGGCCCGAAGCCCCACCCCTTTTTTAGGACTTCACTCGTGGGTAGCGTAGGTGGCTCCTCACTCAGTTTGCTGGCTTCTGAAAATAACATAAGAATCCCATAACTCTCCTCATACAATTCATGGACAACCTGGGAGCCTAACTAGGCGGGGGTGAAATCCACTGGGCAGCAGTCACCTAAGGGTTAAGCATTGCTCAGCATTGCAGTACCTAACTCCTAAGTCCCCTTTGTGAATCTAGCCCTTAAACTCTTAAGACACTTAGCAGCTTTTGAAAAATTTCCCCTGACTGGCTGTATAACATTTCCTGAGCATCCTGTCATACTCTTTTGATTAGGCGCTTGGTTTGCAGAGTCCTCCATTATTCTTTTTTTTGCAAATGTAGCATCAATGATCATTCCTGAACTATAAATTGCCTTGAAATCTATTTGACACACGATGTAACACTGAAAGACAAGCTTGTGTCTCTAATCATGTAGTGGGAGACTGACTCAGCTTGCCTCCATCTGCTTTCCTCCATTGCAGCTACTCACACACAGCGTACACATTACTGCATTTCACTGTAACTCAGATGAGCATCTATAACGGATTACAAGACATGGATATATTCCGAGAAAATATTCCCCATTACCCTTTCAAGAAGAAGTATTTTCCTGCAGACATCAAGAAAAACAATGATTTTTGCCCTGTCTCCTGGAAAGTAATTTTTATGCTTTCTGAAATGATTAACATTCCCCATAAGTGAGAGATTTCTTTCTTTTGGTCCAGATATTTGTTAAGCCTGTCCTAACTGTTAGCACTTCTACCACATACTATGGGGGCAGCAGCTGTGCAGAAGAGTGTGCTGAGGCAGCAGGATAAGTCACAGAAGGAGATCACAGAAAATGCAATGTGGCATGAGGCCCGGGATATCGGAGTGTGCCTGCATCATCACTGATCTGAGGGGATTGTAGCTCTGATTAGGCACAGCACAGTAATGAAAAGCCTTCTGGTTCATTCAGTATTCAAGGTGGGCATCTGTATAACAATTTGTTTCACAACCAAAAGTTGACAGAACAAATTCAAAACAACTCTGTGTGCATGTTTACATGGGAAGCTATTGGCATCAGCAGTGCATTTGAAGGTGCGCTTCAAGTCCCTTATGCTTTTTGTAACATTTTCAAATTCGTTGCTGTCTTCCAGATGACAGGAAATTCAGGTCTTCCTCCCTCCTGGGAGATCTTTATTCACAGACAAGTCAAAAACCCTTGACAAAAGGCAACCCAGGGAACTTGTTGACCTTTTAGCTGCCTGTCTAACATCAGTGCAAGTATTGCTCTCTGATAAAACGAGAAATTCAATGTAAGGGGAAATTTAGCAGATATTTGAGTAGGCTCTCATTTTATTTTACTTCTTGAGCTGTCTTTCAAACAGAAAACAAATGTAAATAACAGGACTCTGTCTTTCAGTCCTCACCTCTGATAACAGAGGCAACAGTTCTCCCCTCAATTATAACATTCTCACACCACCTAACTGTCCATCCTCTCACTCATCTGTTGCTTGTCATGTCTTCTAAATATTTGTGAGATAGAGGAGAGAACCGCATATTATTTCACGGACGTGTTTTTCCTCTTAGTTTTATTTGACATTTTTTTCTCTTTATATTGCAAGCACATCAATACTACATTAACTCTCAGGAAACTAGCTCCTTTCTGGATGGATGCAATCCAGGAAATGGTCTACCTTCATGGTTTGGGGGATGTAAGGAATGTTGAAACTGAAGCCTAGAGCAAGTCCCAATTTGCCCACCTTTTGTCCTCATTAATACCCTCTGCATCTATCCCAGCCTCCCAGCATGTATCATGTGTTCCCAGGGTCAACCTGATAGCATCAACATAGAGTGGAGAAATGGGGCTGGTAGATACAGGCAGAGCATGTGAAGTCATTAGACCACTTGGGTGTTCAATGAGTAACAAACAGCCAAGAGGGATGCCATTTTGCTTGTAGAAGGGAAGAGAAAGAGCTAGGAGTTAAGAAAAGGGTGGGTCTCCAACTGCAGGGAAACTGAGGTCTCTTCCAACCCTGATCTTCTATAAAAGGTGATACTAAAGATGAATATATTATCACTCCTCATTTGTACCTCTCTACAGTGTGCTGCAGATGAATATACTTATCTTTATACTCTACAGCTTTAAACACATTTCAAAAATAAGGTCTGCATCTATGTTCCTTGGTAGAAGCTAGGGATGTATTTTGTGTGTGATAGTGCAACTTCAGATGCAGCTTCTGTGGGGTTTATAAAGCCCATATATCCAGGCCAGGAATATGTTAGTGCATGTTCGAGATCATGAAGTGCAAATTTAAATTTCTATCCAGATTGACACATTTACACATGATGCTTAGTAATGTAATAGGTTAATACACACCTATTGCATATCTCTAATCTCATTTCAGCCCAGCTAAAAGCTTGTTCACATCCTAAAACCACCAGAGAAAGGCAATATCTGTTATGTAGAATCCCAGGAATAGACAGCCAGACTACCTTTGTGTGGGTCAGTCATTGTACTTGTAAAGTGCTTATCGCTGTAGTACCTGAGGAATGTTGCTTATAATTAATGCCCCTGCTTTAGTCAGCATTATGGGTATTAATACAGTTCTTGGGACAGGGTCAGCTAATTACTGATGCCTCCTGTGGTTACAGGTTCTGAAAATATCTGAGTGGCTCAGTAATTCATTGCCTCTCCTCATCTGATCCATTAAACTGGCATCAGATGGAGTCCCGGAGCACCCACAGAGTCAGTGTCTGTCATTCCACGTCCCGAAACCTCCCATTTTCATCCAGGCTAGAGCAACCCTTTTTTTTCCCTGGTTGGGATTTTTGTCCTTAGTAAAACGTACACAATGTAGTACATCTCTCCCTGTTGGAAAGAAAGAGAGATTTACCTGAAGGGACCCTGTGACAGGCAGGAAAAGGGCAGGGAGTGCTGAAGAATGAATTAGGAAGGCAGAGCTGTCTAATTTCACTGAGCCATCAAGTGATCCAGGTAAGTGCTGGCTAATATAGCACAGATTTTTTTTTTAAAGCACTTCATATTGACACTGTAGAGAACTCAAACTAAAGGAATATGTCTCATGATTATTATTTTATTATTATGGAATTTCATAAGGATGTCTGTCTAGTCCATAAAAACAAAAAAGGCTTCTAATTGGAAAAGAAACCTGTTCCTCTGGCTAACAGTACTGTACCTTCTGTGGGGCTTCATTGAAGATGTCTGTCTCATATTTAAGTGGGTTTTTGAGTATATTAAAGATACACTGAAGACCTGTAATGATCAGTTCTTGCCAGCTGCTTCAAATTCAGTCCACACACGCTCAGAGTCAAAATTGCCATTTCAGAAGGGCCAGAGCTTGCAGATGGACTAAGAAAAGACAAAACTGATTATCATACAAGTGATAAAAATGGACCAATTGCCCACTCAGTACAACCTGTCTCTTCATGTTTACAGTTATTAAAATGCTGCACTTTGTAGACAACGGGGTCTTCTCCTACCAGGGCATCTATGTTCCTGTAATGGCCTATCAGTATTCATATGTTAGGTACAGAAGGTGTGTGCAGTGAAGAAACACCTTGCTAAGAGGATGAGCAGACCAATTCAGCTAAAGTAAAACACCAGCTTATCCCCACTGCTATGAATCTTCAGTCAATTTTAGACACAAGAGGTTCTGAAATATTTGTGTGTGTTTCACTCAAGGTATGTGGCTATAACCAGAATGCAGAAATACTGTAGAAAATTTTCAGGAACAAAAGAGATGAAAGTCTGATGATACCTCCCCAAGACTTTCAGCATGACTTCTTCCAAACCTAGCTGCAATTTTGCTGCCTCAGGGAACACTGATATTTCAGATAAGCACCTGAATTGCACCTAAACTCTAAATCTTCTGATGTCTGTTCATCTATTACCTTTAATAACATAAATACCTTCACCATGAAAGGCTCAAATCCCAACTTACAGTGTCATTACCCACACAAAGTTACAGGAGGTGGTGTGTTTTCTGGAGAGAGGTGGTCAGTTCCCCCACTTCATTCCCTTTGACTTTATCATGTGGGTAGAAAAGTATTGTCATCTACAAATGTAAATTGTGTGAATTTTTTGCTAATGTGTTTCCACTCTTTGAATCAAATTAATATGCAATAAAGTAGGATTTCATAAAAGACAAGACTATGCCAATTAAAAATAAAACCCAAAGGAAGCAGACACATAGGATTATGCAGAACTATTTAAAAACATGTATACTTATGCATTTATAAGTTCCCAGTTTTATAGCTGCACTCTTCATAGCTGCAGATTATTTTAATATGCAGATCATATATCTATAGGCTAGGTTCACTTCTCCAAAGTAGCCTTCTGAAATACTCTGTGTCAGGGTTGCTACCAAATGACATCAGCTTCCTCACAATCTACCCCTTGGTTTCCCATGAGTAAATAGGGCCTTATGTGCTTGGTTGTTCCACTGGAAACTTGAAAGAAATCTATTGCAGTGAAAAGATGGAAACATTTTTGGAAAATTGAAACGATTGCTATCATCAGGCCACTTTTTATTGAATTCTGAATCATTGGCATTGGGTCAGTTCGCTGTCAATCAAAATAGGCACTTTTTATATTTTAACATATGCTATGCAATGACTCGGAGGAGTGTCTGTGATTCTACAAAGATGAAGGACTATTACTCTACCAAAAATAAACAGGCACCAATATTTCCCAGAGGTGGAAAGCTGTATGAAATAGGGTACCCCTGAAAATTCCTCCATTAGAACAAAGGCATCAGTTAGTCACATTCTCCATTTCTGTATCACTGCTATCTCCAGTATTGCAGATCTTTTTAAAACAATGAAGGTTTAACAATGTCATACCGTTTGAACTATATTAAGTGAAACTGTTTTCATATCCCTGTTATAGCATACCCATCCAATAAGCTGGTGTGATGTGCTTTATAATGTGTAGGATCATGAGACAAGATGTGATGTGGCAGGATCTTGGATGAAGTTGTCTACTGCAGATGTGCAGCAGGGGTGAACAAATAGGAAGCACTGAAAGTATGGAAAACGGTTGGTGGATCAAATCCAGGATGGGAGAGCAAAGATTGAATCAACGCACTTCTTGTGATTTCCTGATCATAGAGCCAACAAACACTGGCCTGGTCCAGCACCAAACAGAGCAGCTGTTAGGCTGCTCTATCTTATTTTGGCTACCTGAGGCTCCATGGGGCCATTTTGGTAGCCAGGGATCAACCAAATGTAACTGCTCCAGAGCCACACTCTCTTTTTCCCAGCTGGGTGACAGCTATGCTGGGGGTGCTGCAAAATAGGTTGAACAGCTGAGGAAACTGACTTCATGAGAGGATTTTTGAAGCAGTCTGAAAAAAAAAATACCTTCTGAGGTGGCCTCTGAGGTCACTTGTGTAGGCCTGTCACAAATGACATTACATCATCTTCTGTTGACAGTGGACAAATGGAAAATACAAATCAAGATCAATATTTTAACATAGTTCTTTTATATAAGGTGTTTAATCTTCACAGTTTGAACAGCATTGTTTTGTTATGGCTTTAGAATGAAACTCCTCTCTTGACATGCTGCATTCATACTGGTGGTGAACTATGTGTAGAGGGAGAGAATTCTCCGTTCCCTTGAGGTAAAGAGCATCACTCTTATTAATAAAAAGAAAATAAAGACATAAATGTAATGTCCCAGATTCTCTCTCTCTCTCAAACCCCCACCACCATGTCCAGTCCCTTTGTGCCACCTAATCAGTTCAAAGTGGCTGGAATCCGGTCACAGAAGTCCAGATCAGAATTTCTCTGATTTTTGAGGGTGTTGGGGGTAACTCTTGGCTGGCATGAATCCAGCAGAGCCAGCTCTAACTGACGTCAAGGCAGGGGTGGAAGTTGTTATGGCTTGAGAAAGAGGGAGGCAAAGCCAGCTCCCTAACAACCCCATTCTCTCCTCTCTTTTTCTCGCCCCCCATTTTTTTCCTTTTTATGTCTCAGAGGATCTCAGCATAAGAGAAAATCTATGTCAATGTCATACATTTCTTGACTGTTACAGAATCCAACTCTTCCATAGACAGGAGCTTGTGCAGCTTTTGCTAAGCATGGGTCATATGTCTATTTAATATTACATATGAAATAAAAATATCAAAATGTATAAATCCTATCAAGCACAATAAGGAAAAGGAGAATAAAGGAAGGATATGGACACAAACTACAATTCAATGATTCAGGCAATGTATGGGTTTGAAACTTGATTTAAAAGCAAATCTTAACATCACAAGTAATCCTGTGTTCATTCACAGTCTACTCCAGTGTAACTTGTTATACCATTGCTATATTTATTGCTCTGATGTATATTACTGACAAGAGATTTTGGTAAAATGGACAGACGTTTATGTTTAAATCATATTTAATTAAATTTACTGTCATTGTTGGGTTTATGGACCCAACATCGGGTTAGGAGAGAATATTTTGCCCTATTTTTCCCCAGACACTTACAAGATCTTTGCAGCTGGCATGAAACAAAATGCAATCTCTCTCTCTCTCTTTCTCTGCATGAAACCTCTCTCTTCCAGGAGGAAACATTAGAAAGTTTTTCCAGCTGATGTATGGGTCCTCTGGAGACGATGCAGGAGACCTAGATTGCAGCATACTATTGATCAGAGAAATGAACAGACTGTAGTAACAAATCCTACAGAAAGCTCACCACTTTTTTCTGAAGACCTTTTCAAACCCCTCTCTACTCGCTGGATAGAAAGCAGTAAATTAAGGCAGCAGGTTCAAGCTTTAGAAGACATTAACAGGCAGGGTGCAGCAAGAGAAAGCACAAGAGGTTGAGTTGTGTTCTGTAATCTTCCATGTTTGCCTTTAAATCATAAATTATGGAGGTGAACATAAATAAGAATTAAATATCTGAAGTGTCTTTTTTCTCCTGTCCTTTAATTACAGCACTACTTTGTTTTTGATTCCCAAAGGAGAACCAAACTTCCATTATGTGCCATTTCTTCTGTAAATTGTTAAAAAATGACAAAAATGAAATACTTCATGGCAGGTTTTTACTGTATTGCTGCTTGCCTGTGATACTACTCTCCCCTGCTCCTCACTTTTTAGGTGGTGGGGTTTTTTTTCTATTGTAAACAGGTGTCTTATTAGAGTTTATCTGACTGTTACTGAATACTGTGGTTCTCTCTAAAGCCAACTGAACTTGATACATAAAGCATTTTATGCTTCTGTCCACTGCTGGAATTTTGCAATATCTTTGCTCTCTGTAAATGCCCTTCAAGTACCCAAAAAAAGGGATGTAGTATATGACTACCTAGCAAGTTACATATTAAACAAGGTGAAGGGTCATTGCAGGTTGATTTCACTTTGCTAAACCAAGGAGATGGTATGTGGTCTCTAAATGCTTTCGATGCTCAAACCAAAGTGAGTGTAATATGAGAGCCTGAATAGAATTATGGTTGTCTTGTACAAAACTCACTTAAATAGTTCATCCACAAATGAGAGAGAAGCATCCTGTAACAACTGCACAATGTAACATTTATTATTATATTTATTTATTACTGAATGCACAAGAGATACAGTAAAGATGGAATAAAGTTCACAATATAAAATAGGGAGATAAAACAGATGTATAAGTCAAAAAAGAAAAACACATCAAAAGGGCTGAGATGGGCATTACATATTTTAGCCATTCAGTAGCCTTGGGATGAGGAGTGTTGCATCTGGAAAGTCCTCCTGACAGATCAGCATGAGATGAGCAGCAGAAGTAGGGGTGTGGCATTCTCAACCATACCACAGCACAGAAAGGGCTGTTCCTGAGACCCAGTATGTGGTCATTTCCTTCAGCTGTGAAACAGTTGAGCTTGCACCAGAGATAGTGTGGCAGCTCAAACCCAAGCAGTCTCTCATCAAGCTGAGTGATGAGGATGGCATTTCTTACAGAGGCAGCACTTTGTTCCCATCTGCTCACCATAATGTGGAAGCGTCTACCAGAGAGATGGTTGGCAACATACTCCAGCTTTGTCTTCTGATGATGAGTTGGTAGCAAGGTGTTTCCCCTATCTTTGAAAAGTAGCAGATGTGGTATCTCCTGGATTTTATGAAGGGGATTCTTTGCTTCAGTATAACTTCTGATGTTCAGAGATGGGATACTAGAGAAGAGTGATAGCCACTCAGTTTTTATTGCTGTCATAGTGCTTGTCATTATTCTCATTGTTTAATTCAGTTGTACATTAATTAGCTTTGTGTGGAAAGAGTTTAACCACACAGGACCACAGTATTCTCCAGCTACGAAGCAGCAAGCTAACACTGTGCTGTGCAAAGTTTGTGCATCAGCTCTTCTATTTGAGTTTGAAAGCTTATTAACAGCAAAAATGGCCTAAACTTCTGAGCTACCTTGCTGAGATAGCTCTACTTAAGTGTGTGAGTTAGAGTTACCCCTAGACATACTAGCATGTGCCAGTCATTCTCCATTCAGGAAGATGTTGAGTTCTTGTGAATCATTGGCATAATTCAGATGGAGCAAGCATGACAACCCTGTCTTTGACCACACTGGTTATGATTCCACTTCTTGCAATAGCCACTAGTGGCTGCCATGTCTTAGTTCAGGTTGTCTGCAATCTTTTTGAAGTCTCCAGCTCTTGAAGTTAGGCAAATATCATCTGCACACTTGAGACAGATCATTTGTAAATATGTTGAAAAATGTTGGAGCAAGAATAGATTCCTGAGGGAATCTGATCTTCTGGGTCTTCTATGAGCTCAGTTTATTGCCTAGAATAGTCGGCATCATTTCCATAGCCAAAAAACTTATTAAGGTAACATTTTAGATATCTTGACCAGCAGATTAGTGTGCCAGATGGTATCATATGATGCTATTAAATGAAGAAACACAGCCCCCGTTTTCTCCTTCTTTTGGAAATCATTTCTATATAAGTGGTAAGAGCACAAACTTGGGTACTAGGGCACCTATTAGGTCTGGAGCCTTGCTATAATGCATGGCTAAGTGGATGCCCTACATATCTGAGCTATTCGGCTGGCCCCAGAATTATATCCATATTGTGCATTACTCTTGTAAGAATGCACAAAGCAAATATTAGCAATAGTAACAAATATGTGAAACATATGTAAGATATTTCTGACATGTTCTCTGGGATTGTCAGGAGATCCACAAGTTCTGAGGTGAAGTAATTTCTGGTGGATATATTAGCAATTCCTAATCTGTCCCTTCCCTCTTTGTCACCTTGATTGTGTAATCAACCTTGCTTTTAAGAAATAAAAGTCAGATCCATAGGTGTTGCACTGTCCAAAGCAAAGAACTGTATCTCTGCAGGTTATGTTGCACTGGGACAACAATGACTACCTGCCAAGAGTGAGAGAATGGGCCAAGAGTACTGGCAGCTGTTTATTTCAATAACATATTATGTACCTGGTTAGACAGCCCCCAAAAACTAACAAGAAGATCCTTCCCTGGGCATTGTGTGATTTGCCCACAAAGCAACCATAAGACTGTCAACGTTGTGATCATGCTGGATTTTGTTTTTTAGTAAGAAACTGTAATTTATGTGTCTATACTTAAAGTTGATTTATTACCTCTGACTTCATCATCTACCTTCATGCAGATCTTTGTTGTTGAGTTGTATTGCTTTGTCGTTTAAAAAAAAGTGACAAAGCACACTATAATACCAGAAGGATATAAGCAGAGCATTACTTACATTATAACGGTTTTAAATTGAACTAAATGTATTTTTATAAAGATTTTCTCCCTGCCAGGTAAGAAATAAAAAGATTGGCTTAAGGTTTCAAGTACAAAAAATACAATAGCTAGAAGGCTTCATGATGGAAGAAGAGGGCATCAACGTGTGAGAAGCTTGGCTGGGAAATGGTCTTTGAGGTAAACATGTACTCAGCCCACCCGCTCTAATGTTACTAGCTAATTTAGCTGACAGGGCTTGGCTAGGAGTGAGCCACAGAAGTTTGTGTTCTGGAACAAATACTTGTGGAATGCCTGCTTCAGCTCTTTCAAATATGTTAGGTAAGTTAACTGGCAATCAGTTAACTCAAGTTACAATCAGATCACAAACTTTAGACTAAACAAAGTCCATGCAACTGCAACTCCAAGAGGATTGAAAGAGAAAACCTGGAAGCTATAGACCTTTGCATATTTTATTAACTTCCACCCTGATCAAAACCCAGTTTCTGGATCTTTCTGGAGGGGTGTAGATTATTGGCAGCTATCACAGTCTTTGTCATTGCAAGGCATCAGAATATCGTCTTATTGCTATAATATAGTTATTTTGTGATATCAGTATTTTTATCTTATACCAGAAATTCTCTCTCTACTATAATTTCTGTGCCATCAACGTGGCATCCCATAATACTAGTCTAAGTGCTCTTTAAAGTGGTATGAATCTACAAGGACCTTTTAAACCTGCACTCGTATTTGTTCCAACTTTTCAATAATACTATGACCCAAATACTGGCTGTACTTACTACATTTGTCGGTCTATACTAGATACAGCAGCAATATACTAGGGTCAAATGCCTTCAGGAATTTTCTAGAATCATGCTGCTTTTATATATTTTCTGACTCCTATTCAGAAAAATGATAACTTTTCTTTACCTTTTTTGGTTCCATTGCAATAGTTAATAGTGGCAAGATTTATATTTCTATTTATCAGCATCATATCATGCAAACAGCTATTGAATACTGCTATATGTTACAATTCTCTGACAAGAACATAAGTTTCTTGTAACTGACAGCCCCAAAATTAAGCCCATGATTAAAAGCTGCATTTTCTTACCTTTGGCTCACAGTGGTGTTTTTTGTTTTGTTTTGTCTTGTTTTAAATAGTAAAATTCTGATTACATTGTACCTCTACTTGAAAGGTCCCTCTTAACTTTTCAATTCAAAATAACTATGAGCAACAAAGGAAAGAGCCTCAATGCTTGAGCAGTTTTGTGATTGTTAAATAAATTAGTCTTATTAAATAAACTAAAGTAAAGAAAGACTCTTCAGAGGAATGTTTTGTCCAGGAATTCTGAGAAGCTTAATTGGAACCATGCATTCTTTTGAGGATGCATTTATTTTCAAATAAGGAAAATAAACTAATCATTTTAATTTATTTTGGCACATAAGATGCTTTTAGAAACAATCAGAATACGGTAAGTACTGAATTGTAAATTCATTTACAGTAAATAACTGTGAAAGAAACCTTTTACTCTATCTCTTTTGGGTATGATCCTGAATCAATGCTATATTTGATAATTATTCTCCTGGTGGTTATGTCAGAGCTCTCTCAAGTTTGTTGGGCCTATTTCTTCATTGCCCATTATGCAGTCATCTTATACAAATGCAAAGTGAGTACAAAATTCTACCATTATGATTTGGTCATGTCCTGAGCTCACTGTGCCCTGAAATAAATGACTACACAAGGTGCAAGGTCACAGTGAATTGGAGCCCAATGTTTCATACCTGTCATGCATCACACAACATCTGGTTTCAAACTCATACTTCTCCCCCTTCTGTTGTACTTTCCTGCTAAAATACTTTGCATCCAGCTGCTAGGAGTTTGAATGGTTTAGATGCAGGCTTCTTCCTGAGTACTAGTGACATCTGTTGTGCTTGCCTGTAACCATCCATTATTACTAGAGTACAGATTAAATATTTAGATGCCAAATTAATTTCTTTTTGCTGTATGCAGTCTAAGAGCTGTCCCTGTGGTCTCTCACAAATTTGGTGTTGAATCATTTGAGGCAGAATAATGTAAATACTCACATAGTAGAGGGTTGCAGAATTAAGCCTGAAGTCTTGGAAACATACCCCCTTAACGTTTTTCTCACTCACTGTTTGGGCAATACCAAGAACTACATACCTTAGGTCTGTGGTACTTGGTATCAGCCAAACAGCTGAATAGAGGGCTGTATAATTCCAGATGACAATAGTGGAGTCTTTATAAATATGCATAATAGTATCAATACATGATGATAATGGAGAATATTGTATCTCTTATGGCCCTAACAGCTTCTCTGGAATGATAATCCAGTATTATTCTGCTAGCAAATAACTACTGGGAAATATGTTAGATACCCTGAAAGATTAGATATGTCTTCAGCAAAGCAAAGGCAATCTTGTACAGCCTGGTTCAAACATGTAAAAATCCCCAGATTAGATAATTTTGAAGAAGGATCATTTTATCCATACAGAGGTAAAAAATTAAACTCATCCTAACTATGAAGAGTGCTGCCAGGAGAAATCCCCTGTATCTGCCTTTCAGCTCAACACTATCCCAATGCTGCTCTTTGGTTTTGTCTCTCAGTTTTCCCACTCTGCAGCATCACTCAGCGTACTAAGCACTTCTAAGCTAACTGGGAGATAAGAGTTGATGGATAGTGTGGACTTCTTGAGAAATGAGATAACAACCTTGACTATAATGGGTGGTTTAGAGGTACACACAGCAGTTCTACTGCCACTGCTATATCTTCTCTTGCCTTTTGAGGGGAATGAGGATGAGGGGGGTAAAGGGGTGCTAATCCTGCGTAGTCCTACATACTTCAGTGGAATTACTCACCTTGAGTAAACGACTGAAAAAATTTGGCCTTGACTTTGAGGGTTTTGCTGGTATTTTGGGATTGTTGTGTTTTCCTTTTCCTCCATCCCACTTGTTTGGTTCACTGTCTTAATTCTTGTTTTACAGCAGGGAAGGTTTGCTCATCATAAGGGAAGTTTTCCTTGACTGTTATAACTCCAACATATAGCTTATCTCAACCATTCGCCCATGCTATCACTTCATGGACTTCTACCTCCATCTCTTCTCAGCATACATTACAATGAGGGATAATCCCTTTTCTCGTTGTAAAGGCACAATACATATTGGCTATCGTCTTGTGCCATACACTTTGACTTTCAGTGCCTCTTCATGAGATAAACACCCAGCTTTAGTTTTTTACAGTCTCAAAGGAATGATCATATATGCCAAAAATCTGTGATACTTCAGCCAGAGAAAACACCAGAGGAAAAGCAGATTGTGACAGTTGTGCATTATATTACAAAAAAATCACACAGTTCTAGTTTCTGGATTTTAAAAAAAAAAACTCCAAGCACTTGGCAGGTTTTCTCTAGACCTCAGTTATAAACTGATGACATTTCTGCTGCCCAAGTAATATGGAGGAGGGGCACTGGTTTATGAATTTGTATGATGTGCAACTGCTTTTCAAACATGTGTGGGCATGGTTCAAAAGTGAAAAGTGGAGGATCAAATTTTCTGTTTTCCAGCCTGACTGTAAGTTATAGTTTATATTGCATATTAATCAAATGGGGCAGGCTTATGTTCTCTTTTCAAGACTGAACTCTCCTCAGAAAGTCAGTGTTAAATAATCCTTAAGTTTTCATTTTTGCAATTACTTTGAGTCTAATATTAAATGACTTGTTCAGATATCACATTGATACAGGGTATGTTTGTCATCATTTGGACAGAGAATAATTGGATTCAGATCTTTGTTATGTTTTCAAATTGCTAGGTCAGATTTGGGTCTTCTGCTATAAATTCTTCAACCCTAATCCAAGTAAAAGGAATGTGACAGATTTAATACATAGAATAAGTTATTAACTGCAAGGATGCATAAAACAGTCACATTGCTGAAAACAGAGAAGTCTACACCACTCATGGGTTTTGAAAATTTTAAAAAGAAATTTTATTTTTTGTTTCTTGTGGTTCTTCTAAATATTTTTCTTGATTAACTGTCTTAATCTATGCAGAACTTGAAGCTGATGTGCCCATAAATATGATCTTCTGTTACCCTTCATTGTACAGCAACTATTTTTGGTGGGGTTATTTTTCCCTAACAAATTAAGTATTTAATTTATACAGAGGAAAGGAATTTGTTCACACATGAGGAAGCTGGCATTAAACCACCACTCACTGTAAATGGAAAGTGATATGGAGCTAAGGACCAGGTGCAGAGAAAGGAGAGATTTTGGGGATGGGTGTATGTAATCAGCTGGGCTATAGGCAGTTTCTTGGCTTGACAAAGCTCTACAAATATTTGATTGTTCCCTCTCACATAAGCTGGTAAGTTACATTGCTATCTCTTTCAGATAGCAGTGTATTACATTTCCATTGCTTTGGGGGCTTAAGGGTTGGACCCTTATTAATCCACAAGAGACTGAAGAATACTGAACTTAACTTCTTGTGACATATACTGACGGAACATTTAGGAACCCACCCTGAAAGTAAGAGAGTGGATCAACTTAATGGCCTTTCCATCTACTTTTTTCCTCAATACATTATACATTAGATTGCTGAATCATCTGCCTTAAACACATATATAGGGTTTCTGTATTTGACAGTAGATAATCATTTGGGGTACACCACCTCTCAACATGGACAAAAGATTTTACTCTTTTGGAAATCCATGAACATAACCAGCCCTTAGAAAGTTATTTTCTGTGCAGTGGTGAAGCATACAGCTCAAGTGGGATTATTAAACAACCACAATGAGATCTGCCTCGGTAAGTCAACTAATTCAGATCATATGTACCAGTGTACACAAGAAAGGGTTTGCAAATACAGTATAGCTAGAACAGCAAACCCCCGTAGTGGAGATGCAGCTTATACTGGCAAAAGAACTTTTGCCAGTACAGCTTAGACCAGTTCCTTGAATGAAATGAGCTATATTGGCAAGAACTTTTTTTATCAACATAGATACTAAGGCCAGAAGGCACCATTGTGATCAACTAGTCTCAACTCCTGGCATAACATAGCCATAGAATTTCCCTGACATAATTCCTGTTTGAACGACTGCATATGTTTTAGAAAAACATCCAAACTTGATTTTAACATTGCTAGTGATGAAAATCTACCAAAAGTCTTGGTAAATTGTTCCAATGGTTAATTTCCAGTCTGAATTTGTCTAGAGTCAACTTCCAATCATTGGATTGTATTATCTGCTAGACTGAAGAGACCATTATGAAATTACAATAGGGTGAGTGAAAAACTGGTTGAAGGAATATTCAAAGAGTAGTTATCAATGGTTCACTATCAAACTGAAGGGGATGTATCTAGTAGGGTCCAGTAGTATCTGCTGAATGTCCTGAATCCAGTATCTAATATTTTCATTAATGACTTGGAAAATGGAGTGGAGAGTATGCATATAAAATCTGTGAAGGACACCAAGCTGGGAGGGGCTGCTAGCAGCTTGAAGGACAGGATAAGAATTCAAAATAACCTTGCCAAATTGAAGAATTGGTCTGAAATCAGCAAGATGAAATTCAATAAAGGACAAGTAAGTTCTACACTTAGGAAGAAAAAATCAAATGCACAACTACAAAATGGGGAATGACTTGCTGGACGGTAGTATTGCTAAAAAATATATGGAGATAATAGTGAATCACAAATTGAATATGAGCGAATGATTTGCTGCAGTTGTTAAAAAGCTTAATATCATTCTGGGCTGTATTAACAGGAGTGTGATATGTAAGACATATGAAGTAATTGTCCCACACTACTCAGCACCAATGAGGCCTCAGCTGGAATGTTGTGTCCAGTTTTGGGCTTCACACTTTAGGAAAGATGTGGACAAATTGGAAAGAGTCCAGAGGAGATCTACAAAAATGATAAGTCTGACCTATGCAGAAAAGTTAAAAAAAAAAAAAAAGGAATATGTTTAGGCTTGAGAGCAGAAGACTGAGGGGGAACCTGCTAACTGTCTTCTAAAAATAGTAGAACCACGGGAATGGAGGTTGTTCGTAACTCTGAAATGTTCATAACTCTGAACAAAATGTTATGGTTGTTCTTTCAAAAATGTACAGCTGAAAATTGACTTAATAAAGCTTTGAAACTTTACTATGCAGAAGAAAAATGCTGCTTTTGCTTTATTTTTTAATAGTTTTAAACTTAACACGGTACTGTATGTATTTGCTTTTTCCCTCTCTCTTTCTTTCTCTCTGCTGCTACATGATTGCATACTTCCAGTTCCAAATGAGGTGTGTGGTAGACTGGTCAGTTCATAACTCTGATGTTCATAATGCACAAGTTCTATCAGAGGTCACAGGCTGTTTTAAAGAGGACAGTGATCAATTGTTCTCCATGTCCACGGAAGGTAGGACAAGAAATATTCAGCTTGATCTGAAGTGTTAGCCAACATATATGTTATATATTAGAGTTATGATAATGATATCATACTCATTATATTCTACATGAATATTGGGTAATTATGCTGTGAATTGTATTATGCTTTCCCCCAAAATGCTCTTCACTCATACTAAGGTATATCCCATAACACTTTGCAATAGGTGAACTCTGCTCTTGGCACAGGCAATACCAAACCTGTCAGAAACAAAATGTATGAAGAGTATATCTTGGTACAGTTAGGGGATGCTCCAGCAGCTCACTGACACCTGGAATGTGGTATCTAAAGCAAAGATAAGGAGAGTACAGGACAGTACAGACAAGCTAGGATACTGGTACAGACTGGTAAGTTGAATTTTAGGGACATATTAACATGATTTTAACTTGTAAACAATTGCACTGTAAATACACAAAGTCTTGAGCACATATTTTGAAGCAAACATATTATCTAAGGTGAAGGCTGAAAGGTTGCTTCCTGAGAGGGGTGGAATGTATGATTCCTTTTCATGTGGTACTGCTTTGTCTCTGACTAACAAACTGACTAAGCTTGTATAGTTGGTCTATGAAATATTTTTAATTGAACCATGAGTGTAGCCAAGCAATTGGTTATTCCTAGTTTACAGCAGCAAGGGAGATTTAGGTTAGATACTAGGAAAACCTTTCTAACTATAAGGATAGTTAAGCAGTGGAATAGGCTTCCAAGGGAGGTTGTGGGATTCCCCATCACTGAGGTTTTGAAAAATGACAAACACCTGTCAGGGATAGTCCAGGTACACTTGTTCCTGCCTCAGCACAGGGGCTGTACTAGATGGCCTTTCAAGATCCCTTCTAGCCTACATCTCAATGATGCCATCTCAGTAGTACTTCCAGCTAGTCCTTGGAATGGTCTCTGCTGTTGAACCAGAGAAAAGCTGATCATCCATCTCATAATGGTGCTTAAACTGGGAATGCCTGCAGGACACCTGCAAACAACGTGTACAAAATAAAAAGCACTTCTTTGTGAGATCTTCTATTAAAGGTTGTGTAATCTAATAAAATAGAGCTGAATTATTTGGAGGCGAATATCCTGCTAGTTAGAGCTGAGAGAATTTACAAAGCTATCATGAAAGCCTCTGAAATACAGCCCAGCCTAACTGAAAAGAGCACTCCTCCTTAAGTTATTTAGTGATCATAACATGTGATGACAGTGGATTATCCTTCAGGGAGTGTTCTCAAGAGGCCCTTCAGGCTGCCCACACAAGAACCCTATTTAATTTCTTTGTAGTTTTGCTGTGAATAGATTTGGCATTTGATCTCATTTATTCATTATTATTATTATTTATTAATTATTTGTTTCACACAGGAGAGGTTGTCACTGCCAACACATTTGAAAGAGCCCATTAGACACCAGCCAGATAGTCACTCATGATCAAGGCAGATGCTTGGGAGGTTTTCTTTTTACACCCTTTGTGACAGGGGTAGTGAGACAAAGCTGAGTGATATGATTGTCTTACCTTTTTTTATCATGCTCCTTGTGCTTTCATACAATGTAATGAACACAGAAATGACATCACAAAGAGTCTGTCACAAAGTGATAAATGAAAGGAAATCTTAAAGTTAAGGCTGCCATGCCATCTTTAACTCACCCTTTTGTGCAGGGATCTCAGAGCAGTGGGTGATGTTTTGTATCCTATAAATCACCACCAGTCAGTATTCTGCATTTCCCTCTGTTCTCAAACACTCTTAGTTTGCTAAGTCATTTTTTAGTTGCTTTAAGAGCCTTGGGAATTTCTGACTGGCTGTTCAGCAGCTATTTTTATACCTGGTGGAATATTCCAGTATGACACGTCCACCGCACAAGAGATTTTCTCTCTCACTTAAAAGGAAAAATCTGTCTAACACAAAAACCCAGACATAATAACTGCAAAATAAGAAATTATTTACCCTGCAGAGTGCTAAGGACGAATACCCTTTCCCTAGTTTGGGTAAGCTGTGCTCCCCCTTCTTTGCTGGTGTACTGAGAGCTCCCCATCCTGTTTCAATCTACTTTAGCCATTCTATCCGGGGACTTGACTACAGCCATCTGTTTCTTCCTCCACAGTCAGCAGGAGTTCCATCTCCATCACAGTTCCTGCTTCCTCAATCTCATTTCCCTTTACCCTTAGGCCCCTTCCATCTCTCTAACATAAACTCAGAAGACTAATGGCCTTGTGATGCCTTCCCTTGTCTTCACTGTCATTGTCCGTCCACCCCACCCCACCCCCGCTCCCGGCTCTCCACCATTGTTGGTTCCAAGACATTTTTCCTCTTCCCCTGACATTCTAATGTGTAGGGATTCCCCATCCTAATTCACAGATTGATGAAAGGATCAGAAAGTGGTAACAAATCACATTAAGAACATAGTACTGGAAGGGACCTCCTGGGTCATTGAGTTGAGTCACCTGCAATCACATCATATAATCTTTCATAAACTTATCAAGCTCCACCTTAAAACCAGGTAGGCTTCTTGCTCCCACTACTCCTATTGGAAGGCTGTTCCAGATCCTCATGCTTCCGATGGTTAGGAACCTTGTAATTTCCAGCCTAAATTTACTCATGCCCAGTTTATACCCATTTGTTCTTCTGCCAACATCGTCCTTTCGCTTAAACAGATCTTCTCCCTTTCTGGTATTTACCCTTTTAATCTATTTATATAGAGAGCCATCATACCCCCTCTCGATCTTTGTTAGGAGCATAGACAAGAGAGGAGAGTGACTTCCATTTAGAGGGGTGACAGCATGGGAAGGTGTAAGCTGCTAGCCTCAATCCTCAGCCCAGGAAAGAACCAGTGCCACACCCAGAATCTCTTCAGGACACTATTTATCAGTGGCACCAGCAGTTTTTAGCAAACCCCCAAAATAAAAACAGTTCATCAAAAATGCGCTAGCTAAACAATTCCCCGACCCAGGGGCTTCCTTTCTAGAGCCTTTCTATTTCTGCCAGCTCTTTCCCACTCCTCCTACATGCCACCTGCCACAGGAGTCAACCTGCTTCCTATAGCTCTCCTTTCTCAAATGAGCTCTTTTTAGCCTTAGTAGGATTCAGGTGCTCATCAGGCAATCACCTGATCCCTTGCAAACTACTAGTCCCCAACCTGTCCTTAATGGGACTCTTCCTCAGAACAGGACTGGCTTCCATCTTAGAAAATTTCAAAATTTCCCATCCATCAGTCATCAGACAGAGATCCCTTGTATGCCTCTGCTCATTCAGGTTGTTGAATGAGAAATCTATTATCAAGTCTAGTTGTTTGGCTGTAGTTTTCTGGTGAAAACTCAACTACAATCAAATTAGCTGATAAAAGGTTAGGAAACACACAGGAAAACCGAACCAACCTGCTATGTGCTGGCCCACCAACAGGGGAGAAAAGGGGACAATTGCCCATGGGCCTAGGCAGGCCGCAGGACTACTGGAGGTGCATGTCTACTCCAGGCCCCATGCTTTGCGGGGGCCCTGCCAGTGGCACAATTGACCAGTGCAGATGGTCCTGGAAGTGATGGGGGGGTCCTGGGTGTGATGGATTCATCACTTCCACTCCGGGCCTCTCCCCAGTGATGGCCCTGGTCCTAGCCTTGGCCCTGGGGCCAGGAATTCCTGTTGGCGGGCCTGGCTGTATAACCTCAACAAGCTAGAGCAGTGAGGTCATTACACAATGAGAGGTGATTTGATAGTAATTCACATAGACTTACACATAGACTTGCTTTTTTGCCATTGAAGTTAATAGTAAAACTCTCATTGCCTTCAGTGGAAGTAAAGTTTGGAAAATTACACTGATAAAGTTCCATGCTCAAGGAGAGGAATAAATAGCACACATACATAATTGGGAATGTTAATGTCCTATGACATCTTACCTATAGCATTAGAGTAAGTTTATTTGCATTGTGACACCTTAGTATTATTTAATGTTGTTATTTTTAATGTAACTGAGCACCAGCTATTGCAGAGAAAATGTGGAGTGGTGACAATAGTGACAAGGGAAGTTGTCAATGAACTGAAATGAATTGATCTCAATCTTAAAGAGCGAGCCACAAAGTGCAAATGTTTGGGAACTGCCATTATAAAATAAAAGGCAACTTGTGCTCAAGAAAGTTTCTACTTGGGTCCCCCACAAAAATAAATACATTTACAAAGCAATCATGGTTCATTTTGGAATGTTGGCAATTGGTTTATTTAAAAAACTGTGGGAAAAGCTCCAGTTATTTTTGGGGTATGGCCATCTGGATTGAAATTCACTAATTTCTAAATTAAAGTTCTAAATTTTATCTGTAAAAAAAATGAACCCACAAACATCCGGGAGGGAAAAGAGCTATTTTAGATGAAGGACAAAGTTGGCAGAACAACAAATGGGTATAAACTGGCCATGAGTAACTTTAAGATGGAAATTAGAAGGTTTCTAGCCACCAGAGAAGTGAGGCTCTGGAACAGTCTTGGAACAGGGGTTTGTTTCATATTTATTTGATGTATTGAAGGTGGTTTTCATGATGTCATCCAGATACGTTAAATAAATTGTTTGTGTATAAGGTTAACAAGCTGCAATAGTAACAGAATTTGTGTGGGATTATATTAGGATTAATTTGATCAATTACTTTAAGTTGCAGAGGTCTCTAGATGAGACAGAAGCCAGTGTACACACTTTGGCAGATGAAGAACCAGGGCAGTCAATACATGCCAGGAAGGTAATGAACATTCTTTCAAACTTCATTTTTCATCCAGCAGAGAGAAGAAAATGACTAATCCCAGTCACTGCTACTCAGAGCAGCCAAAATGATAACTATAAATAATAATAATAAAAAACCCACAGTTTAAATGCAACAGAAAACCATGCCATCATATTTTGCCTTTAAAATGATGGTGTTGAACCTTGAATTTTCATTCAGATTTGCCCTAGAGTGAATTGAATTTCCTTTATTTTAAACAACTTCTGAATTAAAAGATTCCTTGATATATTCTTGATATATTGCTTCATAGATTCCAAGGCCAGAAGGGACGATTGTCCAGCGATGCTGGAAGGACAGGAGACCTTGCATATGGTTTAATCAAGCTGCAACTTCGTTCCTCAAGGTCTGGGAGTACAGTGCAGGTAATTCCATGGGTTGCTGTCAGCTCTCCCTCTTTACCCATCCTGTTCCCCAGACAATCCACTGCTGGAGACCTACTATTCCCTTTGAATGAGGGTTAAGGGCGGGGAGGGGCAGTATTAGTCATAGGAGCGCCAAACCTCCATTTCTGTTCATTTAAAGAATAACTCCTTTAAATCCTTTACCCATCCACTTTATCTGATCACCATATCCCTTCCCTACAGAGTACCTACAATGGATATTTGCCACAAGGAGGTGCCATCAATTAGCTTGGCTGCCTCCCCAAATCCCTCGCTGGGTTTCCAGACATCTAGTAATGTCTCTTTAATATTGGCCACAATATGAACATTTCTGGTGCTTTTTGCTATATCCGGATGAGAAATTACCACCACCACCCTCTTTGCCACCTATGAATTTGGCCACCTCCCTATTCACATACCTCCTAGTTTTGTGGACCCAACAGGGATCCACAGCTCCCCACCACACCCTTCATTGCAACACATCTAACCAAATAATTTTTACACCTAGGAGAATTTCCAGAATCTGCCCCAAGTCCCTCTTAGCTCTGATTATTAAGTGCACCCCTGGATGCAGTCCCAAATGTGTTTTCCCCAGCGTGAATGACAATCATAGCTGGTGCCTGTTCACTAATGCATACAGAAGGGGCATTAGCTTGTCCCATAATATGCCCCTCCTCCCATGCCAGCTCAGGACTACTTCACCACTGAGGCCCAGCTGAGAACCTCCAGACAACCTGGAAGCCAGCTTATGCTCTTAGTAAACAATCCAGTGCCCTAAGACCCACACCACCATCGCCTGACCCATCTGTCAGCATCTGGAATGCAAACATAAAGAAAAATTATCACTGATTCCTCACGTACCCTTTGTGTGAATACCAGTGCCCAAATGCTTGAATTGCACTAGCTCCAAAACCCAGGTGGGCTGCTGCTGTTGTGCCCAATCCTGAATGAGTGGGACCAAAGCCCATGTGCTAGAAGTCTCAACCATCCATCCCTGTCTTAAAATTGTAACAAAATGGTAGTTTGGCAGGGGACTCCCATCACTGTGAATCAAGAGGAGTCCATCCCACCCTGGCCCTATTTCCATGTATGCTCTCACAGCCTCCACAAGGCAGATCATGGGCTTGCCAACCTCCTGTAGAATAATACATTCACCCCAGCCTCCTTGATCCATCTTTGACTTCCCCCAGTCACCCTATCCAATGAATATTCCCCAATCCCCAAATTCCTGCCAGCCCTTACAGGACCCAGGTATCAGTTCTCTGATCCTAAAAGCTCCAAAAAAAAAAGGCTACCAGAAATGTCACCCTGAACAAAGCCACCTCTTGTTCACTATGACATATGGGATTTAAATCTGCACCAGATCCCTAAGGATATTAACACTGATAGGACAATATGTATCCTCCCTAGGGTTGATGCTTCTAGGTCACCCCACTAAAAACCTCCAAACTAAAACCCCAAAATAAGCTTGGCTGCTTAATGTGCAATGAGATAATTATGAGCATATAGACTGAGCTCCTGCATAATACAGGCCACAGAACTTCCTCAAAATTATTTCTAGAGCAGATCTTTTAGAAAAACATCCAATCTTTTTTAAATAATTGTCAGTGACGGAGAATTCAGTACAACCCTTGGTAAATGATTCCAATGATTAATTACTGCTACTGTTAAAAAAATATACCTTATTTCTAGTCTGAATGTGTCTAGCTTCAACTTCCAGCCATTGGATAACACTACCTTTCTCTGCTAGATTGAAGGGCCTGCTAAATTTATTGCCCATGTAGGTACTTACAGAGTGTAATTATGTCACCTCTTAAATTCTTGCTAAACTAAATAGATTGAGCTCCTTACATTTGTCACTTTAAAGTATGTTTTAAAATCCTTTAATTGTTCTTGTGGCTCTTCTCTGAACCTTCTCCAGTTTATCCTTCTTGAATTATGAAGAGCAGAACTGGACACAGTATTCCAGGAGTAGGCATACCAATGCCAAATATAGAGGTAAAATAAAATCTCTACTACTCAAGATTATCTTTTGTATGCATGCAAGGACCACATTAGCTCTTTTGGCCACAGCCTCACAATGGGAGCTCATGTTCAGCTGATTATCACCATGACCCTCCCAAATCTTATTCTTTGTTCCTAGATGTATATACTACATTTAGCCATTTTAAAATGCATATTGTTTTCTTGCGCCCAGCTTACCAATAGATCAAGATCACTCATTATCAGTGACCCATTACTTTCAATATTTATCATTCCTCAACTTTTGTGTCATCTGCAAATTTTATTGGTGATTATTTTATGTTTTCTTCTAGGTCATTGATACAAATCATAAATATCTCACGGTTGAGAACTGATCTCTGTAGGACCCCACTGGAAACACACCTGATTGATGATGATTCCCTATTTACAAATACATTTTGAGACCTATCAGTCAGTTTTAACCAATGTAATGTTTGCCATGTTAATTTTATATCTTTCTAGGGTTTTGGGGTTTTTTTTCAAGTCAATTCAAAGAAATTCCCTATAAACATTTTTTTGACTTTCTTATGACAGATGAACTGTTCCAAAATTCAGGAGGATCAAGTCTGCAATCATCCCATAAGCAAAACTCTCAGGGGAGAGAGTGGAAATTGTATCTAAAATGTTTGATCCTCTTTGGTTATAAATCTGATATCTTTATTGAGTAGAGAAACATGATGTCTGTTGTTTATTGAAGGGAAGATTTTAAAATGATCAAATTAAATGGTAATACAATAGAGTATTAAAGTAAAAATTCTCCCTATTCAAGGTTTTGTTGTCCAGAATCAGTCAGATTTTTAAGCTCTTCATTTTTGAAAATTCTGTAGTGTTGTTGTTCGCAACTTGTTTGGTAGCTGAGTGGTGCAGCTGCCTTTGCATTGTGTTATTTTTGAACAGAGATCAAGCTTTTGTTCTGTGCAGAAATCCTTCAGCTCACCAAGCACATTGATTGCTGCTGTGTATATTTCAATCTGCATTTCAAGAGTAAAGTTGGACTTATTGTACAATGTATTGTCCTCATCTTCATCCATCACATCTCCCACTGCTTTTTCAATGTGAGCTACAATAAGAGCCCTTTCATTCCACTCTACTCTCAATTCCTCAAAAACTAGCAAATTGTATGCGGCTCTAGTATATTTGGCAGCAGGTGGCCATCAGGCATGCAGCAGATCGCGTCATTAAGATGCTGCAGTGTGCATTCTCTGTTGTCAGAGAGAACAGGGAACTTGGCATTGTATAATCAAAGCCCACAGTTGGTGCAACATTTCTCAATTGTCATAGATAGACTTTATTACATTCCAAATAACAGCTACCAACTGCAATCAAGCAAGCTGATATATTTTGCTAGCACTGTTAAACTATCAAGAATTTGGCTAACAGAGATGTCATGAAATGCTGACAGTAGAGTGTTTTAATTATTTCAGCACTGGATTTTTTGCATACAAGGAGGAAATAATCCCCTTAGATAGATTTTCCTGAACAGGAGACTAGAAACTCAGGAAGTTTCTCTAGTATCTTACTGGATACATAATGTCACTAGCTTGTGCAGCTGAAGATAGTTTTGCTAGTTCTGTTTTATCTGAATATACAGTAGTCCAGACTTGAAGAAATGCTTATTGTCAGCTGTAGTGCAGTATTTTCTAAGATGCTGAGAATAATCCCATTGACTTTCAGTAGACTTAGGTTCTTAAATCATTTTTGAAAATGAGACTTAAGCTCCTTCATAACTGACGTGTATTTAAAAATTTTATCTCTAGTTTCTCTATTAATTATTCTTAGGTGCACCTGCTGCCTCTGTGTTATACTCATACATGAAAAAAGAACAAGAGGGTGGAAGAGAGAGAGAGAGAAAGAGAGAGATTACATGATGCCAAAATATTACAGTTTCCTCTTGCAAAGTTTCCATCTGACTGTTATATTGGTGTAGGGGAGACTTATCAGCAAGTCACTTAACCAGGGGTCGGTCCTGGGGCTGGTTTAGTTCAATATCTTTATTAATGATCTGGATGATGGGATGGATTGCACTCTCAGCAAGTTTGCAGATGTCACTAAGCTGGGGAGAGAGGTAGATATGTTAGAAGGCATGGATAGGATCCAGAGTGACCTAGACAAATTGGAGGATTAGGCCAAAAGAAATCTGATGAGGTTCAACAAGGGCATGTGCAGGGTCCTGTACTTAGGACAGAAGAATCCCATGAAGCAGTGCATCCAGTTTTGGGTTCCCCACTACAGCAAGGATGTGAACAAATTGCAGAGAGTCCAGTGGAGGGCAACGAAAATAATTAGAGGGGCTGGGGCACATGACTTATGAGGAGAGCCTGAGGGAACTGAGGTTATTTAATTGGCAGAAGAGAAGAGTGAGGAGGATTTGATAGCAGCTTTCAACTACTTGAAAGGGGGTTCCAAAAAGGATGGAGCTCGGCTGTTCTCAGTGGTGGCGGATGACAGAACAAGGAGTAATGGTCTCACGTTGCAGTGAGGGAGGTCTAGGTTGGGTATTAGGAAACACTATTTCACTAGGAGGGTGGTGAAACACTGGGATGGGTCACCAAGGGAGGTGGTGGACTTTCCATCCTTAGAGGTTTTTAAGGCCCTGTTTGACAAAGCCCTGGCTGGGACGATTTAGTTGGTGTTGGTCCTGCTTTGAGCAGGAGATTGGACTAGATGACCTCCTGAGGTCTCTTCCAATCCTAATCTTCTATGATTCTATGATTTTAACCGTTGGGTGCCTTAGTTTGCTGTCTCTCAAATATGTATGATCCTAACTGCCTTATGAAGGTTATTGTGAGTCTCGATAAAGAATAGAGAATGAAGATCTTCTTATGCTATTGGTTCAATTAGTAGTTTGTAAAATGTGTTTTTATGTGGACTGTGGTTGATTCAACCATATGTTGATTCAACCAATGTGTGATGATCATTACGACATTCCAGTATTTGTGATAACTGCTGAGACTAAAGCGTTTCAGATGAATCACTAAAGTTGTTTCTGTGTTTTTGTTTGTCTGCTAGGATGTCAATATGGGGCAGAGTTAAGGTTATTTGGTATTGCACAGACAGTACATTTCAATACATGGCTGTATGTTAACTGTGGTATCAGAACCAAATAGTTAAATTTAGTGGTTAGGTACTGTGTATTATTTTTTAATTATATATTATGACAAGGCTCTGTCCTTATCTTCGTGGATCCTGTGTTTGCTGGCGGATTTCACTAGCCTCAGAGGCTCACTGTGACTCTCCACGTAGCCCTTCTCTCTCTAGAGACAAAGTCACAGCCTATTGAGCCTGTTTCATCATAACCCAGTGAGGAGACGCTATCCTTTCTGGCACAGTCTCTGTTGTCTCCCAATCTCAGTGATTAATTAGGGGAGATAGAAAGGGGCCCGCCCTCTACTCCGGGCTCCAGCCCAGGAACCCTAATAGTATCAGCTAAGATGGCTGACCTTTTAGCCACAAAAAAAAAACAACAATTCCCTGGGCTACCTCCCCACAGTAGTCCCCACTTCTTCAAACTCCACTTCAGGGCCTCCTTCCTTGCGTATGATACGTTATCTACCCCTCAGTATCATCAACAGCACAACTTCCTCCCACAGCTCCTGACATCCACCCCAACCTGACTAACTAGGAGGTTTTTAACTGGTTTCAGGTGTCCCAACCACGCTAGCTGTTTCTACTGCTTTCTGGAAGGTTCCTAATTGGCCCCAGGTGTCTGGATTAACCTGGAACAACTGCCATTTGGTTCCAGTGGTACCAGGGATTTATTTAGCCTGGGACTAACATATCTATTCCTTATCACTTTCCTATAGCCCTCTAGCCTTGCCTCATCACAATATGTAATGTTCTGTGTTCTGTACCTTTATTATTACCTAACAAAGTTTGTGTAATTATTATATAGTTATAGCATTAAAAGTTTGTATTGTCATTATTCGTAAAAGAAATATCCTAGCAAACTATTTGCTTTGTCTGAAAAATAATGAAGCATTCAGATTACATGTAGAAATAAAGGTAGAAAGAGTTCCATGACATTTGTTACCGTTCTTGGAGATTAAGAAGCTTCTTAGTGAGTCAGACAGACAGTGGCAACAGATAGTTCTCACATAATCAAAATAATAATTTATAATCAGTAACATGGCAGTGATTTATTACAACTTGCCATCATGAAAAATGTCAAACAACATATTCAAACATGGAGATATACCTATCTCATAGAGTTGGAAAGACCTTGAAGGTCATCAAGTCCAGTCCCCTGCCTATACTAGCAGGACCAAGTACTGTCCCCTGACAGATTTTTTTCTCCCAGATCCCTAAATGGCCCCCTCAAGGATTAAACTCACAACCCTGGGTTTAGCAGGCTAATGATCAAACCACTGAACTATCCCTCCCCCCATATGAGCCAGCCTGAAATGTAGGACCCCTGCCATTTGCACCTAAAAGAAGATAAACTGAAGCTGGTTAGACAAATTATTCTAAAGCTAATATAACTAAGTCAAACCTCACACATACAACATCCCCAGGAAACAAAGCCAAATGGTCCTTGAATATCTCAGGTAACAACCACAAAGTCACATTAAAAATGGACCATTGTTAATAAGTCATTTGTTACTCAGGAGGCATTTCCTGACTCTCAAAAAAGCATAATGAAATACAGCAAGACTGAGCAGAAAAATATAGTGCTGGTTACAAAGCAAATGCTAGCCTCCCCCGCTATCAGCTTCCCTAGTTAATTAGGGTGGTTAATTATAGATTTTATTTTAGGATGCAATGTTATGTAACCTATTTCACCTGCATTTCAAACTAATGACAGAAAAGGACATATTACATTTTTCCCAGCTCTGTATTCTCAAGGTCATTTGGGAGAACTTTTGTTAATGTATCATTAGTTTACAATAGGCTCATATAGTCCCCAGATGTACTTCATATTGTATAGGTATGATACAGGTGGACTCTCAAAAGTGCCTAAGTGAGTTAGGAGCACATTTAATTGAAAGCCAATAGCATTTGTGATCCTAATGTCTATAAGCAATTTTGAAAATTTCCACCTAAAAAAAGTCTTTTCCTAAAGGATATTAGAATCTAAATCAGATGAAAGAAATACTTAGAGATAACCTATACTAGGTTGCGGGGAGTTGGGGGAGATGAATGGCCTCAGAACTCTGAAGGCTAGCATTACAAACCATGGATCAGCTCCTTAGCTGGTATAAATGACTTTAATGGAGCTATCCCAATTTATACCACTTAAAGAACTGGCTCCTTGGGTCCATGCCTAACTAGCCATTTGCCCATGCAAATATTTGATTTCCACATGCAATTGTAGTAATTAAATTACCAGATTAGGCTCACAATTACATATGCATTTAAACCTATGACTTTGACACCATTGATTTGTCATTATCCTTCAAGTCAGCTGGTGTTTGGAAGCTCAAAGAGTAAAATCCTTAACTCTTTCAGAGCCCTGTTTGTGTATAACAAGCAAAGTGTCAAATATATGGACCACCTATGGTCATCTACCTCATATCATATCTCAGAGCTTTATAGTTTTTTCACAGGCCAGTCTGGGAGCTCTGCAAAAACTCATGTCCCCTACATGTGCACCTGCTGTACTCAAAGAACAAAGTCTTGACAGTGAGGCATCTATTTCTGTAGTATATACCCCATTTTCACATCTCTTATTGGCTATTTATGGAGTGGATATTCAGCCTCAAAGGATAACTGTCTGTCCCATCCCGTTTGTAGGATGGCTGCTGGAATCAGAGCTACCGATCAGGCAAGGGCAGGAGAAAAATAAATTATCTGTGTGAGAAGATGCAGTGGATGATATTCCCTGTAAATTTTATACATCTAAAACCTTAAATCACTGCCCTCAAAGAGAGCCATCCTAGCATATCTGCCCTTTCCAGGGTTGATGAGATGAGGAGAATTTGATGCACAGAGCAACTTCACAAAAACAAACAAACAAACAGAAAATCTTTTAATGGACTCTGGAGTAAACTGATTAGCTCTTGTATTTGGGAAAGGTTATTTAGTATTCCTCTCTGAACAGAAGCAGGAAAGATTCCGTTGGTTCTGTTGAAGCAGAATAATAAGAGTTTGCATTGTGTAAGCAAAGCATGCTCACTGAAATTTCTAAATTGGATTTATTCATCTACTCTTAGAACCCATGACATCTAGTTTTTTTTAAGTCTTAGTTCATTAGCAGACTAAAGGGAAACAAATATGAGGCAGCCTCATTGGTCTAAAGGGGGAGGGGGAAATTATCTAGTTTGATACATGAAATCCAAGTCACTCCTGCATGATAAAAGACTGGTAATAACAAAAATTAAAAACATGAGATTAAATCCCATCAGAATCATTTGAAAAGGTTTAACTGGTAGCTGTTAAACTCAGAATATATTTTAGATTTTGCTACCTGTAGTCCTAGCAAAGGACATACAGAGCTATAAGCCGGTTCCCAATGTCCATGTCAAGTAGAAACAGAAATGCAATGTTGATTATTTATCATTCTGATTCCAAGTGAATTAATAACCAGAGCAAGTCTTGGGGTTAGCAAATTCTAAAGCAAACACTTACCTGTTCTAATGACACATAAAATCTGAGTTGAAGCTTTACTCTGTGTCATCAGGAGAAATGGATTTGGGGGAATCTCCCAGAGATATGCAATGCAAAATGCAGAGAAAGTAAATCAGGAATGCGGGTTTTTAAGTGTAAAAAGTGAATTTACTGGGGCTATAACTAAGCCTTATGTGGTAACCTATTGAAGCCACCTTGCAAGGATCTCTGCCAGGAACATTGTCCCAGTTGAAGTGGCCTAGGCTAGAAGGCTTTTGAACTGCTGCTGCTCCTTTAAAAAGCACTGCAAGCCTTCCCCTTTGAGCCTAAGAAACTTATGGTCAGTCACACTGACCCTTTCCAAAGCTAATCCCCCGTGTTCAAGGCTTGATAGCTGAAGAAGCCTACTCAAGTCACTGTCCCTTAAAAGTCTGTAGGGCTTTTGTTGCAGTTCTACTACAGATACTCTTCATTCCCCTCGTTTTACAGCTCTCTGGCTTTTCCCCTCTTCCAGGCTAAACTGCTTCCCTACAGGCTCTGTTCATAACTATCTGATGCTGCTTCAGCTGCTCTCTGCTGCTGAGTTGCTGTCAGAAGCAGCCCTGCTCCCTCTGGCAGCTTTTGCCTTTGACTTCAGTGGGGTCAGGATTTCTCTCTGCCGCTCTTAATGGGTAACTTGGGTTACTTATTCTATTGTGCCTCTTTGCGCCCTATCCAGCCTTCCTAATTCACCTCCCAATTGCCAATTTCCAGCTTTTCCTCCTTTCTTTACCACTTCCCAGGTCTCCCTTCTCCAGAATGGCTAAACCCATTCAGTTATTGCAGGGACTATTACTGGGCTGGTGAACAAATCCCAAAACACACCAGCTTCCACTCCTCTCCCAGGATCTTTTACAGGGCATTTAGTCTCATTGTCCAGGTGTGTGTGTAAGGGGGTCTGGTGTCCTTCCCCTGCTAACATATGACTCCTAGCATCACTCATGAGAGGTGGGAAGGAGAATAGAAGATAAAGTGGAATTAAAAACAATGCATACAAATATCTTTTGGGCTTAAGGTTTGTAAATTTTTTTATTATTTTATTTTTTACAAATCCTAAATATGGTAGCATTTTTTTTTGTTTCTTATTTTCATTAATAGATTTTAAGACCAGAAGGGGTCATTACGATCATTTAGTCTGACCTCCTGTATGACATAGGCCATAGATCCTCACTCAGTGAACTCCGCATTAAGCACATCTTGAGTTAGAGCACATCTTTCAGAAACCATAGACCAGAGCCTTATTGCGCTAGGCTCTGAACAAACATATAGATCAAGAAGACAGCTTCTGCCCCAGGAAGTCTATGAACTAAGAATGAGATAAGAAACAATGGGTGGACACAGCAAACTAGCATGGAGAGTACAAGGAAACAATGAGATAAATCTTGTTCCCATGAAAAGCAGAGGTTAGAGCACAGTAGCTAGGGTGACCAGGTGTCCACTTTTTGATTAGAAAACCCAGGCAAAAAGGGAGCCTGGCGGATCCAGTCAGCACCGCCAACCAGGCCATTAGAAGTCCAGTCGATGGTGCTGCAGATCTAATGCAGGCTAGTCCCTACTTGTCCTGGCACCACGCTGTGCCCTGGAAACAGCCAGCAGGTCTGAGTCCTGGGCACTGCCCCCACTCCAAACACCAGCTCCGCACTCCCATTGGCCGGGAACAGCAGGAAATCAGAGCTGGAGGAGGGGGCTGCCTGCAGAGCCCCATGCCCCTCCTCCCAGCCTAGGAGCAAGACCTGCTGGCCGCTTCTGGGGCATAGCGTGATGCCAAGACAGGCAGGGAGCCTACCTTAGCCCTGCTTAACCACTGACTGGGTAAGCAGGGGCACAAGGTAAGCGCTAGCTCCAACCCCCATATCCCAGCCTTGAGCCTCTCCCCCCAAACCCAGAACCCCCTCTTGTACCCCAACCCTTCATCTCCAGCCCCACCCAGAGACCTCACCCCCCCAACCCCTGCACCTGAACCCCCTGCCCCAGCCCAGAGCCCCCTCCTACACTTCAAATCCTCCCCCCTCAGCCTGAAGACCCCTCCTACATCCTAAACCCTTCATCCCCAGTTCCACTCCAGAGCCCGCACCCCTAGCCCAGAGCCCCCTCCCACATCCTGAACCCCTCATTTCTTGCCTATAACCCCCAGTTGGAGCCCTCACCGCCCCCACACACCTTACCCCCTGCCCCAGGCCAGTGAACGTAAGTGAGGGTAGAGGAGAGTAAGCCACCGAGGGAGGTGGAATGTAGTGAGCAGGGAGTGGGGCCTCAGGGAAGGGGCAGGGCTAGGGTGTTTGGTTTTGTGCAATTAGAAAGTTGGCAACCCTACAGTAGCTGCCTGACCATTGTTGTGGTTATAGGCTCCAGCATTAGAAACTCACTTATTTGAAGGTTCCTGAGGATGTCAAAAAATTGAATAATCAGAGGGCTGTCCAGTGGAGTCCCGAAGTGCTAACTAAGGTTTTCAGGAGGATTCCTATCAAACAGAGACCAGGAAGTGTGTTATCTAAACACATTAGTGTGCTCCCTTAAGGCACAGTAGCTATATCACATTTCTCCTCAGCTCCCCTGTGCTATCTAGCCTCTTCTCCTCCTGGCAGCTAGAGGCAACATTGTCTGTAGATGTTGCTCTGCAAGTCATTGAGATGACAGTGTGTTGTGTGAACATCTCAGAACAGCTATTGTTTCAAGTTGTCTGCATACTCAGGAAGACGTCTCTGCATCTGGTACATTCTGATTACATTTTGAGGATTATCTTTGAAATTTTAAGGGCTACAAATTTAGGCTCAGATCCTTGGCTACGGCTGAAGCGCACACTGCACAGCTGAGGGGAGAGGCTGCAAAGGTGGTCTTCACACTTTCCCATCCTGAGCCAAGCACATGACTGTGCAGTCTCCTGCTGCTCCTCTAAACAGAGTCAGCTGCTAATTGACCTAAAGGACCAGTCAGCAGCTGAGGATCAGTGGGCCATAAGGAAATCTGGCCAATCTCCGGAGCCTGTATTAAGCATAAGCAGACTAAGCCATTGGTTAGGGCCGGGAGCAGCTCAAGGAGCTTCCTTATTCACTTTTTATTATTAGTTTGGGGACGGGGTGGAGTATTCTTGCTGAGGGCTTGCACTGCCACTGTCACACTTCCTTCCCCACCAATCACATCCCTATACCAGCAGCAGGCATGAGGAGTAGCACAGGAATATCTAAGTTCACCACAAGATGGTCCCTTACTTTGGGGTAATCTTCCCATGGCTGATAGGATGTAGGCTGCCTTTAGAGATGCCTTTGCTTTGGAATATGGTGCAAAGTGACTGTAGTAGAGGAGAGAATCTAGGCCATTTTTTTTTCAAATGACAGCTTAGATTCTGGGGCACCATTGTATAGCACATGCAAAAAGAAGGAGACTCATGCTAAGTGAAATGGCCACATTATCAAACTATGTATGGGGCCCTCCCTGTTAGGCATTTAATAAAAAAATATTTACTGAGTACCATCCAGTGCACATACAGTGCTTTTGAAAATCACACAAGTGTCAGTCTAGCTCTGAGGAGCTTACAGTGCAACAGACAGTAATTCTACCAGTTACAATCAAAGAATGATAGTTAAATTCTAATGCAGCAGTAGGTACCTGCATTAAGATATTGTATCAGTGCTTATTGTAAGCATAAAACTAAGGTCATAATTTGCAGTGCAGGCACACACATGCATATCTAAGAGTCTCCCAACTCTCACCAAGAGTGATGATGAATACACCTTCCCCTTTTGCATTCTTGTTTCAAAACTTGGGATTTGATGTTTGTTCAGGACTCAGAATAGGAGATAAACAAACATCAGTCATTTTTAACAAGGGGGCAAAGTAACAGGCAGGCAAACACAGCATTTGTCTTCCTCTGTTTATGCTACTCATAAAAGAAACACATTCAAATGTTGAGCTTCCAAGAGACAAGTAAAAAAAAGATGCAGGAAAAAAACTTTAAATAGTCCAAAAAAATACCTTGACAGTGAGTGTCATTTTAAGGGGGGGAAAACAGAGATGGAGGGCGTGGCTGAGCTGCTGGAACCTATGTAAACAGAAGCAAATAAAATAGCTTGTTAATTCTCAAAGCGGTTTTTTCTCCTTTTCTCATGCTTGGAGGGAACTCCTGTTGCTATCACATGAAGGAGATATCAGCTCAGGCAGAAAATGATGGCATGGCCTCTTCTGCCCAGTTACTTGATGACTTGACCGTTACAAGATACATTCCAGACATGGATGCATAAGGCCAGCCTTATTCCACTCTCAGTAGCAGGCAGTGCATCCAAAATTAAGCTTTTGAGAGGTAGGAGGATACCATGGCACAAAGCCACAGTACCAGTGTTAAGATGGGGGGGATCCCTGCCAAAATATACTCCCTAAATGCTAACTTCTTACTGTAATCACACATCATTTATTGACTATGAAAGGCAGTCTGATACAAGCAAGGTGCAACAACCTTGCAATTTATTTCACTTGTCTATGTCACAGACATTTCTTTACAAGACACAGCTGGGTCAAGGAGCTCAAATTCTTATTCAATCTCTGGCCAATAACTGCTTTTTTCCCTTCTTTTACTAATGTATTTTATAAAGACTAATTAGGGGAAATTCCTCTAGAGAAGTGAAAAGCTCAGATACGGTACAGGTGTTTACACTGACCCTGTTAGCTGCCAGCATTATGAAAGCTGACCAGACCATAGTCCAATATCTCTATGTATATCATTTTTCTTCTCTAGATGGGTCTCAGTGCCCTGTCTTGGTGAGCTTTCTTTTGGTTGTGCTGCACAAGATGGGAGACCTTTGGAAGCTCCTCGAAGCTCCTCACACATTAGCTGGAGCAGTCCCTTGTAGAGCACGAGGCAATAATCCTAGCACTGGATGGCCTGGAGAGCAAGAAGATTCAACCTGAGTGTCTCACAAGGGCAGCTGAGATCGAGCTTCAGATTTCTATATGATTCTATCTGGGCTGTTTTTACAAGCTGTCTTCAATTTTTCACCATCAGATGTCAGGCATTACATAGTTTTCTTCTAGTTCTCTTTATTATAGCCAGAAGCCTAGTTTTCCTGCAGGCAACATTGTGAGTACAATGTTTCTTTCTATGGTATGGAAACCTGTACAAGACACAAACCTTATTAGGCCACTTCATGTCTTTTAGAGCAGTGTTTCTCGATGACCAGTCTGTGAACCAGCACCAGTTCCTCAGATCTCCCTGACACAGATTAGGAAGGCAGCAAGTCAGTCCCTGCTATCAAAAAGGTTGAGAAACACTGTTATAGATCATCCCACATATACAATGAGCAATTCTGCTCCCCTTTTACTAAAGTTAAGCAATGTGGTTTTGTTTGGGGGGTTGGATGTATGGGGGGGGGGGGGTTTTGGGGACATGGGACCTTGAATAGCCTCTTAAAAAGGAACCTAGCCAGCTCAGAAGGGATAGATCCACTTTTTTATAGAATCATGGAATCACAGCATATCAGGGACCTCTGGAGGTCATCTAGTCCAACCCACTGCTCAAAGCAGAACCAATCCCCAACTAAATCCCCAGCTAGGGCTTTGTCAAACCTGATCTTAAAAAGCTCTAAAGAAGGAGATTCCACCACCTCTCTAGGTAACCCATTCCAGTGTTTCACCACCTACCTAGTGAAAAAGTATTTCCTAATATCCAACCTAAATCTCCCTCACTGCAACTTGAGACCATTACTCCTTGTTCTGTCATCTGCCACCACTGAGAACAGTCTAGATCCATCCTCTTTGGAACCCCCTTTCAGGTAGTTGAAAGCAGCTGTCAAATCCCCTCTCATTCTTCTTTTCTGCAGACTAAACAATCCCAGTTCCCTCAGCCTCTCCTCATAAGTCATGTGCTGCAGCCCTCTAATCATTTTTGTTGCCCTCTGCTGGACTCTGTCCAATTTTTCCACATCCTTCTTGTAGTGTGGGGCCCAAATCTGGACACAGTACTCTAGATGAGGCCTCACCAATGCTGAACAGAGGGGAATTACCATGTCCCTTAATCTGCTGGCAATGCTCCTACTTATACAGCCCTAATGCCATTAGCCTTCTTGGCAAAAAGGGCACACTGTTGACTCATATCCAGCTTCTCATCCACTGTAACCCTTTGGTCCTTTTCTGCAGAATTGCCACCTAGCCACTTGGTCCCTAGTCTGTAGCACTGCATGGGATTCTTCCACCCTAAGTGCAGGACTCTGCACTTGCCCTTGTTGAACCTCATCAGATTTCTTTTGGCCAAATCCTCTAATTTGTCTAGGTCCCTCTGTATCCTATCCCTACCCTCCAGCATATCTATCACTCCTCCCAGTTTAGTGTCATCTGCAAACTTGCTGAGGGTGCAGTCCATGCCATCCTCCTTTTTGTTGCTAATATACCTAAAGAATTCTTAAATATTATATTTAATAAAATATATATATAATAAATATGAAAATTTGCAAAAAGTCTTTTCTTTCTTTCTTTCTTTCTTTCTCTCTCTGTCTCTGCCAGTAAATCTCTTGAACCCTGACATAGAGTACTGATCATCACCTTCTCAGGAAAAAGCTATATTATTTCATTATGTCTGGTCAGGCTCTTATGATTTTTGAGTATATTCACTATGTATCTTGCTGGATTATTGGTACTGTTTGCATTTGGTTTACTGGCCTCTAGTAGCTGAGTTCACACAATCTGATAGGCAAAATGCAATCCAACTCTCTGTCCTCACATAAGAACATACTGGGTCAGACCAAAGGTCCATCTAGCCCAGTATCCTGTCTTCCAACAGTGACCAATACCAGGTGCCCAGAGGGAATGAACAGAATAAGTAATCATCAAGTGATCAATCCCCTGTCACCCTTTCCCAGCTTCTGGCAAACAGAGGCTAGGGACACCATCCCTGTCTATCTTGGCTAATAGCCATTGATGGACCTATCCTCCATGAACTTATCTCATTCTTTTTTGAGCCCTGTTTTAGTCTTGGCCTTCACTACATCCTCTGACAAGGAGATTCACAGGTTGACTGTGCGTTGTATGAAAGAATACTTTCTTTTGTTTGTTTTAAACCTGCTGCCATTGATTTCATTTGGTGACCCCTAGTTCTTGTATTGTGAGGAGTAAATAACACTTCCTTATTTCCTTTCTCCAACCAGTCATGATTTTATAGACCTCTATCATATCCCCCCTTAGTCATCTCTTTTCCAAGCTAAAAAGTCTCAGTCTTGTTAGTTTCTCCTCATATGGCAGTCATTTAATTTTTGTTGCCCTTTTCTGAACCTTTTCCAATTCCAATATATCTTTTTTGAGATGGGCTGACTACATCTGCATGCAGTATTTAAGATGTGGGCATACCATGGATTTATATAGAGGCAATATGATATTTTCTGTCTTTTTATCTGTCCCATTCTTAATGATTCCCAACATTCTGTTTGCTTTTTCATATGCCGCTGCACACTGAGTGGATGTTTTCAGAGAACTATCTACAACTCCAAGATCTCTTTCTTGAGTGGTAACAGCTCATTTAGACCCCTGTCATTTTATATGTATAGTCGGGGTTATGTTTTCCAATGTGCATTGTTTTGCATTTATCAACATTGAATTTCATCTGCCATTTTGTTGCCAGTCACTTAGTTTTGAGAGATCTTTTTGTAGCTCTTCGCAATCTGCCTGGGACTGAACTATCTTGAGCAATTTTGTATCATCTGCAAATTTTGCCACCCCACTGATTACCCTTTTTTCCAGATCATTTATGAATATATTCAATAGGACTGGGCCCACTGCAGACAACTGGGTGACACCAGTATTTACCTCTCTCCATTCTGATAACTGACCATTTATTTCTATCTTTTAACCAGTTATCAGTCCATGAGAAGACCTTCCCTCTTATTCCATGACAGCTTACTTTGCTTAAGAGCCTTTGGTGAGGGACCTTGTCAAAGGCTTTCTGAAAATATAAATACACTATACCCACTGGATTCCCCTTGTCCACATGCTTGTTGACCCCCCCCCTCAAAGAATTCTAGTAGATTGGTGAGGCATGATTTCCCTTTACAAAACACGTTGACTCTTCCCCAACAAATTATGTTCATCTATGTGTCTGACAATTTAGTTCTTTATTATAGTTTCAAGCAGTTTGCCTGGTATTGAAGTCAGGCTTACCAGCCTGTAATTGCTGAGATCACCTCTGGACCTCTTTTAAAAAAATTGGCATCACATTAGCTATCAAGAATTGCCTCTCCTCTTGTGGGTTCCAGGACTAGCTCCTTCACAAGTGAAATGGTAATATAATATTCCAATCTTCAGTGGCTGCAAAAAGTAAAAATCCTATGGGTTCATTCAATGAACATACTTCTCACAGAAAGGAGAAACTTATAGGCAATATTAAACTGACCAGATTAAAATCACATAATGTAAATGCAGGTGAGGTAAAAAGGAGAGTTGTGTATGTCTGCAAATCATAACAGCACTGTTTTTTCACCTTTGCTCCCAGGCATCTGGTGTGCTGTTAAACAGTAACAGTAAGCAGCGGTCTTTGTCATCTTATGATAGTCCTGTAAGAGAAAACGAACACAGGCTTCATTATTTTTATCACCACCAAGGTTCTCCTTGGTTCCCTAGTTGTCTAGGATCCAGGCTATTAGAAAGAGTCCTTCCAGTTTTCAGGTGAGGGATAAAACAAAACAGCAGTTAATGTCTGTTTATCACAACAACTATTGAAGCCATGCAAATAGATGTCATACTTAAAAGTGCTGGAAAATTAAATCCAAATTACTGGGAAAATATAGAACATAGCTGAGGGAAAGCAGCTTGCAGAAGCCAAATATTACATTAGTTTTGGATTACATAGACTTTCTCTTTTGTACAATAATAACCTCAGCCATTTCTCTGGGAATGATAATGCAATGTTATTTTTCATAGCTTTAGGCCATCAATTAACATGTTCTCAGAAACAATAACTATTTGTGTAATGTGAAGGATATCCAGTTTATACATTCTCACATCAAGTCCAATGGCATGGAGATTTTATATTTGTTCTAATAGATCTTTTCTATGTCTAATATTGATGGACTAAATCCTAATGCCTGTACAGCATTGCTGTGTACTGTGGCTACAACTCCATGATCTAAGCCATAACCATGCCCATACAGTGGTCCCAAGGGAGAAGACTCTGTCATCTATGGACATAGAGCTGATCTCTGGCCATGTAGCCCACCTCCCACCCCATTGGTAGTGTCTAAGACTTCTCTCCTTCCCCCACATCGCCACCATACATGCTAGTGGAGTGGAGCTGGTAGAGAAGGATATTGTGGAGAGACAGAGAAGGAGTAGAGCAAGCTGCTCCCCAGCATCAATTGGCTGACAACTTAGGAATGATGGGAGCCCATCTGCCTGAAGACATATACCTCACAGGAATTTTTGGTCTCGGGGAATGTAGAAACTCTGTGGTCTCTTCCAATGTCTTCCCCAAGCACTTGTTTTGTAGAGGCTCTTAGTGAGTTTTCCACCCTGACTCTTTGGTCTTTTGTCAGGTGGGGTTCTGCAGGAGCAACTGCAGGCCTCAGACTGCTGTAGGCTTAACTTTTTCTGCACTGGGAAATGCAGGACCACTTACTTTAGCTCCAAGTCCCCTTTTGGTTTCCATGAGCTCTGACTGTGGAGCCAGTCTGTGCATCTTACCAGACCAGCCAAATTGTTCTCAGGGTAGGTCAGGTTAACATAGATCTTTGCACAAACATAAGGCTTTTGTCCCATTGACCCTATAACAGGAGTTATTATATGTTCATTGAGCTCTCTCTTATTCTCCCTTTCCAAGACCAGGAATCAGACCCTTTCCATCAGACACGTGCAATCAGAAATACAGTTCCTCTCCTTCATTTTAAATTTTATTCTTATAAATAGAGCGATAATGTCTGAGCTTTTGTTATGACTTATATTATAAATGAGCATGTGTTCAACATTTCCCCTTTGTGCCCATCCTTTTTCCTATTTTTTTAAAATCATGATTTATAAACCTGAGTTTTGCTATGCAGCTGGTAGCCTCAGGGACCCATTCCAGAGCAATACTGGAAAGAATTGCAGGTCAGTGCAGCAAAGGTTATCAGTAGTTCTTCCAGCTGGTCCCTAATAGGACAATGGTATTAGATGCAAAAGGAACCAGGTAAAACTATTGTATCCAAAAGAGGGTGAGGAAGAAAGAAATCTCACAAAGAGGGAGGGCTGGAAACTGATGGTGAAAAGTTTCATAGGCTCCCATCCATATTGCTTCAATCAAATTCAAGCTTCTGCAGAGCTACCTGCATGAATGACCTGTAGTAGTAGGTCTTGGAAATGTATTCTGCTCCTTGGGATAACTGTAATTAATGTTAAAAATGTACAGCCAAAAAGTTATTTCCTGCATTCATGAAATATATCTGTCTATGCATTTACATTGCTCTCATTAACTTGGTATCTGAGCATTTTCCCAGGGAATTATGCAAGTTCTTTCCTGGGAGACTTTTGGTCTAGCTGTAAAAAGGACTCTTGAGTACTGTTGTGATCAGGTCTGTGCTGGAAATGGAGAGAGAGTACAGTATTGATTATACAAAGGGAGAAATAGGCAGCTGTAAGAGGACCAGCAGAAGGCAAGAGCAGCTTGGATGGCATGATCCTGTTGTTGCTGTTGTTTTTTCTATAGCCAACCATTTTATCTGACTCCCTCTGGACCATCACCTGAGAAGATAATGAGGGAAATAAGATGAGCGATAGAGAAGCTGAAGATAACAGAAGAGGAAGAAAGAAGCTGGAAAACAGAAAGAGATTAGGAAACTGTAGTGAGGAGACAGAAAGAAGCTGGAAAGCAGCAGTGGGGAGCACACCATTTTCTCCCAGACTCTATGAACTCAAGTTGTGTGTGTGTGTGTGTGTGTGTGTGAGATATTATTATTCTTAGTAACAGGAGTATTGTAGCACATTGGAGACCCAGTAATGGACTAGGACCCCACTGTGCTAGGCACTGTACATTCACAGAACAAAAAGGCATGCCCTACCCCAAAGAGCTTACAATCTAAGTATGGTTTATATCTCTCCACTGACATGGTCATCCTAGTCTGTTCCTAAAAGCAAAATATTTGAAAAGCCAAAGAGCACATCTTCTGAAAATAGTATCTGCTCATTGTTTTGCTTTTTGTTAAGTAGAAAACAAGTAATAAGGCAAAAAACTGTCATAACAAACAGACATATGTGCCTGGTAACAATGGCTGATCATGTTGAACAAGTGAGAGAGACATGGAGGAAGTTCAAAGGAAATCTTTAAAAAATATAGTATCATTAAAAATCATAAGGATTTTCATTGTGACAAAGTGATCTGCGGGATTTTCGTTTGTGTTTTGGGACTCATATTCTGTTCAACAAGAATTGGAACAATTGCTTTATTGGATGCTTCCCTTTTTTAAAAATCCCCTCATGACTGATTTCTTCAGATATAAATAATGCTTGGAAAAAAATGCGATGTGTGGATGAAGGAGGAAAAACAACAGATCCAGACACTCTGGTACCACTCAGCAGCAATAGATGCCAAACACAACAAATATGTTTTACAACAAGCCAGGAGCACTAATCACCTCTCTCATGAAAGCTATATGAGGTAAGAAAAAAAAACTAGCAAGCTGACTTGTATGCCTTTTTGATAAGTGCTTTTCATAAGCCCATGAAATATAGATATCAACAAAAAATGTTTCCAAGTGTTCAAGTATGTCTGCTATGTACACCTTGGTTTAGGGCCAAACCTTGGTCCCATAGCCTGAGAAAAAAGGGGTTTTGCCTGTGGGAACTGCAAAGGGGCTAGAGAGAACAGAATGGCATCCAGCAACCTGCTAGGAGGGGCTCAGTCACATTGCATTGGTCTGCAACTTCAATTGCTGGATATGATGAGAGCTTCCATTGTCTTGAGTGCTCTACAAATAAAGAGGAAGACAAAGCTCCTATCCCATAGAGTTCTATATTAGACAAGACATAACGTGTGTATATCAGAACACTAGAAGGGGGGAGAGAAGGAGGCATCATTGGGTATATATATCCCACACTGGCTCAGTAACCAAAAGGTTAATACAGGCACAGCTGGCCACTGCTGATTGGCAGGCACCCAGCAGCTGGGAGAATAAAAGGGCTGGGAAGCAGCTACCAAAGGTGTGAGTAGGCTGGAGAAAGGAGCTTATGTGAGCAAACTGCTAAGGAGCCACTGGGACAACACCCCAGAAAGGGACAAATGGATGTACAGGCTGGAGAGCCTGCAGCGGCCAGAGGAAGGTAGGAAGGAGCTCAAAGCACTGTCAGAGTTGGTGAACCCTGATCCTGTTTGTCTAGCTTGGGGACCTGGCCTGAGCAGAAACCCAGTGTAGTGGGTGGATGTGGGATCCCCTAACACCTGATGGACCTGGGCACAGAGAGGGTTTCAGATTGTCTGCCCATGGTGCTCAGGAGACAGTGCTGCTGAGCTAGACCATGTCCTGCTTCCCCAGGAGGGGCACTGTTGTGCTGACCCTCTCTCTCAGGAGGGTAACAGTAGTAAGGTCATGCAATTACCTAACTAGTTATGTGGACTTCTTAATGGTTCAAATAAAGATTACAATCCAGAAACTCACAGAAGCAAAGAAGTCTGTTTAGGTTAAAGAGTATAAGTGAAATTCTGGCCTTCTTGAAGCCAATGGCAAAATGCTCAATGACTTCAATGGAGCCAGGATTTCATCCTATATTGTGAACTCAGCTGTTGAACTTTCTGATTTTTCTCCAGCTGGCCTGTGGTCTATAGAGCATTTGCTGCTGGTCTGGGGAAAGCAGCCTAGCTAGATGGTGCTGAGTCTGCCTCTACATTTCCTGCTTCTAAGTTGTATTTAAACCAGCAGATGCATTAATTACTCTTCTATGTAAGCAGTTGTTGTAGTTGTGAAAGGGATGTTATGCAATCACAAATAAAAGGTCCATGAAACAACCTGTGTACTAAAATGAGTTCCACCCTGTGAGAGTGTCAACCCCTGTACCAGAAATAAAAAGGTGCAGGTTAGCATGCATTTTTACAACTATTGGTTGTTCTGGGTTTTTTAGACTGGCAGGAGGTTATGTTAATGTCTGAAGTTTCTTTTGGCTCCCTTTGCAGGGGGGAAGAATCCTGGGTGCTCAAAGAGCTAGTAAAAAATACTGAGAATAGCATTGTTTGGTCAAATTCTGACTGACAAGAGGCCAAATGATTTTGTGTGTGCAAAGACATGGAGCCATTTTTATTCAGGACCAAGAAACAGCCCAGAGTAGCAGATGTGTGTATCTAGGTGTTTGCTCCATATGACATGGAATGGTTTGCTTAAGGACTGTCACTAAGGAGTCAGGTACACTGAATTTCATTCAACACTGCCACCTCTTGGCTCAATATTCCAAAGCTTCACTCCTTTCTCCTATTCCTCATGCTCTTGGGTGGGACATTTTATTTTGTGATTATGACTCTGATTATGCTATCCACTTGGATAGCAGCGTTGATACTTTTTTTAGTATTCGTGATACTCCTGACAAAATTTGGCCTTGGATAATTTCTCAGTTTAACATTGCAGCGGAGCCTGTAGTATGTGGCCATGCAGGAAGAACCACTGTTGTGCTGCATTTTTTTTTTTAAAAAAGGGTAGTACAAGGTCTTCTTTCCCCATACATGGGGGCTGAAGCATCAACAGTGGATGGTGCACAGGAGAGGGACCATGGACCCTCATCCCTACACTCTCCTTTGATTTTTTTTTTCCCCCAAGATAAGGGGTGAGAATACATGCATCCACATCAGCAACAGAATTTTTAGAAAGCTACCAGCTCAGCACTATTCACTCTTTTAGTATTTTGTACTAAGATCTCACATACTGGCTCAGATTTGCCTCAGTTATTCAGACTAAATTGAGAGCAACTTCCTTTAAGTGGAGTAACTTCTGATTTAGAACAGTGTTCATGGTAGCAGAACACAGTCCTTTGTCTACTTGATGATTTAGTTATCAGCAACATAAGAGATTTCTAATAGTATCAAATTAGCCACCAGAGGGAGTTTACCCAATCCCAAAATATTAAAGAAACGGTGAAATTGCAAGATGAAATAAGGAACTTTTTTGGACCAAATTTTTCAGAGGCCTAAACTATACCTACAAAAACAGAGGACAAAAGTGCAAACAGTTATACGAGTTGTGAGCATGATTTGTGTGATTCCAGGTGCAAGCTAAGGCCACATTTTTGAAAATAGTGTATCTAATGACTTCATAGTGCAATCCATTGTCTGCACCTGTTTTGACATGCATGTTTAGGGTAAGTCTTATTTATATGTTTAGTTTTTTGTTTTCTTCTTGAAAGAATGTCCTTTGACTGAATTTGTCAAGTAGCAGCACACCTATTAAAATTATGTTTAAGTTGTATTAAGTCAGCAAAGGCACAAGAGGAAAAACCCATATAAAATATTCTGGATGGTACTTTAGGATTTTAATGACAAAATACAAATTGCATGTCCAAAATAGTGTGTGCTTCACTTTTTGGAGCTCCGATAACAGTATGAGAATTCCCATAATGGTGATGGTTCCTTTAAAATAAGTGGCTTGCGAATATTATTTGTGCTTCCAACCAGAAAAGCCCCATTGCACATCCATCATACTCAGTACCTTATAAGAATAATCCTTTTCCTTTTGTTTTTTTTCCTGGGTATTCTAAGTTCTGGAGCTAACAAACAGCCAACATTTCAGAATCATGAAATCTGATACCCAGATTTCAAGATTTTTCATCTGACAAAAGCTCCTATGAATACTTATATTAAAGTAGAAATTGTTCCTTAACTTATGATATTAAACACCCTAAAAAAAGTTTTCAAAGAAGTTACCTTGGGTCAAATTCATTCCTAATGTATGAAAGCTGATTATTTTTATACTGAAAGTTGTAGCTCTGAAAAACCTATTAATCCTGTATGAGCTCAAACTAATATTTTAGGATGAAGAATGTGCAAAAAGTTTGGATTCCTCACTTCCCCACCCCCAAGCCCACACACTACTTTGTAATATCCATGTGCCACTGTACTTACTGTTTCCCAGCCAGACTAGTGGTGCCAAAACATGACCCCCTATCTTCCACCCCTACCTCACAAACAAACTGTTCTTTGGGTATTTTCATTGCAATTGGGAGAAGGAAGTAACCAGAGAGTCTATTCTCAGCAGATTTTCAGCTCTAGTTTGCAGGCCTAAGAGGTATGCATAGTTCAGAAAGTCTGGTTAAGCATCCATACAGAACTGACTTTCCATAGTGTTAAGCTCAGTCTATTACTATTCAGCATTTTCTGTCCTAGTTGGGCCTGCATGGACAGCTGTGCTCATGGTCTATTATGAGGAAGTGTGTCTTTAAACTATTTACACTATATGCTTATAACGATTTTCAAGCACACAAAAGGTCGTTACAAGGAGAGGGGAGAACTTTCTTGCCTTTGCCTCTGAAGATAGAAGAAGCAATGGACTTAAATTGCAGCCAGGGTGGTTTAGGTTAGACATCAGGAACACCTTTCTATCAGGGTTAAGCACTGGAATAAACTGCCTAGGGAGACTGTGTAATCCCTATCATTGGAGATTTTTAAGAGACAGTTAAACACCTGTCAGGGATGGTCTAGATCAGGAGTGGGCAAACTTTTTGGCCTAAGGCCCACATCAGAATTGTGAAACTATATGAAGGGTGGGTAGAGAAGGCTATGCCTCCCCAAACAGCCCAGCCTCTGCCCCCTCCCTCTTCCTACCCCCTGATTGCCCTCCTCAAACACCAACCCATCCAACTCCTGCTCCTTGTCCCCTGACTGCCCCCCGGGCTGTAGTCTGCCCACCTCTGGTCTAGATAATACTTATTCTTGCCATGAGTACAGAGGACTGGACTAGATGACCTCTTGAGGTCCCTTCCAGGCCTACACTTCTATGAAATTCTCCCACAACCAGGTTATTCATACATATAAATATTTGAGGAACAGCTCTTCATAAGAATACCAGTACTCACACATGGTCTTCATTTATTTACTCTATTTCCTGTTTGTCATTATTTCCTATCCTCCCATTTAAAAAGGTGTCATCCAATTAGGGAGCCAAAACAAAACTATGTAACTGAGGCAACCAGTCACATATCACCAGTAACCAAATAAATAGTTGAAAGGAACAGCTTTGTAAACATCCCATAGACTTGTGTTTAACTAATTGGTGAATAACTCCAAATCATATATTTTTGCAGAAACAAAGCTTGTTTTGCAAATGATTCACAAGTAGAAGAAGGGCTATGTTTGGATAATTCATTCATAATTGGCTATTCAGAACAGCTCAGATAAAATCCTGGCATAATTTATTCCATAGCTTAGTTATGCCTTCTGACTCTTAAAATCCTTTAATCAATTTTAAATACTAACTTTCTAATTTCAGTGGGTGTCATCTTGTACTTACAAGAGAGGGTAAAAGTGTTGTAGATTTTTCAACTCTTAGCGTCCTATAATCTTATCCAACAGGAAGCAGGCAGTTTCTCTTCCTCCTTCCATTTTTCATCCGTACAACTGTAAACAGCTAAAAGGAATTGAGATGCTGGTTTGCTAACTTCAAGCTGATGCACCACTTTATTGGGAGCCACTTTTTCTTCCTGTATTGGTCACAAGGGAAACTCATCACAGTAATTTTTGTAATATACCAGGAAACAAGTTTCCTAAGCTTTTGAATTTGTACATTTTTTTCCTCTCCTTATCCTCTCTCCAGTTTTACCAACAACTATTTTGGTACAGAACTGTAGATTTTCCATAATCTAAGTGGGGTTAAGAATTTATATTATATTGAAGGATTAAAAGAACTAAAGAGAGAGCCTGGATGAGTTGGAACATAACAGTCTAAAATGGGGGTGGCCAAACTTATTGACCCTCCAGCCACATATGTAGAGCCCTACCAAATTCACAGCCATGAAGAATGCATCCCAGACCATGAAATCTGGTTTCTTGTGAGCTTTTACTCCATACTATACAGATTTCACAGGGACACCAAGTGTCTCAAACCGGGGGTCCTGACAAAAAAGTTGCAGGCTAGCAAGGGGGTCACAAGGTTATTATAAGGAGGTGACAGTATTGCCACCCTTCTGTGCTGCCCTTCAGAGTGGCAGTTGTTGGCCAGGCACCCAGCTCTGCAGAAGTAAAGGTAGCGATGCCATACCATGGCATCCTTATTGCTGTGGTGCTGCTGGTGGCAGCTCTGCCTTCAGAGCTGGGCTCCTGGCTAGCAGCTGCACTCTCCCGCTGTGAAGGCTGTGCTGCCACCAGCAGTAGCTGCACAGAAGTAAGGGGAGCAGTACTGCAACCCTCCCTACAATAACCTTGTCTCCACATCCCTCCCCCAAAACACACACACAAACTCACTTTTGGGTCAGGACCCCTACAATTACAACACTGTGAAATTTCCGATTTAAATAGCTCAAATCATGACATTTGATTCCTAAAATCCTATGACTGTGAAATTGACCAAACAGACACTGAATTTGGTAAGGCCCTATGCATATGACAATCTTCAGAAGTTTGAGAGCTGGGGCATACCTGCCAGGGCTTGGGGCTTCAGCCCTGTAGGGAGGAGAGTCTTGGAGTTTCCACTGCTTTTGCTGCTGTTTCTCCCCAAGGAGCTAAAGCAGAGACTCCTCCCAGCTGTTAGCTCTGTGTGGCGAGGCAGTGGCAAACACCTGGGAGCTGATGGGAGAGGCTGCTGAGGGAAAGAGGGGGAGTGGGCCTGGGGCATGTGACTCAAGCTGTTGGGAGGGCCAAACCTTTAAATTATGTGCCTCCTCCCCCCTTACAAGCAGCAGTTATCTCTGGCAGAAGTCTCTAGCCCAATCATCCCACTGCAGGGCAGAAACCCTGAACTCCAACCCCAGTTTGATAGATGGAGAATGCTGGGTGTGGAGGGTTCTGAAGCTGTACTTTAACTGCAAAAGAGCTGCATATGGCTCACAAGCCACAGTTTGGCCACCCTGGCCTATAACTTCATGAAGGGGATAAATTACACAGGGTGGAGAGTAATTACTTGTGGTAGTACAAAACTGTATAATTAGAAATAACTGAGTGAAATTAAGAAAGACAACTTTGGCTGAATATCAGGAAAAACTGCCAGGCTCTGCAATGTATTAAGCTCTCATTCTCCAGGTAGATGCATCACTATGCATGCCTGTACCCCCATGGAATCCCACTGACTTCCATGAGACTTTACTCCTGCTAGTTTATTACCGAATCAGGCCTTTAATTATATTCTCCCAAGAGAGGTGCCAATACCACATCTGAGCATACTTAACACGACTGATCAAAGCAACAGCAAAATACTGTGGAGAAACAATATGTAGTAGGAGGGAGGAAGACTGCATGACCCAATATGCTTTTTTTTTCCATAGCTAATTTCTACAATTGTGAGGTATGAGTTGACAAAAAATGTTCTTAAATCTTTTTCGGATGTCAAATGAATCATGACAAGAGTTTTTTTTTTTCTAAAGTTTTCATTTCTTTATCAGTGGACTCTTATTCTGCTTGGCCTCCATAGTGCTTTAAGCACTTAATCTCCGAATGCCTGAGGCTGTCTGTTTTCTTCCTGGGGCTTAAGAATGTGCTTATTAATTAATTTAGACAATACATTAATTGCTTTCTCAAAACTCCCCAGAGATCCTTCTTTTTCACCTTCTATGTGTTTAGCATTTGCTATTAGTTGCAGTGCAAATACAGAAAAAATTGCTTTTTCCAAGCCCAAACTTACTCCTACATAGTGCATCATCATGCTTAGGTTTAGTTGTTAATGTGTTAGTACGAGCTTTGTTCAAAAAGAAGGCGACATTGCAAACATTGGTGTTGGCTTAGCACATCAGAAAATGACTTGTAGAGAACTGAATAAGAGTGCTGGGTGCTCTAGTGGCTTTATTGCCAGTTTTTTTTCCTTTTGCAGTACTATTCCTTAGAATCTTGGGGCTAAAGGATTAATTCTTTAATATTCATGAATGGCCCAAACACATTTTTAGGGAAGACTATATATTTGCAGAAAACTTCCCTTTTATTTTATGGACCTCCCAAAATTGAAATATTTCAGATGAAAACAGAAATTTTGGGGGTTTGGTCACTTTTCATATTCAAATTTCCACCAAAAATAAAACACTTTTTGACCTGCTCTAGTCTGTGTTGCATTGCAGTCTACTCTACAGCTAGTTCCTGATATAGCAGAAAAGGAAAATTTCCCTATTCCTCTACATCCTATCTGGAGGACCTAAGACAGCAAGATATGTAGTCGTAGCAGCCTAGAAAGAGGGCAGCTGACCAGTGGAAAGGTGAAGCCCATCCTCTATCAGAGATTCACAAATTAGGATGTGACACTGCACCCCATATTCTTTAGTGTGACATTATTCTGATAAAATTATGGCATAATGCGTTTTGTACAATGTCTTGTCAGATGTCTATGGAAAAGTTGCTGAATATGGTTATCCTATTTGTATGCATGTATCACTTTTGTAGCTGAAGTTATGACTATTGACTGTATCTGTATTTCACATGTAGTCACACCTGGGTGACACCCACTAGGCAAGATGTTTCCAATCTAAATAGCTGGCTGTGAAGGGCCCATTAGTTGGATTCGAATCCTTGACCAATCCAGGCAGTCATATATGATAATTCCACGGTTTGTAGACCACTTTGTCTTTTCTGGTGATGTGGCAGTGCTTGGTGGGAGCAAAGCCTGAAAGAAAAATTATGTATGATTTCATTCTTTCCTTTGTTTTCATTTCACATTTGAGAGCAACAAAGAGAAGGCACGTTGAGATAGATGAGGGGTGGGCAAACATTTTGGCCCAGGGGCCACATCAGGGTTCAAAATTGGGTAGGGAAGGCTATGCCTCCCCAAACAGTGTGCCCCCCCATCCAACCCCCACCCACTTCCTGCCCCCTGAGTGCCCCTCTCAAACCCCTGACCCATCCAACCACCAGCTCCTTGTCCTAATTGCCCTCTCTGAAGACTCCCTGACCCTAACTGCCTCCAGGACCCCATCCCCTATCTAAGCTCTCTGCTCCTAATCTCAACTGCCCCCTCCAGAGACCCCACCCACCCCTATCCACACTCCACCCCATGGGACCCCCACACCCTATCTAATGCCCCCGTTCCCCATCCCCTGACCATGCTGCCGCACTGATCCATCAGTACGTGCAGACCCACCTCCCCCAGAGCACTGCTAGCATGGCACGCTGAAGCTGTGAGGTAGGGGAAACAGTGGGAGAGGGGCTGAAGCAGCCTCCCCAGCCAGAGCTCAGGGGCTGGTTGAGCCCACAGGCTGGATCTGGCCCGCAAGTTGTAGTTTGCCAACCCCTGAGCTAGATCTAAAGAAGGACTTGGATGCCTAACTCCAACATTTGAAATTTTCACTGAAATCTCCAAACCCCCTGCTTAACTGCCCCTTAGCCCTGTACATGCCTCCATTTCCACTGGTGAGCATTCACAAGATCATCTAAGTCCTGACACCACTGAGCTACTCAGTACCTTAGCTCACACATTCTCAAATTCAGCATTCCCTCACCTGCAGGACTAGATCCAGTAGGTGTGCTCTGAGCATGCTTTACCTGCATAAGACAGTCAAATTGTTTTGGATCTGGGTGGTGGAGATAGGGGTGTCTGTCCACCTGCCCAGTAGTTAGGGTATTCATCCCTGCTCCAATGATTATTGAAGTTAGTGAGACTCTAAAGAGCCCCAAAGTGCTTAGAATCTGTTACAGTATTTGTTTAGTATGCAATGGACACAGTGTAGAAATAAACTCAGACACTTCAAACATTAACACAGTCCTCACAGAAGAGAGGCACATTGAGTTAAGAAATGTTTTACCATGATCAAATTAATAAACAACTCAAATAACTGATGAATCTGTTTGTTTACTTCTAGTACAGGGTTGGGCAGAGTTTGTGGCCTGAGGGCCACATCAGAGTGTGTGAAACTGTATGAAAGTCCAGGTAAGGAAGGCTGTGCCCAAACAGCCTGGCCCCTGCCCCATCCACTTCCTGCTCCCTGACTGCCCCGTCATTTGGGGGCAGAGACCATCTCTGAGTTATAAAGGGGGAAGCACACTGTCAGGTTTAAACAAAAAATGAACCATCATAGTAACAGCAAAGTTCAAGCTAGTACATTTTCATGACAACTTTGCAAAGGTGAACATTTTGATATGTTATGACTAACTTCATTTGTCTGGGTGATGGAGATGACAATAGTGCTGGGAACAGAACCCAAACTGAGTGTAGCAAGTGGAAGCCCAAACTGAATATTGCTGGATGCTGTCATATTTGCAGTGGTGCACTCCAGCCAACCACATTAAGAAACCTGCTTCAACCCAGAGCTGTGTTTAAACACCCAGCTCCTTGTTTTATTTTGATGACCCAATGAAGCGTGGTTGTAATGTGGAGCAAAGGGGGAAAGTAGGGATGGTGGTTTGACTACATAAAATATTATGTACATTTAGGGTGACCACATGTCCCAATTTTATAGTGGGGGCTTTTTCTTATATAGGCACTTATTAACCTCTCACCCCCATCCTGATTTTTCACACTTGCTATCCGGATACTCTATGTACATTAACTAATTTGAATTTGATAGGCATAGAGAACTTAAAGTTACCAATAGGTGGATTTAGGCTTGGTGAGCACTCAACCTACTGGATTATCACCAAAAGGGTCCTTTCAAAGAGCTAACATGAGCCTAGTCTCAGAGCAGTGGTTCTCAACCCACAGCCCACTTGCCACCCCATTAACACACAGCTACGGCCCAGCTTAGCTGTATGCTAAAGGCCATGGAGACCATGGCCTGGACTGCCGCTGGCTCCACACAGCTAGCTGTGGGGGTCCAAGCAGGTGGCTGGCACCCAGCAGGTTCAAGGCCTGGGTTGCAGGCTACCACCGGGCTGGCTGCTACCTGGTGACCTCATGAATCCAGGCTGTTGGCCATCCCTGCCGAGCAGGCTCTGGGTCCGGGCTGCCCGTGTAGTGGCATGCTCAGTACAGCCTACATAGGAAATTCTGCCAGGGAGCTATTTGTGCTGCTACACAAGCTGCTGCCCAGCTGGCTCAGGGTCTGGGTCCCAGCTCCTGCCAGGCCCTTACAGTGGGGTGTGGGGTTGCAGTGGGGTTTGGGTCCTTGCTGCTCCCTAGTGCTAGATGAGCAGAGAGCAACTGTGAAAAATCAGGAGAGGAGTTGAAGGGTAATGTGTACCGACATAAGAAATAGACCCCAACATGGGGACTGTCCCTATAACAGCGGGACATCTGGTCACCTAGGCACTGCACAGGGTGTCTGGGGTCGAGGGCCCTGACCGCCGCCCCACTCTCTGGCTCCTGGTCGGGCTCTGCATTACACTGTGGCGCTCAACCTACGGCCCACACTGATAAACAGCTTGTGTGAGAACCAATCCTCACCGCAAGGACCGCGGGCCAGCGCGTTAGGGGCAGCCGAAGAGCTGCCGGCCAGTGGCGGACTTTCAGTGCGAGCACAGGGAGGGGGCGGCATGACTCGAGGGGGGCCTGCGCACGGCAAGGCCGAGGAAAGCAGCAACCTCCGACTCCTGGGTCTGCGCCACTAGCCGGCCCAGGTGTGGACGCAGCTCAGCCACACCTGCCTGCGCCCGCCCCGCCCCCGGGGATCCGCGGCCGGCCGGCGCGCGGGGAGGGGGAGGCTACACGCGGAGCGGAGAGGAGGCGACTCCCCCCATCCTAGAACAGCCACCCACGCTTGGACTGGCCGGGGGGCAGGCTGGGGCGGGGTCTACCGCTGCCCGGCCTCTCCGAACACTCAGAGTCCGGAGCTCCAGAACGGCCGCGGCTCAACTCGCGCGCTCCATCCGCCGGATCCGGACTCAGAGAAGATGATGCGCGCTCTCGTCACGTGCTAAACGGGGGCGGGGCCCGCTCGTCACGTGACAGAGGGGACCCGGAGCTCGCGCCCCAGTACGGAAGGGAAGATGGCGGCGGAGAGGGAGCCTCCCCCGCTCGGGGACGCCAGGCAGCCCGAGCTCGAGGAGCTGGAGGACGGCGAGGATTTGTTCACCAGCACCGTGTCCACCCTGGAGGTGAGAGCCGGGGCTCTGTTCCCGCGCTGCGCCCTTGTCACCTGCGGGGCCGGGCCCCCGCCGCCTTTTTCGTGCCCTGCGGGGCAGAGCCGTGGCCGCCGGGCCCAGCGCGCTCAGTGGCCGGAGAGCGCTGACCTGCTCTCATGTCCGGTGCCCCAGCGTCCCCACACCGGCCTCCGCCCCGCTCCGGTGACTAGTGACAGGGAGCTCCGCCCCCAACCTGCCCCCGTGCGTTGGCGTCGCCTGACCCCTGTCGAGCGGCCTCCCCCCGCGCCGGGTAACGGTCTCCCCCTTCCCTGGTGTGCACCCCGTGAGCGGGGTAGTCACTTCTCGGCAGCTGGCATCCCCCGCCAGAGCGCTCTTCCCCTCCCCCCCCCCCCCCAGTGTCCCCGGGGAGTCTCTGCTCCGCTGCCGGGATGATCCTGCTGCCGCCTCAGTACCTGTATCTTCTGCCAGCTGTTTTTCCTTCCCCCACATCCGTCCCTCTGCTGCAATAACAGCATCTCATTCCCTTCGGTAATGCTGCCTACCCCAGATCTCCCTTTCTGCATCTCCCTAGCCCACGGCCTGAAAACATAACCCACTTTCTTCCAAGCTCAAAATCCCTCCCTCTTGCCCTTCTCAAGGAATCTGTATGATTACCCCTGAAAATTATCTTGTTCCTTCCCTTTAGCGCTGGCATTGAGCAGCTCCTGGGAGCTCCTCTCTGTTTGAAGATTCTCATTTTGATTCAGTTTGGTGTCATCTGATGGTTGGAGAGAGACATCCATGTGAGGGCTTTTGAAACCTACGATTACCATATTATTTTTCAGTAACTAGGTTTCTTAAAACTTTGTGCAGCTATTGAAAACTCTAAACCTGTCTTGCTTTGTTTGTAAGCAACTCATCTCTCCCCCTCCCACCCCATTAAATGAGATTGAACATTTTTTTGAAATAAGCAGTGTCTACATAGGTTAAAAAAACTTTTATAAAGTGATAGCTTCCCTCTCCTCTGTAATTGGTCCTGGTTTTGTTTTCAGTGTGCAAAACTGTAATGCACTACATTACATGTCCTGTTCATGCAGACATCTGTCTAAAATGTGAAGTGTTCCTGTTTTTGTTGAAGGAAGCTTCCTGCCCCTGAACTTTACAGTAATGGGTCAGTGTCTTCAGTTCATTGTGGCCTATCTGTATCAGTGTTATTTTCCTGTAACAAAAATATAGTAAATTATGTTCTCAAACACATAAGGCTCCTAAATGTATTTTGAGGAGAATTCTCTCTTTAGAGTTTTAGTATTTAGCCTTTTATTTGTAAATATGCAGTTTGTGGGATTTTTTTCCAGAAAAATAAATCTTCAAAACATCATCATAACCCATTTATGTGCATATATAAAATATTCAGTTTGTTTGACCAAACTAATAGGTCTGTATATACTTTAGAACTTTTTAGATGAACTGCATTAAAAAACAAAAAGTAACTCTCTTACTTACCTAGAATAAAACTACAAACTCAGAGGTGTGCGGGAATTTATGGCTAATCCATCTCCATGCAACAACAACAAATCTTTTTGTGTTTAAAAGTCCAGCCTTAAATAGACACAGTTAACTTCAAAATCACTTTTCTGTATGGAAAGTTTGGTTCCGCCTATGGTACACATAATCCTAAAAATTGTTGTAACTGAAAAACTGACAAAAGTTCAGTTTGTTTACATTGTGCATTTGACAGCACTCTGTGTATAGTGCATTTGTTTCACTGGTTCTTTATGTAGTCAATTGGGGAAAAAAGTGATTAATTGAAAAGAGCCTTATAAACATAAGTAGAATAGAAGGAAAAACCCTCAATATTTTTTAAAAATCAAGACTTCTTTTAGAACTATTTAGTAAAAGAATTACTAACTCATTTGAATTGACTAATTTTAAAAGTGTCCTTTTGAGGTTTTGGTGGAGAGTATGAAGTTACTTCTAATAAAATTTTCTGGAAAATCTGATTTTTGTCCTCTTAAGTATAAGTAAACACTGTTCCTCTTATAACCTTCCAGCCACACATACCCAATGTTAATATGTAAAATGCTTTATGATATGTCAGAAAAAGCCACGTCATTACATGCAGCAGGTTTTTTGGAGTGGTGAAGGAGGGTACGTGGGGGATAATGGCTTCAGTTATAATTTTGACAAAGTCCTGCCTAGTCTGAAACTAGATTTAAACTCTTTAGGGCAGCAGCTCTGTCTCTTTTTTTTTTTTCTGTATTCTAAAGTACCTAACACACTTGATTGCTGTAAAATAATGAATGGGTCACACTCTTGGCCTAACAACCTGATAACATTGCTTTACATTAGGCTGTTGTATTAAGAGATTATGAAACTTGTGCTTTTAAATTCTGTGGCTCCAACAACTTCCATATTGTACCAGCTTTGGTAATATTTCTTAGACTCTTTAGAAGTGTTGTTTAAAAAAAAAAAAAGTAAAACAAAACCAACTTTGAACGTCCTTAACAGTTGTTGATTAACATTTGCTGCACGCTTATCAGCCAGACACTGGTATTGGGAAGAAGAAGGATGGCAGATGGTGGGTGGGAGGGCACAGTGAAGTCCAAGGATAACTCCAAGGAAGGTGAAAACATCCTCTTTCTTCATTGCTAATTGATGGGGAAGATCCCAACTACCTCAATGCTGACTGGATCCTACATGGGCGGGGATTCTCTTGTTTTGGCTCCTAGATGTCTGTTGAACTTGAAGCTCATCTCCTCACTCCTTTTCAGGCTGATCACAGGAGAGTCTTCCCATTTTTTATTTTTTCATCCCTTCCTTTTGCTTCTGGCTGGAAGAAGAGTAAACAACCATTTCTTTTAGCTTTGCTTTTTTTTCTTTTTTTTTTTTTTTTTTTTTTTAGTTTTTCTTGTTTTTTGTTGTTAAACTCTCCCTTTCCCTCCCTTAATATAGTCCATTGTTTCCCCTCACCTTTTGCTTTTTGTTGCCATTCACATACCACAAAATCATGCCCTTCATTTTCTGTTTTCTGTTCGGTGGATGTAACTCTTTATCAGATATTATGCTTCAAATTTAGATTTAAAATGTTTTAGAACATCTGTGTACTTATTTAGTTTTCCCCTGCAAAACAAACATTGGTAACTTAAATATGTTTGTTTCAGTGAATAATATAAACCTTATGTAAAGTATAACACAAGAACTTCACACTTAAAGCAAACTAAATATAAGTAGTGTGAAAAACACTAGTTCAGGAAATTGTGCCTTACCCATATTACACCTCGTACATCTTGGTAAACAACAACGTTGTCGTGTAAAAATTCGCTGTACAGACTTCAATCAACCATTATTGTCTCTCTACCCACTTTCAGTTTTTCTGTGTATATTACTGTATAATGCAGTATGTAAAGCATATTGGGAACATAAGAACGGCCATACTGGGTCAGACCAAATGTCCATCTAGCACAGTATCCTGTCTTCAGACAGTGGCCAATGCCAGGTGCCCCAGAGGGAATGAACAGAACAGGCAATTATCAACAATTACCAATTATAATTATCAATAATTATAATTATAATCAATATATCAATCAATTACCAATTATAATTATCAATAATCCATCCCTTTTCACCTATTCCCAGCTTCTAGCCATTGATGGATCTATCCTCCATGAATTTATCTAGTTCTTTTTGGAACCCTGTTATAGTCTTGGCCTTCACTACATCCTCTGGCAAGGAGTTCCACTGTGCGTTGTGTGAAGAAATGCTTCCTTTTGTTTGTTTGAAACCTGCTGCCTATTAACTTCATATGGTGACCCCTAGTTCTTGTATTATGAGAAGGAGTAAATAATATTCCTTTATTTACTTTCTCCACACCAGCCATGATTTTATAGACCTCTATCATATCGCACCTTAGTTGTCTTTTTTTCTAAGCTGAAAAGTTCCAGTCTTATTAATCTCTCCTCTGATGGCAGACACTCCATCCTTCTAATCATTTTTATTGCCCTTCTATGAACCTTTTCCAATTCCAGTATCTCTCTTTTGAGATGGGGCAACCACATCTGCACGCAGTATTCAAGATGTGGGTGTACCATGGATTGATATAGAGGCAATATATTTTCTTATTATCAATTCCTTTCTTAATGATTCCCAACTTTCTGTTTGCTGAACATTGAGTGGATGTTTTCGGAGAACTATTCACAATGAGTCCAAGATCTTTCTTGAGTGGTGACAGCTAATTTAGATCCCATCATTTTATATGTAGTTGGGGTTATGTTTTCTGATGTGCATAACTTTGCATTTATCAAGATTGAATTTCATCTGCCATTTTGTTGCCCAATCACCAGGTTTTGAGAGAGCCTTTTGTAGCTCTTCACAATCTGCCTGGGACTTAGCTATCTTGAGTAATTTTGTATTGTCTGAAAATTTTGCCACATCGCTATTTACCCCTTTCCAGATCATTTGTGACATGCTGAAGGAATATGTAAAATCTTAAACCCCTCATATTAACCTTATGATCTGTATGCATTAAATCTTGTATATTGTTAAATTACAGGCTCCGTATTCATGCTCTGTAACCAGAACATTTGGAAGTTTTTGAGACTTCGTGAAATGGCACTAAGCACTTTAAAATTATTGGGGAGTGGGAGCTGAAGCACTCGTATTGTAAGCATATATTTTACATGCTTGAAACTTCAAGCACCACATCATGATCTACATCACTTCTCTTAGCTATAAATCTATTTGCCATAAGTATAAAAATTTAAGAAGCCAAACAGAGTAGAGTAGAGAAACTTTCATAGTACTGGCTGCATCTTAATAAAAGATGGATTGCTTATTTCCCCTCCCACTCATGGTCACAAACCATTCTTTTGGCAACTGCAGCAATTGCTTGGATGGAAAAGTACTAATAGGATTTTTGTTTTGTTAAGTTCTTTATAATAACAATGTTCTTTTTTAAAAAAGAACAGCTAATTGCTCTGTATTTCATCTCCCCTCCCATCTTTTCTGTTCCCTTCCTCCTTGCTCCATTGTAGGTGCTTCTCTGCCCCCCTGGTCCATTGGTTCTCTTCACCTCTTATTTTTATCTGTTGCTCTCTTCTTTCTCTTCTCTTGCACTTGCTTCCCTGGCCCTTATTTGTCTTATTCCCAGATATTCTTCTCTTGGTGAGTGACAGACATCTCCTGTCTCCTCTTCTATGTAGCTGATGTCAGGAAAGCAGATATAGTAGTTAGTCTGACTTCCTTATTTTCGTCTGCTTTTACAGGTCTGTAGGCTCTTCATTATAGGAGAAGAACCTATAGAAGCACCTGAAAGCAAGGCGAGCCAGCACAATATGATCTAGTAGTTCTTCATGGACCACAGTTTGGGAATGTCTGAGGTAGAGAGCTATATTTAGTTCAGTGACTTGCAGTTACTAAGCTTGCAAAGGTCTCTGGGCTGTTTAGATCTACAGATTACTAAAGAATATTTTCTGTTGCCTTCTATGCCAACATTTGTGATTTATTAATGCCAACTTTTTTTAAACTAGTTTATTTTATGAATATCTGTGTCCATCTACCTCAACTTTGATTATGAAAACAAATCCATTTTTAAGCTAAATCTATGAAACATTAGAGTTCATTCAGCCCTAAAATTACGATAAAACATTCTTTTTTTTAACTTTACAGAAAACTAAATTTGTACCTTGAGATTAAGTGGTACAGTTTTGATAATAATTCACATTTGTTTTCATCCTGGATGAAAGAACTTAATCTGTGCTTTAAATGAAACTCTGTGCAACCATAACTGGAGCCACTACTGATGCTTCTGTAATAAATGTGCAGATAAAATTCTTCATAGGGAAATATAGGCAGATATTTCCACTGAAATTGATTCACATTGCAGTAAAGGAGAAATATGTGCTTTCAAATGCAAATTTAACTTGCAATGGGTTGGGGCAAGAGCAGAGACTTATACTTAAAAATTTGTTTTAACTGTCTCTGATGCCAAAAGAACTGACACACTGTTCTTCTATCCTCCTGTTTTATATTTTATTTCTTCTATCATAGGACAGATGACTTGATCCATACCTGTTGCTTTTGCTTTTTTCCTGTCAGGAGAGGTTTCAATCTTTCTCTACATCTCATGTCTCTCTTCAGTTTTCTTCTTTAATTTTGTGTCTTTAACCTGTTTCCTCATTTCTTGCTGTTTACTCAATGCACGTACATAAGCCATTACTCCTGGGAGAATTCTGTGCCAAAAAATTCTGAAAAATTCTGCATATTTGATGTGTCAAAATAACAATTTAATCACTCGGTTTTAATTATTTTGATAATTTATTTAAAAATACCTGTCAACAAGTATATCAACATTACAGATAACAGCACAAAAGATTTCCCCAGGAGTAGAGAGGTACAAGGGTTTCTTTAACAATCAAATTCCTGTTGAGGGGTGCTGGAGGGAGCTGTTTGGGGCCTCCAGAACTCAGATACCCATGCCCCCTTCTCCACATAGCTGAGCCATGGGGTACCCCTGTGGCCCAGACACCAGTATTCCCCCCAGCCATGGGCACGCCTCAGACACCAGCCCTCCCTCCCCACCGAGCCTAGCTGCAGGGTAGCCCCCAGACACAAGCAATCTCCTCCCAACGGAGCCAAGCTGCAGGGCAGCCCCCAGCCTAGACACCAACACCCCTTGTTCCTATGGAGCCCAGCCGCAGCGCAGATCCTGGCCCAGACACCAGCAGCCCCAGAGCCTTTACTCACTCCAACTTCTTTACTGTCCCGCTGGGGAACATGGTGTGGTGTGGTCTTGCCTTTTGCTGTCCCCCTTTGCCAGAGCTGGGTCTCCCAGGCTCTCTTGCGTCCCCAGGAGAATGAGGATCAAAGAGTGTGCAGCCTCCGGGCCAGCCAGGCAGCAGCCTGCTTATTGCGAGCTGGACTCTGCAGAGTTCAGTGCCACCAAGTGGTGGCCAGAAATTCTGCAGGGAAAACAGAATTCTGCAAAAATTCTGCATTCCATAGTGACGCAGAATTTTCCCAGGATTAATATGCATGTGTGCATATACAACCCCCACTGAAGCTATTTTTGGGCCTTAGTCTTTTTCCCATGTAACCTTGGTCAAATCTCCCTACTCCATGACCCTACTAGTAGCTTATGCTGCTCTGAGATATCAGCTCCGCTTCTCTTGGGTATTCCATCTGCTCTGCTTGATACTTACAGGGGCAAAATAAGCAAGAGATTGAACACTTTCTGCTCTCTGCTCAATCTAGACAGAATGAGGAGTGGGTTGGAGCAGGAATAACTGAATATGCAGAATAAGGGAGAATATGCAGGAAAAAAGGTTGTCTTATTAGTGAGGTTGAACAGTGTTGTGTCCCAGCTCCACTGCATCCTTTCAGTATTTGTTGATTTAGTCTTTTAGTCACTACAGTAGCTTCTGAAAAGTACGATGACTTGGTCTTTTTACTAACTTCATAATTATCAAGAATAACATCCTGTCTTTCTGAAGGCAATAGAATTCTAATTTGGGCTCATCTGTTTACAAAACTGCACTCTAATGTATATGAAAGCTTGAAAATAACAGTTTTAGCCTATAAACCTTTATTTAGAAGATTTAGTCCTCTGGTTAATAAGTGTATAATGTTTTCAAGCTTTTTTACTGTTAAATTACTTAGATATACTCTCAACTTGAACTCTAATTTAGCAATCTTTTGTCTTGGAATTTATGTAATGTCTTTCAGACCAAAAGAACTCAAACAGCTTTACAGTTAGATACTAAAGGAAATATATAGATCCTTAACCCATCTTAAAATGCATCATCATTTGTGATGAACATGTCATCTAACAGTGTCTAATACACTATATAGCAGTTTATAGACGAGAAAAGGAATTCAGTATACCACTAAAAGGAGGCATATTTTGTAAACAGAATGGTGTCTGTAGCCTCTGTTTGTCAGAGGTGGGTGATGGATGGCAGGAAAGAGATCACTTGACCTTTACCTGTTAGGTTCACTCACTCCGGGGCACCTGGCATTGGCCACTGTTGGTAGACAGGATACTGGGCTAGATGGACCTTTGGTCTGACCCAGTACGGCCTTTCTTGTTCTTAGTGTAATCAAATTGTTAATCCCTACTAGCTTTGTTCACAAAGCAATATTTAACCACGAGTGACAAGTATCTCAGTTTTCTTTCTAGATACCATCTGTACAGGATTATCACTCCTGAGTCTTATAGCTTGTGCTGGAGGTATGTGGGTGATTCATTTAGTTCTGCTGGTTTTTGTCCTCCTGAGATGGCTGTAGGCTTGCTTGAGAACTCTGCCTCATAGAACATGCTCCCATTTGGATTCACTGGGATTTATATGTGATTAGCACTTCAGGCAACTTGTATTTAGACTCTGAATTTTATGCACCAAGACTTTGGGCTTCATTACCTAATGTATAACATTCCCATTTTCCTTGGATAATGTGACAGGTGCAATTTTAATGGGCATCTGTAACAGGGAAATGACCAATAACCAAATTAAAAGTCCTGTCACCATGCCAGCCTCTTTCCCACATTTACATGCCTAATCTTACAAAGCCTCTGTTCCCTTGCTTTAATGAGGGATGGTCCTGATAAGGGATTGGAACCTGGATTACGTCCTTGGGCAGTGCACTTCACTTCCTGGTTTCATTTGGCATTTGTGTCCTATGCAACACTGGTGCTAGTGGGCCATATTGTAGCTGTTCACGTCTTTCATTGGTAGCCTGCAACTGAAAACATACTTAGGGTACATTCAGTGTCAGGCAGACAATACTGCCTCCCTTCATGATGGCTTGCTTGTTGGTGTTTGGAGGAAATTGTGGCATAGATGAGAGCACCATGACTCTAACTCAAGCCATGTAAGACTGAGGTATTAGGCTGGGAGAAAACAACTGTAAGATGGCAATGACTACTTGAAGTGTGTCTGCCCACCATTCGTTAATCATATCCACAGTTCAGGGATAGTGTTTGAGGATGATCACATTGCAGCAGTGTCTAGGCATGTGTGATTTTTTTTTTTTTTTTTTTTTTTTTGCTGTTGTGATCTGTTCCCATCACCTTGAGACTGGATTATAGCAATGTGCTGTGTGTCTTTCTAAACTTAAGCAGGCTATTAGACGAAATACCAGCATGTTAAACAGTGCCTTTAAATGTCAGTGCTATTCATCCACAGTGTTCAGTTAGGTACCTTATGGTTTCTGGGTGGAGTTTTAGGTAGCAGTGATTTTGACCTATTCTTAACCTGCTTGGGACTTCCCTAAATGGGAGATCATGTCTCCCCTGGCACTGCTGCCAGTCTTGCAGTTATAAGAGACCCTGAGCTTTATTTCTCCTTCATAAAAAGTAGGGGAGCTGATGGCAGAACTTCCTCTGTAAAGGCCTCTTCCTGTGGAAGTCCTCAGTTTCACAAATAGCTCTGATTTATGACCCTTCTTGTTTAAAGGGTGAGGCTGTTGAAGATGAGATTTGTCTAGTAGGAAAGTGGAATGGGGGATTTAAAAGTTGTGATCAAATTATGTTTGATAGGGTCAAAATACTAAATGCTGCTGCTTTTGCCATCTTTTACTTCATTTTCCATGCTTTTGTTTTGAAATGTATGTCATGGGTGTCCTTTACCAAAAGACATACATAAACATGGTGACTACATTGTTACGTGCTATATAGTTACTAAACTCCACTATTCATGTTCAATCTCTTCAGCAATCTTGCTCTGATTTTTACAAATCTTGAGTTTGGTTTTGAGTAATGGGAGTTCAAACATTCTCCCCACTTCAGTCTGTCCCTTAAGTTGTCAAATCAATTAAGTGATTCTGGTTCTTTGGCATTTGCCTTCATTTTATGCCTGTTTTAAAGATAATGTTTTTTTCCCCTTTGTTACATTCCTCTGAGTTGCTTACTTGCCAAGAATAAGAGTCCTATTTAGCGTCTTTTAAGAAGAGACAACTATTTGCTTATTCTGAATATATCTTGCAGGATTGTCACCAACCTACTTATCTCTGATTTTTTTTGTGGGGGTTGTTATGCTGTGGGTACTCTGCCTGCAATGAAAGTAGTGCTTCTCTACATCTTTGATTCTCAACCAGGAGTACATGTACCCCTGGGGGTATGCAGAGGTCTTCCAGAGGGCACATCAACTCATCTAGATATTTACCTAGTTTTACAACAGGCTACATAAAAAGCAGTAGCAAAGTAAGTACAAACTAAAATTTCATACAGACACTGACTTGTTTATACTGCTCTATATACTATACACTGAAATTTAAGCACATTATTTATATTCCAATCTATTTATTTTATAATTATATGGTAAAAATGAGAAAGTAAGCAATTTTTCAGTAATAGTATGCTGTGACACTTTTATATCTGTTTTTGTAAGCAAGAAGTTTTTAAGTGAGTGAAACATTGATTTGTCTTATGAACTTCTGTCTCCTGAAGGGGGTACATTAGTCTTGAGAGGTTGAGAGCCACTGGTCTACGTTATTCCAGAGCTTGCCCTGGCCCCTTGAGAAGCTTATAATTGGGAAGATTTCTACACCCATCCTAAGCTCCATCTTGTGTACTGTGCTGCTTGGAGACTCAGCACAGAATCCCAATCTATGTGGGTTTTTTTCTATATTCTTGGAGGTTAGGGGAGCTCTTGCTTCATACTTGTAAGGAACTGTCTGGAATGTGTTTTGGCAGATGGGGCAGAGAAGGGTGTCTTTGAGGAACTTGAAGTTGAAATATACCCGACAGAGCAATGTTCTTGAACCAGTTTTAGATTTGGTCCTCCAAGCCAAAGATAAGAGTTAGAGAATTTTCCATGCAACTTGAATTGGAGGCATGAGACCCAGTTGAGAATCCTGCGAGATATGCAGCCTTCTCTGGAGATCCTTACAAATCAATTAACTTTCTCTTCTGCCCTACGTGAAAATAATATTACTTAAAATGGGTAAGATTGTCTGCTTTTCTGCAAGGCATTATTGTTCAAAGTCTTGGCTACTGGCATAAAGTCTTCCTATTTTGAGTCATATCCTGTCATCAGATTTTTTTCTTTATCCAAAACCTTTGTGCTATAGATTCAGTATATAACTGTTTTTGTATTAAAGGCCCTATAGGATCTATAGGATGTTTGTCCTAACTTCTACTAAAAAAACGCCTCGTAAATACTGTGGGATTCCCATTCAGCAAACTAAAAAATCCAAGGCCGCTTTTATTGAGTGTTATGGGCATGCATTTTAGTTTCAAACAAGAAATAAATGCTATATTGATTGTATGTTGTTTTAGCTGAAATGTCTAGCAAATCAGAATTATGATAATTGAGTGATGTCAGCTGGGAAGCTGAATGATTGCCTAAACACCCTTTGAGATGGAAAATAAGTTAGATAGGTAACAACAGATTTAAAATGCTTTTTGTCTCTGTAAGGCAGACTTAACTTCCATGACAACACGATTTGATACTTTACAATTTCAGAGTAAAAATCCTAATGGAATTAACTAATTTCCTTGCTCTTTTTGTAAAAACTAATTAGGAACCTTAAAAGGTTGATTTTTATTTTGTAGACATATCTATATATCTTGGACAACTGTTGACAAGGGTAAAATTGCAGTTTGTTTTGGACATAAATTTAGAAAAAGGAACTTAGCGTAGGAATCTGAAAAACTAGACTCAAACATTTCAATGTTAAAGATGGTAGATAAGCTTATTTTGGATTTGTCTAGAGAGCTCTTGGTTCTATCCTATTAACCATATAGAACATATTAACTTATGGAAATGCGTATCGTGAAGAGAAAAAGGTGAATTTTTTTTAATGTCCATAAAAAATAAGTGAAAAGAGTTGGTGACTAATTCATTTCTTTTGGTCATTGTTATCCCACAGTAGGAAATGGAAATAGCTGACACGGTTTCCTTTCCATGTTGTTGTTGCTTTCTCTGCTTGTGTTAAAAGACTATCATGGCAGTGCATAAAAATAACAGATTACAGAACTTGTTCTTTTCCTCGTAACTGTTCGTTCCTTTTAACAGTCAAGTCCATCGTCTCCGGAACCAGCCAGTCTTCCTGCAGAAGACATCAGTTCAAACTCTAATGGTCCAAAGCCTGCAGAAATCATACTAGATGATGACAGGGAAGACCTTTTTGCTGGTAATTTTCTCCTTTTTTCTCTTAAAATATATAGTTCACATGTCAATTACACTTTTGAGTTTGCAGTGTACTGTAATGGAAACTTCTTTTTTTAAAGCTGCAGTTTAGTTAGATGTCAAGTTGTGAGCAAATATGGAGTATTTAAACTTGAGTTTAAAATACATATGCCTTAATATGATAAAATGGACGTGTGCTCTCTAAAACAACGATTGTCTCCAACTTCTCCATTGCAAATGTTGCTTGAAGAAAAACTTTTAACAGTTGGTCTACCCTTTTGATATTTGGAGTCTCTTCTTTGGCCACTGTTGTCAGTCGTTTTGGTTACTCATCTGTGTGTGCAGTGCTGTGTGAACTTCTGGCAATATTACTTTTTTAAGATTATTGATAACTGTAGTAAAAATCTGTTTGTTTAAATTGTTTGGTCTGTATCCCATTTAGTGCATTGTGATTACCTGATATTTTAATATAAAATTTTATGTTGCTAAATATTGTACATGGCTCAGACTAAGTCATCTTAGTTTAGCTTGTACATAACACACAATGTTGTCTACACATAAAACTAAAAATGGGTTGTATACACTTTCTTTCCACATTTACCATCTAATTAATCATCTACTGTTGAACGAGTAAAATTGTCTCAAATAACTATCAAATGGAAATGGCAACTTGATATTGTAGAGAAATTTGTGATAGCTACCATGGACATCTTTCCTTAGTACCTATTCCAAAATTAGAATATTTTTACAAGCTTTAGAATATGGAGATATATTTCTTATAATAAAGCAGATTTCCAGTTTCAAGTGAAATAGGAATTGTCACATGGGATGAGAACAAGATGTATTTAATCTTCCTGTCCATCGATGTTCTCCATCCATCATTCACAATATGTTATATGCTCCACACCATTACACACTGCACAAGAACTGCATACTGAACTACAACTGTAACTATAATACATCTACAAACTATGATAAACTTCTTCATTTATCTTGTCAAATATCCATTGACTATCTTCCAAAAATCAAATAAAATATACTTTGTACAGTCATGCATTAACATGCAATTGTCTTGATTGTGTATTTGGCCATCTATACATACAGCAGGCTGTATATCTTCAAATAAATACACTAACCTGCTCCTCCAATTCAGTGCCATTTTCTCATAGTCCTAGCTTAGACTGTATGTTTTGGTGTAGAATGTGATGCTCTAGGTGTCATGATGTGTATGGTAGATGGAGTATAGTAATGTGCAGGAGGTAAACTGGATGTGGAGTACATAAAATAGGTATTGCCTTATTGCTTGTTTCCTTGCCTTTCTATATTGTGGTTCTGAGCTTTACATAAAGAGCCTTTGTCTCTTCCTGATAGGTTGGAAAATTGGCCCATTCAGCCGAGTCAGGTCTTTTCATTCCATGAGGATATGGGTGTGGGTTTGTGTAGGGGGTTAGTTTTTTATTGGGGGGAGGTGGAGTGGGGGATGTGTTTTGAATGGATCGCATTCCGTCCTCTGAGACTGTTTGCTGAGACATTTTAATATAGAGACTAAACAGGAGTGATCATGGCTTCAAATCTTATGGCATTCAGAGCCTTTTGAATGACTCTGGTTTTAGTGTTTAAGTGAATGTAAGGTAAAACAGAGTGCAATCAATGAGAACATTGAGGGGTTTTTGGTTTTTAAAATCAGGCCACTCTTTCTTAGGTGCCTAAGCCTTAAGTAGCCAGACTTAAAAATGATGGCCTAATAGCAAATTTGATTGCATCTCCTTCTGTTAGCTGGAGTAGCAGACACATAACTAACTTAACTACAGCTACAGAAATGTAGCATTGGGCTGCCTGTAATAGATATCACTCGGAATCCTGTCCTAACAATCCACAGCTGGAAGCACATTGTGACAAGCTTCATCACATCATGCATCATCAGTGCTGATAGATATTCAGATCTTTGGCTTATAACCACGGGGTTTCTCACTTCCTGATGCTGAAAGCGGAGTATTTATTCTCTCTTCCCTCTCTTGGATACTGGTTCTGCTTTACTATGTATTGGTAGGAGGATAGGTGATTGGATCCTGTTAGCTCTCACATTAGGCCCGTTAACTGAGTGCTGACTCATATCAGAGATCTTGACGTTCTAGGGTGGATTCATTTAAATCAAAGCAATTTAAATCTTTTACTCTAAAATCTCTGATTTCAGTCAAGGTTTTCTGCTTATTGATTGATTTTTTTTGATTTATACTTTTCAGTTATTTTACTAAAAAAGGATTTTCAGTGGTTGGTGGCCATTAAAACATGTTGATTTACAACTAAATATAACTTTTACACTAAACAGCTATACACAGACATAGCAGTTAAATAGCTTAATTTACATTTGTTCAGACTCTTAGTTTTTACATTTTCGTTGTAGTAGAAAATTGTGAATGATGAAGTTCTTATTTACTAGATTAACTTTTTTCTTGCTATGTGTGTCAAGCTCTGTTGGGATGAAAATTCAGTTTAAAATGCACAAAACCAGTATTTTTTTTTATTAAATAAAACTACCTTAAATGTACCAGATAAATAAGAAAAAAGTTTATCAAAACATTTTTGCATTTAAAACTTATTTATTAAACAAAGGAAATATCTGTAGTAGTGAATTGAATTGATTGTTTCTTGTTATCACATCTTTCAAGATTTTACAATGATTAAATCTCATCCTCTTACACAAAGTTTTTATTCATAGGGTGCAGAAGGGAAAAAAGCTTTCTTGCTTTCTCAGTACCAAACTGGTTTCTTAACTTTAAGTGAACTGCTCATTAAACTGAACTAATTGAAGAAAATGAAATGGAAAATACATGCTCTCTGCACCTGCAGAAGAGGCGGCTACTGTCAAAAGCTGGCTGAGCCCTTGAGCAGGCTGTGGCTCCTGGTACTTTGCCGGTTACTCAAACCACTGAACTGGTGAAACTTGGCAGCAAACACCAACTGCTTGGTATTAATTGTAATTATTTTAACAGATGACCATTTAAAATTTAATTTTCAATAGCTTTTTTTAATTTAAATATCTGTTTTTAATTAAAAAAATGATTATTATCCACATTGTGGAGTTCTGTTATTGGCACTTTATTTGAGATCCAGATAGAATTAGTGGATTATCAATTGTATGTGCACAGCATGAGTCATAGGGGAAGCTCTGAGGAGCAGCATATTGCTCAGGTTGATAGTGTCACATTCTTGCTTTTGTTAAGACAAAGTGCCAGATCACAAGGTGGCATAGCTATTAAATGACATCAGCAGTGTCTCACCATGATTTTTAGAAGTTGAATATTCTGTGTTTCTTCTAGAACAAACAAATAGAATCATTTTAACAAAAGAGGCAGTTATCTTATGAAGCCAGAAGGAAGTCTCATCAGTGGCTTACAAATACCTTAATGAGAATTATGTACAGTATCCCATTTGAAACAATCTTACTGGGGATGTTTCTAGGCCATCATTTCTGTAATAAGGATAATAGTGGTCTTATTTCAGTTTTATCAAAGAATTATAACTGTAAACATTTCTGAATGTTTGTGTATTTTTCTCTTCTTGGTCCTGGAGTAGAAGTGGCTATCTCAAAGAATACTAGCAAATCTATGTCATCATCCTAGTTAGATTTCAAATATTGTAAGCCCAATAGTATTTTAGATGCAGTCTTTTTAGAAAGTGTAATTTTTTTCTTTAGCAGCAGTATCACATTGATGCCAATGCTTTACTCAGCTGATTATCATTACTAATGCATACCTCAGTTAACATTTTTCGAAAGCTGCTAAATCCCATTTTGAAAAGCGACTTAGGCACTAGGAGGCAAGTCTCACTGGCTTTCATATCTCCTAATGCGTAAGTCTTTTCTGAAAATGGGACTGGTGACTTGAGTGCTTTTGGAAATAATCCCTTCCTGTTTTAAGATTTCCCCTAACTATGGAGTGCAGATCTGTTCAATGTTTGTTAGAAGGTCATTTTTGTAGGTCTTGAGTGGCTACTTAAGATGAGTTTCACTGTACTGCAAAAAAAAAAATCATGTATAATAGCTTTATTTGGCTCAATTACTCATTATTCAAATATTTTATATTTTGTACAATAAAAATGTATAATGTACTTACAGTAGGCTGAAGCATACATTAGAAAACTTGTGAATAAAGCACTTAGAGTAAAAGCAAAATTAAAATAATGTGCATTTTGCTGCTTATGCTGTTAAGCATTTTTCTTAGCTAGAACAATGCTAGTCCATTTTACTTTTGCATTCACCAGCATATACAACAGAGGAAGGTTACTTTTGTATAAAAATCATTTCTCTGTGGTTTTAAAAATCCAGTGTAAGCACTGCTAGTGGTTTTAGATTTTTGTAAACTATTTTAAAAATTTAAAGTTGGATTAAATTAGTGAATTTCCTTCTTATGTTACTAAAATAACACGTCCCAAAGACTGACTTAACATACGCTTTACGTTTGGGTCTGAAGTTTGCCAAACACATTTTCTGGTTAAACAAAAACCAAAGAATTCTTACAATGAAACATTAAATGGCATTTTTGTTTAAGTGATTTCATAAGAACTGAAAGCAGAAACATCTAGGAATCAAAAGCAGAAATGTCCACGTTCATCTGAATTGCTATGACAGTTACTCAAGTGTGTGGGTCTCGGCGCACATATCACTTTATAGGTGATAACTGGCACTTTGTATTACACTTTAGGTGGAGAAAATAGCTAACCAGTATGGATCTGACGTTCTTAAACTAATTCAGTATAGCTAGGGTGGGGAGACATCCAACCATTTTGTTCTGAAATCATTTCTGTCCGACTGATTACATGTCGTGTGGTTAGATTCTCTAGTGTAGTCAGAATTCAGTGTTCTGCTTGTATTAGTTTCTCATCTGTTTTATAGATTTCTCACTTCCAGTTGTAATTGGCCTACCTTTATTTCATGGTTTTGTACCAAGACTTCTTCAAGTTTGAAAGTAGGATGGCTGAGCACACGAGGTTAGCAAATTGACAGAGAAATTACAGCACCAAATATATATGGTGTACTGACAGATGTGCAATAGATAATGGCACCAGAGGAAGAGTGACAGTGAAATAGAAAATGATAAAACATTTTGCACTGGAAAATGGGTGAATGGTCAGACTTAACTTTTCTGATTTATCTGTGTGAAAGGGCACTAACTGCCAAAAACAAAATGGAGACTTCTGCTAGGTCCCTGATTACGTGGGGCAGATGTAACCGAGTGGATGTATGTCTACGCTGCAACTAGACACCCGCAGCTGGCCCATGCCAGCTGACTCAGGCTTGTGTGGCTTGGGTGGCTGGGCTGTTCAGTTGCAGTGTAGACGTTAAGGCTAGGCTACAGCGTGAGCTCTGGGATCCTTGTATCTTACAGGATCCTGGAGTCTGGGCTCCAGCCCGAATCCGCATGTGTATGCCACACAGTTAAAGAGCCCCACAATCTGAGCCTCGTGAGTCTCGGTCAGCTGTCATAGGCCAGCCATGGGTGTCTAATTGCAGCATAGACATACCTGTAAGTATTACAAGTGAATTGCAAAGCAAAAAAGCAGGGCCTTTTACTGCTTCTTTGAGAACTAAAACTGTCTAAATACATACTGTAGTAATGAGTTGCCACTTTCTTTTTGCTGGAATTTCTTAGTAAGCTCTTAGGAGGCATTTAATGTTGCTTTCCCACACGTATCTAAAATCTAAACTACAGCTCTCCCCAAATGAGATAGAACAGTGCTTATTCTCAGACTACATTTCTTTAGTTTGCTACTGTGAGAATCACTATCCTCTCTGCATATCTGAGGGCATGCAAGGCTGCAGCTTTGACATCATCATTTGGGTACTTCTAAGAGAGCTAGTAAAATAGATGAGAATCCTATATTTGACTTTTTTTAAAAAAAAAAATTCTAGATGATCATTACACTTTACAAAATAGTAGTAAAAGGCATAAACTTTTCAATTCACTTTTTGAAAATCACTCGGACTTGAGTCTGTAAAATACCTACACTAACTGATGTTTAGCGCAAACTCTTTGTGTATCATTGTGCACACGTGGCTCCCATAACTTAAGCAGTTCCTCAGATACTGTGGTTCAGTAGGTAATTAATGTTAGTCAGTGAGAATCTTTCTTCCTATTAGAGGGCGTCCTGCCTGACATGAGTGCTTCTAAATGTCAAAATATGCCCAAATATGTTCATGGTCCATGGAGGTAAAATGGGAATGAGAGAGTAGGAAGAAATGGTATATGGAAGAATCGATCGTTTTGCTACATGAATCAAGAGTTATGCACTAAGTAACAGGAGCTATAGAAACCATGAATATAACATTTAAATTTTTCCATAGCAAAATGTGAACAGTTGCATCTTGAATAGTACAATGAAGGTATATGAGTTTATGTTCTAAATGTAAATATTAAATATACTTAGAATATGGGTCCTTAATTATATTTAAAGAGGTGTGCAGTTATGTATGCAACACATACAATTTTAAAGATGTGTTAACCTCACAAAAGCAAGGCAGTTAGTTTCCAGCTGGAAATATAAATTGTTGCTGCAGCCTTGAGCTGATGTGCTATTTGTAAAAATCAATAGACTTAGTGAACTGAATTCTTCTCCGTTAGGCTGGTATAATTCAGAGTAACTTCAAAGTCCATGATGTCCAAGTTGCATTGGTATATGAATACAATTTTCCATGGGAAGTCCAGTTTATAACCATTTTCTATGTAATTCTAAAGCAATCAAAATAAAATTATATGAAAGCTGCTATTGTTAAACAGAAATAAGATTTTAAAGTGCATATCTTGTTAAGTAATAATTTGAATAAAAATATCATTGGAGTTGTTTTGGAATTTACAAACTTCTGTTCTGGTTGAGATAAAGATTTATATAATTCAGGTACTGAGGGAAAGAATGATAAATTTATAATAGCCTATATACTACATATTTGTCCATGGGAGTCCTTTCTCAGGACTCCAGAGAATACGTGGATTATCTTTTTATCCTATTTAGTGTAACTATGGATATTTCTGCTATTCATATAAATACCTAATCTTTTTTGAATTCTGCTAATCTCTTGCTTTGATATCTTATGGTAGTGAATATCAGAGGTGGTTTACGCATTGTGTGAAGTTACCTTTATTAATTTTAAATTTTGTGCATTCTTTAACTTCATTGATTGTCCTCATTCTTAAAATGGGAATTATCTGTATAGACTATGAACATGCTCAGTTATCAATTCAAAGCCTGCTTAATGGACAATTTAGCTTCTGGACTGGTGGCCATATTGAACTTCATGAATTGGTATAAATGCTGCATATGTGTAGCAGATCTGTATGCTTAAAAATTTGTAGAAAATCTTCACTACCCTGCATGCAGATTCTCCGAATTTAAGAGAATGGCTGTTGCCACTTCCACAATCTTAGAAACACAAACCCCCCTCGCCCCCAAAAAAGAAAAAAAAAAAAAACGCCTAAAGACTTGCACTTCTACAGCTAAAACCCCTGAAACTGGAGGAAGGCTATAACTGTAACTAACACAGATGCGTAGTTATATGGGTTTCCATTGTACTGTTAAACAATTTGAGAATTGAGAATAACACAGTATTTGAAGAATGAAGAAATATACAATAAGATGTATAATCAATTCCTATGAATGACAGTAATCTTGTAGGTACTGTGTTGGTGAAATATTTTATATTACACATGTATGTTATGTGCATCTTGTGTAATATTTTGTACTAATTTGTAAAATCTTTACCTAGAAGCTACAGAAGAAGTTTCTCTGGACAGTCCAGAAAGGGAACCAATTCTGTCTCCAGAGCCTACTCCTGCAATCACTCCTGTAACGCCAACTACACTAGTAACTCCCAGAATGGAATCAAAAAGTATAACACCCCCTGTGATTTTTGACAGATCCAGGGAAGAGGTAACTGAATAATTTAGTATTTTAAAACTTTGTTGCAAATACTATTGCTATGATATGTACACATTTAAGTTATGGTATTTCATTTTTAAAATAGCATGAAAAATTGCAACTGAAGGTATTAACTATGTAGTCTCTGAATCACAAGAATATTTACTGCCATAGAGGGGTGAAATTTGTGAAAATAGCTATTGCATATTTGCTTTCTCCAAGATGTGCTTCTTAGAAAAGATCTTCTGAGTATTTGTTTGAGGGATTCTGTTCACAACTCCCTGTATATTGAAATCAAGACTCAATAATTGTCAATAACAATTATTTTCCTTTTTCCCCTATGAACTGCTAATACGTTGATAATATAAAAGTGGAAAAATAAAAACATTACTTGAAATAATTGTGGGCAGCTACTGAAGAGATGCCAAGTACCTGAACTCCCACTAGTATGTTGTAGATCTAACTTAAGGCACTGCTTTAAAAATCGCAAGTGGCATATGTATCAAGAAATGTTGCTACGTGGCTCATGATCACCTGGATGTTAAGAACTTTGGTGGTGCAATAACATCACCAGTGATGGGCAAACTGAATAACCTGCCGGACCACTTTAAGGATCTGATTGTAGGAGGCCATCGATATCACTTTGTTCAAGAGCAAATATCTGGTGCTGAGCAATTCAGCTCCTATTCATAGCAATGGGAATTGCAGGCACTCAGCGCATGGGAGTATTTGGCGGATGGAATATCAAATGTGAATACAAAGCATTGGTTTTAGAACTGGCTTCATATGTAAATGTCCTTGTACTGAGATACTTCACCACCACACTAACCTTTGCACTTGCAGTACAAGTACTAAATTTAATTCTCTGCATTATAGGTTTGTATATATAGCTTACGTAGTGTTCTCTGACATCCGTTTAACTGCTTGCATATGTGAATAATGAGAAATAATGGACTTCAATATGTTGCTTGTCCAAATGGAATGGATAAATGTACTTTCTTTGTGCTGTATATATGGTTATAAAGAAGGCTAGGGAGTATGTAACTACTCTGTGATAAAGAAAAAATTATTCTGCTTCTGTTGGTTGTTGACCATTACTTTTAAGTTATTAAAGGTTGCCTAAAAATAGAAACATTTTATGTCTTGGAACAAAGACTTTTTACATAATTTTAACTTTACATGTCAGTAATTTCCAGGGTAGATAAAAATCAATTATTTAAAAAAAACAAAATGGATTTTTTGATAGGTTTTTTCCTCAAAAAACATTTTATCTAAAGATCATTTTAATTAGGATACATTATTGCTCAGAGATATCTCATCATGGAATAGGGATTATAAATTCTAGTTCTATAATATGAGACAATATATTAATGTAATGTTTAAGAAAAGTTTTGTAAATGAGTTCTAATAGTTCATGGATTAGGGATCCAATCTTATGGGGTTCCAGGGGCTTCCGTATAGATTTAAATTAATCTTTCTATCTATCCAAGGTGGCTCAGTGCTCAGTCTAAGAGATACCATCAGAGATGCTTAGTTTTGCAATTCTCAAATTGTGGATTTGTGTCTTCAGAGATAACATGCTTGTTAACAGCAAAAATAGTTTTTAAATAAATAATATATAGAGGTGAGAAATGAGACCTCGACCCTATTGCATCTCTGCAAATTTGTATACACAGAGTCAATCCCTTACTTCTCTCTAAAAGTGCAAAGTTTCAAAAAGTTAAATGAACAGAAGATTGTTGGGGGCAGAATAGATCTGGACAAGGAGAAGTAGTCTGGAGATAAATGTGAGAAGGGAGGGGGACAGGCACTGGAAACAAAAGTGAAACTATTTGAGCAGCATGTTTCAGAAGGCTTGAGGTCTTTTTGAGTGTAGCCTTCATTGATTTGAGATCTACCATACTATTCTCTCACTAGAGGGGAAAACCTATAATGGCAGCAGGCCATAAAACAGACCCAGTTTGGGAATATTTTAATAAAGTTCCTCTACCTGTGAAGACTATGTATTAAGGTTATAACAACCAACAAGAATGCACTTTTATGTAGAAATCTGTGATTAAATAGTCTTCCTGACTAGTGATTTAAATCAAATCCACCCTGCTAATTTCCCTGCTTGAGTTCTGAAGGCAAAACATTAATTTAAGATTCGCAGACTTAAACATGTTTTGGGTTTTCTAAGAGATTGATATTTCTTGAAGTAATAGATTCTTCCATCAGGTTAATAGTTCTGTCCCCCCAGTATTTCAAAAATACATTTTTTGGAAACCCTATTTTTCAAACCCCTGCATTATCTGAATCCTTTCCTTGTCCCCCAGATGAGATGCATGCTGCAAACGGCATGGATCTCGTGCTGAGGACAAGGAAAGGATTCAGATAATGTGGCACTTCATATAACAGAGCAGAGACCCTCAGCCAGGACTGCGAGGAGTATGAGCCCTCAGCTGCAGAGGAGGCTCTGTTGCTAAATGGCTCCTACAGCAGCGAAGGGAGCCCTGTACAGCCCCATTGTCATGGGAACAAATGAGGAGGGCTGTGACAGCAGACCTGCAGAGCCCCCTGTGCTGCTGCAGGGCTGGTGACACCCAATCCTTGCAGGCACAAGATACACAGGGGAGGCTGTGGTGCTGGTGGGGTAGAGCAGAGACTCCTGGCCAGCACTGTAGGAAGGAGACAGCCAAACTACACGGCTGCATGGGGAGCCACCCCACTTCCGAATGGCTCCTGCCCTTTGTTATCTGAACTCCTGAATACGTAGACTCTCGGTTATCCAGGATGATAGGGGAAAAAATTAATCCTGGTTAATAAAATCCTGAATAATCACCATCCATAGGAAATGTGGGGGTTGGTTCACCAGCCACCCTGCACCGGGGGCAGAGGATGTTGGTTCACTGGCTGCCCTGTGCCCTGATGGGGTTTTTTTTTTATTTTGTGCTTGGGGCGGCAACAAAGATGGAGCTGGCCCTGTGAGTTACACATTTTTATTTATTTATTTATTTTATTTATTTATTTATTGACATCCTAGTTAATCCACTTTCTGGTTAACCCAATCCTGGATAATCGAGAGTCTACTGTATCTGGTTAAAATCCATGTTCCCTATGCTGTTCTGTTTTTCATTTCATTTTTGTTTCCTTTGGAATAAAATGAGACCTATAACATTTCAGGTGGATAGTTTCCCAACTTAAAGCGTTTGTGGGAGGGATCAGAATGAAACTTATCGGGAAAGCATTTTTTAACCTTTCCTATAGTAAATACTGTGTCTTCACATTTCCACTAAAATGGGATGGAAGGAGTCTGTTATACTTTTTTAGGTCCCACACCGATTTTACTGTTTTTTTTATCTGGTATCCACAAATTTAGTTGGGGGAGCTACCTTAATTTTCCTTTGAAAGTTGACTCATTGGTATACTGTTAATGTCATTCATTCTTCTCTCTAGATTGAAGAGGAAGCAAATGGAGATGTATTTGATATAGAAATCAATGTCTCAGACCCAGAGAAAGTTGGTGAGTTGGTATCTCAGACCCAGAGATAGATGGTATTCCTTCAGCATTAACTTGTCTACTTGCTATTTGAAAAAAAAAACCTTTGGTTTTAGCGTAATTTTGCATTGATTTATAATTCCAGCATATACATGATTCAGAAGAGTTTCCTTTGGATTAAATACCATTCTTTTAACTGTGTTTCTTTTTACAGGAGATGGCATGAATGCTTACATGGCATACAGAGTAACAACAAAGGTAACTATTGTTTGCAATTACTTTTCACCTTGAATATAAATATACAGAATCTCAACTACAGTATACCTGAGTAGATGAAAAAATAACTGAAAATTAAAATACAACTTTTTTGTGGATTTTTTAGACATCCCTTTCTATGTTTCACAAAAATGAATTCTCTGTTAAAAGAAGATTCAGTGACTTTCTTGGTTTGCACAGCAAATTAGCAACAAAATACCTTCACGTTGGTTACATTGTGCCTCCAGCTCCAGAAAAAAGTATTGTAGGTAAGCACAGTTTCTATAAGGATGAACATATACATCTAATCTTTGACTTGGCTTTATTTGTCTTGCATTATCCCTCAAACATTATTTAAATGCAAATATTAAAATTGTAAAACAGGGTGTCTGAAAATAAAACGTACAGTTCATGTCAAAATATCATTGAACAAAATACCTTGCATAGAATACTGCCAACTGCTTGGATTCAGGATCTTGAAAACTAAAATGCTTGTAAAAGAAGACCTTTTTTAGTTCAAGTAGAGACTGGGGTGAGAAGAGAATAGGAACAGTAACAAAAGCTAGTATTCAACAGTAGACTTCAGTCGAGAGAATATAGATAGCTCCTGAAGAATATAAGAGGTTAGGTAGTCTGAAAAGGAGATCTGATCTAATGCCTGGCCTCCAGTTTCTTGTCCATTTTCCTAGATTTTCAGCCTAGTCCCTTTGCTTTGAAACTTTCTCATTTGACTTATTTTGTGTTCATTACCAATTTTCCAAAGTAGTATCCCCTGCGTTCCCTATTTAGTCCATGTCCTAGCTTACCTGTTCAGCTTTGAACTCCTTGCTAGTATTTGTCAATAGATTTTTTTCAGTCCTTCTTTGTAATTTTTGAAGACACCTGTTAATGTCCCCTTATTTGTCCTCATTTCTAATAAGAATAAGGCTATTTCCCTTAAAGTGCAGTTCTGCTTTGAATAGTGACCCTTAATGACGTCGGTGTCTCCATGAATGCTGTTTAGGATCAGATCTTCAGCATGGTCTGTTGAGCGCACAGATGCTGGAACTAGTGGTGCTGGGGATGCTGCTGCACCTTTCTAGCTTGAAGTGGTTTCTGTCATATACAGGATTTACAGTTTGGTTCAATGGTTCTCAGCACTCCCCACTATACAAATTGTCTCAGTACCTCTAGTTTAGCAAAGATCTACCTCCAGTGTGCTCTCTTAATAAAGATGATTTCTGGTTGCCAGTCTTGCAAGCTTGGTGTGGGCACTGGGAGTAGCAGAGTTTCTCTTTCTGCATCACACATATTTGAGGCTCTCGAGGCCAAATTAAATCTTCAGTTACACCCATGCAAAGCTACTACATTCAATAGGTTTACATAGTGTAACTGACTGGAGTTTAATAAGCAATCTTGTTTGATACACAAGGAGGAACAGAATCCATCTTCCTCTCCTATAACTGTCTTTGGCATCATAAGGTAACAAAAATAAAAAGTAGTAAAACTTATTTTTGTCACTGAAATAAATATATTGCTGAGTATGCACAGGAAGCAAATGGTACCTTCTTACACAAGGCACTCTACAGTGTAGGACTGCATTTTAACTTGTCCTCATAACTTAAATATCTGGTCTTAATAATCTTCACTGTCCTCCTGTAAGGCAATGGAATAATGATCAGTACTTTATGCCAGCTGGGTGTCTGAAGTGTGCTGCACTAACAGTATGTAATCTCTTGTGATTCTGTTCCTCTACTGATATAATCTAGCTTCTTATTTGTCTTTTCTAACTGCAAGTGTGAACTGGGCTGACTTTTAATTACTCTTCCACAGTAACCACTGAATCATTTCTGTAGTGTACTACATGACTGTTCTGTTTTAGTATATACACTACAGAAGAATCATTTAATCTGCATTGGGATGATAGCCAGAGAATAGATTCAATGCAGTATATTTCAGTAACTAAACAATAGGTAACTAATGCATCTAGTAATTTTGTTCTAAATATTGACATGGCTGGAGGTGTTTAAATCTGTGTATTGCTCAAAGGTGTCAATTGGTGTTCATTTATAAAGTTTTCACCAAAGCTCTTGATTTACTCGAGGTTGTATGAGTGTTCTACTGAAATTAAATTAATGGATCTAATTTTTATCTGTAGTTTAAACTGTTAACAGAACAGGGAGACAGTGATTTATTCAGTGTAAAAGTCAGCCAATTCTGATTTTTTTTTCGATATTGCTGTATGTGGTGCACTAGTCTTGTTAGATGCTCAAAGCATGAAGCCCTCATTACTTTTTGTCCTTTTCTCTTTTCTACTGATCTGATGGATAAGAAGAGAGATCCTGGCAGCTCTGGCACATTTGTACATTATGGAGAACGCTTATGGCATTAGCTGTTTTCTCTCCTTGCTCTATCTAAAGTGAACAACTCCTATCAAACTCCAGCCTTGAAAAATATGTGGTGCCTGAAAGTGTCATGAAATTCTAGAGCTACAGTGTATCACTGCCCTAAAGTGTCTCTCATAATGAGGGTGAGAGAAGGTACTGGACTAGACTAGATGTACCATTGATCTGTTACTGTATGGCAGTTCTCACATCTCTGGAAAACCAATTTTGATTGTATGAATGAGTCCAGCTGAACTAGACTGGGTTAGTGTATGTGTATGAGATTCATTCACAATGAATGCTGATAAAACCTTTACCCACCCAACCAACCAAGTCTGAGAATCTTCCCTTTGCAATGAATGGGATGAGATTCCTATTTCTAGCCCTGGATTGTTATGAGATACCTTTAAAAAGAAGGAGAATCCAGGCAACTGCAGATGGGTCAGCCTCACCTCAGTCCCTGTAAAAATCGTGGAGCAGATCCTTAAGGAATCCATTTTGAAGCACTTGGAGGAGAGGAAGGTGATCAGGAACAGTCAACATGGATTCACCAAGGGCCAAGTCATTCCTGACCAACCAGATAGCCTTCTATGATGAGTTAATTGGCTCTGTGGATATGGGGAAAGCAGTGGACGTAATATACCTTGACTTGAGCAAAGCTTTTGATACAGTGGTCTTACGGTGTTCTTGCCAGCAACTTAAAAAAACTGGCTAGATCATCAGGCTCAATGGGTAGTGATCAGTGGCTCGTTTCTAGTTGGCAGCCGATATTAAGCAGAGTGCCCTAGAGGTTTTTTGTTCAACATCTTCATTAATGATCTGGATGATGGAATGGATAGTACCCTCAGCAAGTTCATGTATGACACTAAGCTGGGGAAGGAGGTAGAGAGAGGATCCAGAGTGACCTAGACAAATTAGAGGATTAGGTCAAAAAAAATCTGGTGAGGTTCAACAAGGACAAGTGGAGAGTCCTTCACTTAGGACGGAAGAAGAAGACACTGCTACAGGCTGGGGACCGACTGGCTAAGCAGCAGTTCTGCAGCAAATTGCTGGAGATTACAGTGGATGAGAAGCTGGATGAGAGTCAGTGTGCCCTTCTTGCCAAGAAGGCTACTGACATATTGGGCTGCAGTGGGTATCCTGGTCTTTGCCATGAAGTACATTGAGATGTTAACCATAATAGCAAAGACTTTCCTGGCATTGAAAACAGTGCAATACCTATATAGTTTCTACATCTGGCTGTGCTGCCCTTTTTGTATATCAGAATAACACCTCTTCCAATCATCAGGGATATTTGTCTGCCAGATATTATGACAGAGCCTATGCTGCCATGATAAAACTGTCTTCAGCAACTCAGGGGTGATGGTACAAACCCCTGGTGTTTTCCCAGACTTTTTGTCTTCTTTGAAGAAAAGTGACTCATACTTCAAATAAAAGAGGGGCTTCAGGTGAAGGATAATAGAGGAGCATCTTGACATCTATTGACACAACTGATCTAACAAACTCTTGCTGATGCTGCTGTTCCAATTCTTTACTAGGTAGTCTGGTGCCACCTTCCCCAACAATCACTGGAAAGTGGGATATAGGTTGCAGAGATTGTGCCAAGTGGTAGTCTGTTCAAAACTGGCTAAGTTGAGTGCCAGGATTCCTTATCTTCTTTACATAATAACTTAAAGATGCCTCCGGGGTCAGAATGCTCAAGTTTTGCGGGTGTGTATACTGAACCATCTGTGACATTCTAGTCAATTGTCCTTGTAGCTGAAACAGACAAGAGTTCTGAGTTACTGAAGTGAAAATGACCAGTGAAACCTTGTGAAAGGGCCATTGCACCACAGCTATAGAACTTTCCATCTGAACTAGCAAAAAAACCAAAAGAATTGTTTCTATAATAGGGAAAAGCATCTTGACTCTTTGTTCCTAAAGTAGAATGAACCATTTTTGTTCACACATTCAAAAAAGTCACTTCGGGGCAGAGACCTAGCTGAGAAAATTTCAGCTTGAAAGGTGTGAAGTCCTAGAAAACTGAAGTGACAGAGAGTCCTGTGGTACCTTAAAGACTAACTAAAATTTTTTTTGCTCTAAAATTTTAGTTAGTCTTTAAGGTTCCACAGGACTCTTTGTCACTTCTGCTATTCTAGACTAAGACGGCTACCCCTCTGATTCTAGAAAACTGAGCAACTGAAAAATGGGGAAATGAGCAGTAATATATGGTTTTAACTAGTTATTACTGTGATTCCTGCTGCAGTAAATAAGGCTTCTGGTGTTTGTTTGAATGGTCTACTTTTATAGGTAACTTGTTAAATTAAAAGTAATAGAATGAAAATGTTGGGTGTATTAAAAATTAACTATAATATAAAGAGGTCTTCCTTAGGAGGCAGGTTAAGCAATATTTAGGAGCCAGTTGATAAGCAGAACATTTTATGTGAAAAAGAAGAGCTCAAGAGAAAATAACTAGAATATGTGATACAATCTTTGAACCTGTGTATTTATGAAAGTATTTTATAAACAATTAACTGAAGGCCCACTGAAAAAGGCCCTTGTTTACAAAGCAGATTTTTTATTTTTTTTTTAATGAAAAAGGAAATAAGTGATCAGCTATTGGCTCAAACACTTAAGGGATTCAAGAGCAATGTATTATTCCACCATTAAAAACAATCTACAGAAGACAGTTACACATTCTAATGATATATGTGCTACTTTGGTTGCTTATTATGAAAACCTTTATGCCTCTGATACTCCAAGCTCCTGAAGTTTGTTCAAAAATAACTGAAAGTAGCAGAGGTGCCAAAGACAGACAAAATTGATAAATTTTAGACAAAGAAATAATCAAAGAAATCTTAGGTTAGCAAGTAGGAAAAGCGGTGTAAGTTCCAGGACCTTCACAGCTTTCCGGATGAATTTTACAAGTATTTAAAGTACAGTGGAGCCCGGTATAATGCGTCCCGCTATAATGCGAGTTCGGTTATAGCACGATTATACTGTGGCTCCCAAGTCGTCGTCGTCTGTCCCCAGCAGGCGCTGGGACCATGGCTTCTCTCCCCTGCTGGGCAGCGAGAAGAGAAGCTGCAGTCTCCTCTGCCAGGGACAAAGAACTCAGGACTGCAGGTAGGGGCTGCGGCTTCTCTCCCCTCTGCTCAGCAGGGGAGAGAAGCTGCGGCCGCTACCTGTGGGGACAGAGAACTCCAGGGCTGCAGACTGCAGTCCAGGAGTTCGCTGTGGAAGCCGCTGCCCCGCGCCTGCAGGGACCGGGGGACTCCGGGCTGCCAGAGCCCCCTGTCCTGACAGGGAGCCATGGCTTCCCTGGAAGCCGCTGTCCCGCGCCTGCTGGGACCGGAGCCTGCCAGGACCGGGGGACTCCGGGCTGCCGGAGCCCCTTGTCCTGGCAGGCGGTGAGCCATGGCTTCCCTGGAAGTTGCTGCCCCGCGCCTGCCAGGACGGGCTGCCGGAGTCGTCCTGGTCCTCCTGGGCAGCGGGGAGAGAAGCTGCAGCCCCTCATCTGCTGAGAATGGGACCCCGCATTTAGCATGATGGGATTTTTTGGATCCCATCTATCACATTATCGCGGGGCTCCACTGTAGTAGTATTATATCCCTTGAGAGGTACCTTCAGTATTATTCCATTAGGGAAGGCTTCCATAACCTGTGAAAGGAACCACTTTTCTTATCCCTTAAATTGAAAAAGACCTTACTTTATGCAGCTCTTATAGGTGCATATCACTGCTAAATCATGACAAAGATTTTAGCAAAAACACTAACTAACTGATTGGAGAAATTATGGTGGAAGAGGAAATTTATATGCATATAAATGTATATGCATATACGTCCTCCCAATATTCAAGATATTGGGAGGATGTTCGTAACTAAATATTCAGCAATTTGTGATGTTTGTTACCAAAGGATCACTTGTTACTTTTCCTGGGGCTTCGAAGTGGAAATGGTCATACTAAACTAGTGGTAGCTTCTCATTTGAGAAAGGAAAATACTCCATCTATACAGGAAGGTGGTGATTATGGAAAATTCACACATCAACTGAAAACCAAGCAAAACAGAGGACAGATACTAACATATAAGGTTACCATGTAGTCAAAGTTCAGACCATGTACTCCCCTGCGGGGGTGAGGACCACACCTGTCCAAGTTTTTGAATGTTAGCATTTGATAGACATGTCTGCTGTGTTTCAAATATACGTAATCAGAGCTCAGTGTAATAAAATCACTAAAAATAATTATCACTCAATCTAATAAAATCACTGGATGTAACATACCGTAAGTGTAAAGATTAATTGTGTAATATAACACCCTGCTAAAAAGAGAGATCTGATACTAATATTATTGTATGTCTTTTTAAACAAAAACTCACTGTTGTAGTGATTGTTTTATTTCTGATATTTACAGGCAAGGATTTGTAAACCTGTTTACTTCCTAATTGTGTTTTTTTTAAAAAACAAACAAACAAAAAAAAAACCAAGAAAATACGCTATACAGCAGTCTTTGCCAGTTTATTGAATACTTTTTAAAATAGAAGTTGCAACTTAACTCTGTGGAGTGTGAATTCCTAGTAAGTTTCAAGTCATCTGACTTCTGTTAGATCACATTTTTTTTATTAGGACTGTCAAACGATTACAGAAATTAATTGTGATCAACTGCAGTTTTAATCACACTGTTAATAACTGAATATCAACTAAAATGTATTACAAATATTTTTGGATTTTATCTACATTTTTAAATATGTTCAGTTACACCACAGAATACAAAGTGTACAGTGCTCATTTTATATTAGTTTTGATTAAAATATTTACACTGTAAAAAATAAGAGATTGTATTTTTCGATTATCTCCTACAAATACTGTAGTGCAGTCTTTTTCGTGAAAGTGCGACTTGCATAACTGCACTCAGAAACAAAATAACATAACTTTAAAGAACTTTTCGTCGATGCAGTCCTACTTCTTGTTTAGACAGTCATTAAGACAAACAAGTTGGTTTCAATTTATGGGAGATAATCCTGACCACTTCTTATTTATACTGTCACCTGAAAGTGAGAACAGGTGTTCGCATGGTACTTTTGTAAGTGGCGTTGCAAGGTATTTGTGTCAGATAAACTAAACATTTGTGTGCTCCTTCGTGCTTCAGCCACCATTCCAGAGGATGTGCTTGTATGCGGTGAATTGAAAAATACTGTTTCTTTTGTTTATCTTTTTTACAATGCAAATATTTGTAGTAAAAATTAAAGAAAGTAAGTACTATACACTTTGTATTTTGTGTTGTAACTGCAATCAATATATTTGAAAATGTAGGAAATCATCCAGAAATATATACATAATTTTCATTATGGTATTCTGTTATTGTTAAACAGCATGATTAAAACTGTGATTAATCACTATTAAAATATTAATAATCATGTGAGTTAACTGTGATTGACAGCCCTAATTTTTATAATTAAAATTGTTTTAAATATCCAAAATGCTTAACAGCAGCAGTGTACTTAATTTCAGAAAGTTGTCATTTGGGAATTTTGAGAAAAGCATACTGCTTACAGTATCCATTATATTTCTCTGTATGCATTGGTGCTGATTTTCATGCAACTTTGACTTCAATGCATAACATTCAAGTGAGCTTTAATACCTTTATAGTTCTAAGTGCATCAGTTGTGTTCATGATTGCCTCATGCTAATGTAAAATCAATATCACATAATTTTCTTCAAAGGCATGACCAAGGTTAAAGTAGGCAAGGAAGATTCATCATCTACAGAATTTGTAGAAAAAAGAAGAGCTGCACTAGAAAGGTAATGTATGTATTTATATTTATTGCATTCCTCTAGTATATTAATGTACTAACTAGGTGCTGTATGCCTAGTCTGATCCAGCAGATTGTACAGTTCTTGGGATGCTGGATCAGATCCACACAATCAGAGTTTTCTGACTAAAGTATGGCCAATTCATTTTACTACTTAAATTTAAAAAAAAAAAAAAAAAAAAAGGCAAATAACAAAAAACCTCTAAGTTGGACACCGTACTAAAGAAAATTAAACAAGAATAATACCTTAATAATTTGGCAGGACCAGGCAGACTTAGATTATCCCTGACAGGTTTTGTCCAACCTGTTTTATAATATAGATGGCATTGTTCATTTATAGCTACACTGCATGTTGCATAATAGTACTGTAAGTCAGAGCCAAACATAATAGGTACTTGCCCTAAAGGGCTTACTAGGGTACTATCCCCCCGACCCCCATAAAAAAAACAGGACATATAGCACGAGACTGTTGTTTAATCAGCAATAGATCTTTGTGTTCCAAGAAAAAGCAAAAAGTAATTTTTTCAAAAGAAGGCAAACCTCAGAGCTGTGAATTCATTCATCAGTTACTGATAACTTTACTAATCAGGGGATGAATCTAAATTCGGTTGCCTTGAACTCCTTAGGTTTCTTGGATTTTCTTTAGTATACCCATGCCTTCCCATTTTCAGTTGCTTTGGTTTTGTAACAATCTCTTCTATGTAAACAAGACTTCTCTTACTGGTTTTTCATATTAGTTGTTGGCACAGGCAGATAACCAAATGCTGGGTGTTTGAGATTGACTTATCAAACTTAGGTTTTTTGGGGGATGGGAGGAGCAGGTAACAATGGACACAAACATGATTGGAGGTCAAAGCAGAGAGGGAAGGGTCTGAAGGGGCATGGACTGACATGTCTTCTAACCTTTAGAGGTGATTCCTCCACAACAGGAGGCTTGAACTTATTGGCAGAATGATTAAGGGAAGCTTATACTGCTGCTTGCTCTGTGGATAAGGACATTTCCAGTGCTGTCAGGAGCACTAAATTGTTGTAAGTTATCTAATAATATTTTAATTTTTAAAATCATAGGTATCTACAACGAACAGTAAAACACCCAACCTTGTTGCAGGATCCTGATTTAAGGCAGTTCTTAGAAAGTTCTGAGGTATTTGGGGTTTTTTTAAGTTCTCCTATTTGTTGTCTAGTTAATAATACTTTTGTATAAAGTAATATATATTCTCATCTTTAGATATGGAGACTTAGTCCCATAATTTCCTATGCATTAATTTAGATTATACCTTCAGTAGCATAAGATGGTTTAAGGTACAAAAATAATGGACTACAGAGTCTCTTGCCTTTACCTCTTATTAAAATGTAGATTAGGTCAGTAGTGACTCTGAAGTTACCTGACTGCTCAGTAGTTTATGGGAAATAAATTGGTCTGTCCAGCTCCTAATGGACAAATGCCCAAGTCACTAAAATACACATGGCACTGCTGTTGGCTGCTTTCAGCAGAAAGTTGAAGGATAACCTGGCATGGAAACAAAATTATCCTCCCACCTCTTACCCCTAAAGGGGATCCACTGAGGTCAAGGTTGAGATTTGTTGGTGGAGGTAATTATGGGGAAGTTTGTGCTGCTCCTGGCCAGACTATATCTGTTCTGTGAATAGAGGATTTGGTCACCAGTGCTGTCCATATTGCACATTTCACAAGCATTAAATACACTTTAAAAATCTCTATATAAAACAACAATCAGTTTTATGGATGCACATAATGTATTGGCTGTAATACTTTTCTAATAAGCCCATGTCATTATCCTACTCATGTTACCCCTGCCATACCTAAAGAATCACATCACTGACAAGTGCATCATTACTGGATAACTTAAATACTAATTCTCACGACATTCCTATGAGAGGTAGGATTCAAGACTTAACTTGTATTTAGAAATTAATGTACACAAACAGTGTGCTCATTTGTACACGACCAAGATACTCTAAAAGGTTTTCATAATGTATTGAAATGTTATAGCATCTCAATGTATTTATCATTTTATACTATATATAAGATCTTCCATCTGTTTCTTCAGTAACAGTTTGCTCTCTGTAGCATATAGGTGGCCATTTAAGGCCTCTGGCTGTTTTGTAATAACTTTTGACAAATAGGCTGTATGTTCCATCTAAATGTAAAGATACAGAAGAGAAACAAATGGAAAGTCTATATTTTTAAGTTTTCCTCTGAGAATGTAAAAGTAGTAAATTTGAGGAATTAGGCTCTACTATATTGAAATGTATGAGAGTGAAGAAAACACTATATCCTTTTCAGTCCCTCTTGTGCCCAGTTAAACCTCCAGACTTTTAACCGGTTTGTTTGCCCTTATTTGTCATTCAATTCCAGCTGCCGAGAGCAGTTAACACCCAGGCTCTGAGTGGAGCAGGAATATTGAGGATGGTGAACAAGGCTGCCGACGCTGTCAACAAAATGACAATCAAGATGAATGAATCGGATGCAGTAAGAGCTGATTTTTTGACTTGAATAATGAGACAAATTAATGAGGCTCAACAACTGCATTTTAAGGCTGTAGGAGTAGAAAATGGGATATTAATTTACTTATTGGCCTGGGTTCTCAGCTGCATCAGTTGACCACCATGGTTGTACATGGTTAATTTGTTCCTTTAAAACAAAGAATGTAGTTTGTTATTGGTAACATAATTTGTACTGCTTGGGTTTTTTTTCATCTTTTGCCAGTGGTTTGAGGAAAAACAGCAACAATTTGAGAATCTGGATCAGCAACTTAGGAAACTTCATGCCAGTGTAGAAGCCTTGGTCTGCCACAGAAAAGGTAGGTTTTGTTTTAATGTGGGTGATAATTTCAGTACCTAGCGGTTAAAATACTTTATTAAAACACACTGTTTCATATCTGTGTTAAATTGAATTCTACTATAGATTTGCTACTAACACAAGGCAAGTTAGCCAGAGACTCAGAGTACACTGTGGTTTAATACAAACATACATTACCTTTCCAACTTAAATTTACGTTTGTTATTTTATTTAAATTTATCAAAGATTTAGGAACTTCTTTTGTATCCCATGACTTAAATTTTATTATCCCAAATGTATACAATTCCTATTATACCCATTAAAAAAGGAATTTTTAAAGGTTGCTATATTGATTATAGCATTGGATTCTTTTCTCAAGAAGACTTGTTTGATTAGTACAAGCTTTGCATGAGTGAACTGTCTGCCTCTGCTGATATATAGGTGATACATAAGTTTATTCTACAGGTGATTACCAGTTTTACTCTTAACAGTCATCCTTACAGGTAAAGCTAAAGCAATTACAAAGGACATATGTTTTAGAACAAAGTTACAGTTTTAACAATTGATGCAAAATGACTGTAGGTGAGATAGGTCAAGAAATGCTTTGTTGTGCATCCTGTATGTCTTATAATGTATAGTTTACAGTGTAAAAAGCAAGATTATGAATTGACACATTTAAACAAAACAAGAATAAAAATTATTACATAAATATATGTGCAACATAGTTGAAACAATAACAAAGACCACACCGGGACCAGATGGCATTCACCCAAGAGTTCTGAAAGAACTCAAATGTGAAATTGCAGGACTATTAACTATGGTTTGTAACCTGTCCTTTAAATCAGCTTCTTTACCCAGTGATTGGAAGATAGCTAATGTAATGCCAATATTTAAAAAGGGCTCTGGAGGTGATCCCAGCAATTACAGACCGGTAAGTCTAATGTCAATACTTGGCAAATTTAGTTGAAACAGTAATAAAGAATAAAATTGTCAGGCACATTGAAGAACATAAATTGTTGGACAGAAGTCAACATGGTTTCTGTAAAGGGAAGTCATGCTACTAATCTTTGAAGGGGTCAACAAATGTGGACAAGGAGAATCTAATTTACTTAGATTTCCAGAAAGCCTTTGACAAAGTCTCTCACCAAAGGCTCTATGTAAATTAAGTTGTCATAGGATAAGAGGGAAGATCCTTTCATGGATTAAGAACCGGTTACAAGATAGGTAACAAAGGATAGGAATAAAAGATAAATTTTCAGAATGAAGAGGAGTAACTAGTGGTGTTCTCCAAGGGTCAGTTCTAGGACCAATCCTGTTCAACTTATTCATAAATGATTTTGAAGAAAGGGATAAATGGTGAGATGGCAAAGTTTGTAGGTGATACTAAACTACTAAAGGTAGTTAAGACCAAAGCAGACTGTGAAGAACTTCAAAAAGATCTCACAAAACTAAGTGATTGAGCAGCAAAATGGCAAATGAAATTTAATGTGGATAAATGTATCGTAGTGCACATTGGAAAAATAACCCCAACTATACATACAATATGATGGGGACTAATTTAGCTATAACTAATCAGGATAAAGATCTTGGAGACATCATGGATAGTTCTCTGAAGACATCCACGCAGTATGCAGCAGCAGTCAAAAAAGCAACAGGACGTTTAATAAGAGGGAGGATATCTTATTGCCCTTATATAAATTCACGGTGCGCCCACATCTTGAGTATTGCATACAGATGTGGTAGTCTCAACTCAAAAAAGATAGACTGGCATTGGAAAAGGTTCAGAGAAGGGCAACTAAAATGATTAGGGGTTTGGAACAAGTCCCATATAAGGAGAAATTAAAGAGGCTAGGACTTTTCAGCTTGGAAAAGAGGAGACTAAGGGAGATATGATACTTATATAAAATCATAAGTGGTGTGGAGAAAGTGAATAAGGAAAAGTTATTTACTTGTTCTCATAGTACAAGAACTAGGGGCCACCAAATGAAATTAATGGGCAGCAGGTTTAAAACAAATAAAAGGAAGTTCTTCTTCACACAGCACACAGTCAACCTGTGGAACTCCTTACCTGAGGAGGTTGTGAAGGCTAGGACTATAACAGGGTTTAAAGGAGAACTAGATAAATTAATGGCTATTAGCCAGGATGGATAAGGAATGGTGTCCCTAGCCTCTGTTTGTGAGAGAATGGTAATGGATGACAGGAGAGAGAGCACTTATGTCAGATAAATGCTGCTGTTAAAACTAACCTTTGAATTAAGCCAACTGTATTGAGAATAAGTCGTCACTGCATTTAATTTGTCTTTTAAAAGTAAAAATTGTCATAGCTGATTTTTTTTTGTCTTATCAAAGTGAATGGGATAGAGAAGGGATAGCTTAAACAAGGGGTGGGCAAACTACGGCGCACGGGCCGTAGGTGGCCTGCCGGCCATTTTTATCTGGCCCACAATCTTGGGCTGGGGGCGTGGTGCCAGTGGCCCTGCTCGCCTGGCCTGAGGCACGGGGCTGAGCACAGCAAGCTGCAGGGCCCCATGCTCCCAGGCTGGAGCACCTGGCTGAGCGCAGTAGGCAAGGGAGGGAGGCTGGGGAAGAGCTTAGGTGGGGGGGGGAGTGGTTGGCTGGAGGAGGCAGTCAGGGAACAAAGAGCAGGGGGGCTTAGATGGGGGTGGGGTCCTGGGGGCAGAGTGGGGGGTCTCCGGGGGAGCCAATCAGGGGACAAGGAACGAGGCGGGGGGGGATTGGATGGGTCAAGGTTCTGAGGGGGGCAGTCAGGGGGCGGGAAGTGGGTGGGGGTTAGATAGCAGGTGGGACCAGGCTGTTTGGTGAGGTGCAGCCTTCCCTACCCAGCCCTCCACACAATTTTGAACCCTGGTGTGGCCCTCAGGCCAAAAGGTTGCCCACCCCTGGCTTAAATCATTGCAGCTCTTTAGCTGGGCAGATTTTTTTTCTGTACAGAGCTTAATTGTGCTACAGAGCATCAGTTTCAGATTATCAGCTAGGGCTCCACACCAGAAAGATAGAAACATAACCTTTTTAAGACCGTAAAATCTTAGTTTACAGCATACATTTGAGAATGCAGCAAAACTCCAGATAGATGTGAGAAAACAAAATACAGAATCTTTGTCTCTGATTAACACATTGGAAAATCCTTTTATGATGTGTCTTCTTCCTCATGCATACCATAACGCAGGCCCTGTGCCTTCCTGGCCTGGTGCGAAGAATAGACAGTGGTGTCAAATGTGAAAGGACTTTATTAAACTCTGAGCAAACATTAACAAGTATTTACAGAGCATGCTAAGTGACTGAAAAATTGATGGACTTCAGTTTCAAAACTTTTACCCAATGCACACTAGTCCTTCTGCCAAATTTCAAACTATAGTCATTTTGCTGTAACCCTATATTTAATATTTTTTCCACACTTGAAAGTGTGGAATTTTATCTTAAATCGCTTTCCTAAATCTCAAATGCAATTTTGCTCATGTTTAAATTTTTTTTAAAAAATGTTGATTTTCAGGCAGAGATGGCATTAAAACTTCAGCCCTAAAGATAAATATTTCAGGATGCTATGAACACATGAAAATGGAAACTTGCTTTGATACTATAAGAGGAGTGTGATCAATGGCTGCTAGAATTGCAAATAACTACCAAAGATTTATTTTTTGAAAAAGCCATAGATACGTGTATTTATTTAAACACTTGAAAAGAAGAAAGAAGACTTTATTTTTAAAGTTACAAACATTTGTTATTATCATTAGCCCTATTTATGTGGTTCTTCTTTTTACAACCCATTGTTTCCTTAGGTATACATTTTGTCAAGTTTCCAAGTGAATTACCCATGACACAAGCTAACATGCACATATGCAATTGTTTATCAAATCCTGTTTGTATGAATTAACTCGATACAGCATGATTATTAAAAATGATTTGCATAAAATTAAACATGAAAATGAAACAAAAATGTGTGTAAATATTTTGAAGATAATGTTGAAATAGAATAAACTTTTACTGGATTCATATTATACTACAAGCAGGTCATTTTTCATATATTGATGTAAGTGCACCTAATTACAAAGGTGCCACCCTTATGATTATGGCAGCCTTTTAAAACAGAAAACTGACTAGCTCACCCTTTACTATGCAGAATGCCCTGCATCATGCTGCCAGCTGTCCTAGCAAGAAAATGGTCTGGTTCAGGAAGAAGGTTCCTGAGCCTGATCCCACTCCCATGGGGCACAGGATGGTGGCTCCTGGCTTGCTCCCCCACCCCTGAGTCTCCTCCGCTCTCCTGGGGTAGTGAGGAGCTGGGGTTGGCTGCAGTACTGTGACTCTCAGCATGCAGCGCCCAGCAACCCTGATGCCCACCTGCAGGCTCCTGGGCACTGTCTCAACCCTGCAGCTTTGCGACATGGGGATGGGGGAGTGGTTGTGGTCTCCAGGAGCAGGAGGTGTGCTGACAGCAGGTCTGGTCAGTGCTGGTTGTCACACTCTCTGCCAGTGGGAATGCCCAGAAATCCACACACCCACTCTAGGGAAGGGAGGGGGCACAGCACAGTTTTGGGACAAGTCCAGGTGTGATGGTGGAGTTGGCGGTGACTCCATGTGGCGGGGAGGGGTAGACGAAGCAGAGTGTGAAAGTGGGGGTTGATGGGGCAGAGGGCGAGGAGGGTCTGGATTGAAGGTAGGAGTTGGGGGGGGGGGTAGAGGGAGGGGTGGAGAGAGTCTGGGTTGAGGGTGGGAGGTTGGCTCGGGGTGGGGGCAGTAGAAGGGAGGGAGATGATAGCCCTGGGGTGGAAGTGTGGGGGGCAGTAGCAGGGAGATTGAGGAAAGCCTTTGTGTGAAAGTGGGAGTTGATTGGATGGAGTGTGGACGTTAGGAGGGATGGGAGAAAAGCCCAGATGTGATGGATAGGGGTTTGAGGCTGGCTTGTGGTAGCCTTCGTGGTAAAGTATGTGTGCGTCTCAGTAGCCCTTTCTCCCTGCAAAAAATGGACACCAGCAATATTCTTTCTCACACTCTTTCCCAGTAATTTTACTGTTTCACTTGAAGTCATGAGGGTGGTGAGGCAAAGGGAGAAATAGGCTAAAGAAACTAACTTTTGAAAAAGTTTTGTAAACATTATTGAATCAAAGTAGAAAATGCAGTTTTCAAAAAGTGTTTTTATGAAACATAACTTTGGGTGGAGGAGATAGTAGTGTGGAGATGCGGGTGCAGCTGCACTGACTGCTACATTTGGACTTAATATGGCTCATAAGTGTACTAATTGAGTACTTTTGTTCAGGGCCCCAAGCAGGTCTGATTGTTTAAACAAAGACAAAACTAACAAATAACCACCTCCCACACAAACCAAATTCAAGAGAATTCTGGGTATAGATGCTAGTCCAGTTTATCTATGGGTCGAGTGGAGGTCTCAGTTGTGTGTGGCTTCAAATACCTTATTTTGCTTTTGAATAAATGTTTTCATCCCCATCCTGGCAATACTCCATTTCCTATGGCACTGTTGCTCCAGGCCCACACGCAGAAGGGCCCATAACAGCCACATGGGGGCCCACAAATATGTTAAACCTTTTGTGAGCCTGGTGCCAATCTGGCCCTGCCTGAGTCCGTGCCCCAGTCTGTCTGTCTCTCCCCTCTCCACACACACATTAGCCTTTCTGAACCATAGACTGAGTCTACCCAGCAACCCCATGTGCCCTGCTCCATCCATCCCATGTCTCCTCACCTGGCTCCACTGTGAGGAATGCAGCCTCTTCACCCCAGTCTCCACCAGCTGGCAGTCCTTTCACAGCAGGTGGGCGAAAGGTATAACTGCAGCATCTCCCCAGCAGGATCTGTACTCTTGAAGGGAAAAAAAAATCTGCAGGGGGACATGAATTATACACTGTGGCTCAGACTTCCCCCAGGAGTAACTTCTGAAAAACTTTCACACTGAATTTTACTCTTGTCTTTCAGAGCTTTCAGCCAATACAGCTGCCTTCGCTAAAAGTGCCGCCATGTTAGGTAACTCTGAGGACCACACTGCTTTATCTAGGGCTTTGTCTCAGCTGGCAGAAGTTGAGGAGAAAATAGACCAGTTACATCAAGAACAAGCTTTTGCTGACTTCTATGTGTTCTCAGAACTGCTCGGTGACTACATTCGTCTTATTGCTGCAGTAAAAGTAAGCACTGTTTTAAAAATGTAACCTTTTTATCTTGCTGCAAGATAGGGTTTATGTTGAAGGTCACAATTTCTTCAGGGGCTAAGAATGCATGGGCAGTAGAAGGAAAAGTAAACGCAGAACTGCTGCAAGGAGAGCTGTGACTTCAAGCTAGCGTTGAAAATCGCTAGTGAGAATCCCCTTTGTCCAGTGCTGAGGCATCCCACTGTATAAACTGTGTAATGTGGATTAATCAAATTCGGGTTCTCCAACATCCCAAACATTGTATAAACTTAAATGGAGAATTTATGTATGTGAATGGTAGTCCTAGGAAGTGTGTTTATTGTATAAAGACATTGTACTGTTCAGCATGGTGTGCTTATTATATTCAGGTACATAAAATATTTACTTGTAGTGGAACACAAGAGTTATAGGGCTGTACTTTTTGTCTTAAAATTTTTTTATGTGCCTAGAGACCTTAATGTGAAATGCCAGAGCCAAAAAATATCTATCGTAGCTCTATTAGGACTTAAAAAACATTGTAAGCGTGTTCAGTGAGGGTGTAAACTGTGCTTTCTGGTACCAGTAGCTTTTGATTACTTGCTGGGGATGTAAGAGAGAGTTTCAACAGTAATTTATCTGGATGTATCTTTCAACATTTTATCAGAAGTTATGTTTTGGTTTAGAAATTGCTTTAAGCTTATGAACCCTTAAAAATTAATTCTTACTACTTTGATCTGTTTCCATCAAAAAATATTACCAGACAGCTGAGTGGCTTATAAAACCGAAATCAGTGGTCTAAATGCAGATTCAAAGAGATTAGTGTTAATGTACTAACCCTCCATAATTGGCGGCCTTGTCAACAGTCTTGGGAGAGAGAGAGAGGACTGAATGGGTATAGAGAATAACTGTATGTTCCCAGGAGATGCCTCTTGCATGTACTCCTTAGTCTGTGGATATGTAGAGGACTTCACTCTGCAGTAGTCAGATACTTTTCATAATAACTGTATTAGAAAAATTAAGACAGTTGGATTGGGAGACATTTGCAAGATATGGTGCAAAGTAGATCTTATTCAGTCATTATTTCCTGTTCTTTAATTTTATAGCGTATTGTCATAGTTAGCATGAGGCTTAAAAAAATAATTTTCTGCTGCATTATTATTCTTACAGGGTGTATTAGATCATCGAATGAAATGCTGGCAGAAATGGCAAGATGCTCAGGTCACTTTACAGAAAAAACGTGAGGCTGAAGCAAAGCTCCAACTTGCCAACAAACCTGATAAATTGCAGCAAGCAAAAGATGAGATAAAGGAGGTAATCTTGAATGCCTGACTACCTGTTTATAGTCTGAAGGCCTAAATTTTCCATTGATTCATTCATCAGCATAATGCACTATTTTTATATGGATTTTTATTTATAAATCACTTGCACATTTGCTATTTTTCATGTTTACTGAAATTGTTAAAAGGAGTAATATTAATTAAATGTAAAATGTGCGCAATTGTTACACCAATATGAAATCTGTAAGGGGCTTTTATTCTCTCTTACAGAATGGCGGGGCACAAAAACATGGAAAAGTTTTTAAAACATTCTTTACTGATTTGGTTTACTTCTATGCCGTCAGATGACTGTCTTCTGGTTTCTAAAAGTAAAATGTATCACTGAAGTCCATTTAAAAAGACTATTTGAAAGCTGTTTCCATGATTTCTTATTGGTGCAACGTGTCTGTCTCTGTCTGTATATATAATAAAAACACTGGGACCCTGCAATACCGCAACGATCGGGATCCAAAAAAAATCGATCGCGATAATGGCAGGGTCTCAGTATTGTGGGGTTCTGCTGCATCAAAGCAGCGGCCAAAGCCAGGAGCCAGCCGCGCTATAAGCCGATTCGTACTATAGCCGGGTGCGGTATTCCAGGGTCCCACTCTGTGTGTGTGTGTGTGTGTGTGTGTGTGTGTGTATATGACATACATACATACATACATACATACGTGTGTGTGTATATATATGGTATAATTTCAGTAAAAGTACTTAAATACAACATGTTGAAGTTTGTCATAATTTATACACTTTTTCTGTCATGCTTCACCAAGGAAATTGAAGAGGTAGGACAATTTTTTTTAAACTTGAATTAATACACATACTCTCAAGAGTATGTACCAACTTCATTATCAAATTGTGGGAAAACATCACTGCATAATAGAGCTTAAAATCTTCACAGTTGTTTTGTTTGGCTGCTTCATTGGTCACTAATCACAAGCTGCTTTGTCCTTTCTGCATTTTCAGTGTTTTGTCTATTAGACTTGTGGAAGTTGAAAAATAGAACTTGGCCTTCTCCACAAAATACTGTACCATGCAGTGACTCTCGTGTGCTGTTGACTTTTAGGAGAATCATTGATTGTCCCCAGCTTGTCCACAGATTGTCTCAATGGCTGCTGGACAGTTTGGTGATGTTACTGTCATCCTCAAACTCAAAACAGTGAATTGTAACTAATTACCAAAAAGAAGAAACTCTCTGGGCCCATTACACCAAAAAAGATTTTTTAAATGTTCTATTGATTTTACACCAAAGGAGATGAAGGACAAGACTGCCCTACTTGGCCCCAAAGCAGGATTCCTTTTTTCCTACTAGGAAGTACTTCTCCACAGGAAAAGGATTTATTGCAGAAACCACAATTTTTGAGCCATACTCAAATAGCTAAAAGCCACTCCATAGTGTGCATTAATAGTCCTTGTTAACTTCCCAGGCAAGATGCTCACTTGTATCTCAGCCCTTTTGTAACAGGTAAAAGGGCTGGAGTGGCATATAGGGACCCTAAAAGCTCCATTTCCAACCAGGGAAGGATTCCCCTGGAACTGTAGAAGATGGCTGTAAAATTGACTTCTGTTGACCCCTTCTCTTCCCCCTCCATCTCCCCATCCTTAGTACAGAGTGCATGCTGAGGGCAGGGCTGGCGGTAGAAGGTCTATATTGGAACTGGGATACAGTACTGCAGAGATTCTAGCCCTGGGGTAGGCAACCTGTGGCACGCGTGCCAAAGGCGGCATGCGAGCTGATTTTCATTGGCACTCACAGTGCTCGGGTCCTGGCCACCGGTCCTGGGGCTCTGCAATTTAATTTTTAATGAAGCATCTTAAACATTTTAAAACCTTATTTACTTTACGTACAACAATATAGTTATATATTATAGACTTATAAAAAGAGACCTTCTAAAAACATTAAAATGTATTACTGGCACACAAAAACTTAAATTTGAGTGAATAAATGAAGACTTGGTACACCACTTCTGAAAGATTGCTGACTCCTGTTCTAGGCAGTGCTGCAGCCCATAAGTTAGCTCAAGGAGGCTGCCATAATGTAACAGGTCCCCAGGCATGCCTAAGTGCTTGTCTGTCTGAAAAGCTAGTGTGCGGCAAGATGCGGGTAGATCTACTGCTCACTAGCGTGCCACATACTAACTGGTCATGTGGACCATACTACTGCACACTGACCTAACACAGCCAGTTCCTGTGCAACATGCTAGTGCACTATAGATTTATACTCCAGCTTCATGTGCACTAACTTTTCATCTAGGCAAGGCCTAAGTTAACTGGGGGCCTCTCCAGAGCAGCCCAGGAGAGGGATAGTGAAAGGTGGCTCAAAGCCAAACACCCCAGTCTAAGCTTTGAATTCTGTAGTGCACTTCTTAGAGGCACAGCACAGAATCTCCCCAGAGGTGTACGTCAATAGCCTACTGAAGCATGTCCTATTGTGGCTTATTGCTTATTCCATGTCAGAATGGGCATCTGAACAGTTAAGAAAAGGGAAATTGGAATAAATGTACTTAAATGTTAACTTTTTTTATTTTGCTGTATATCTCCAGCTATAAGACTATTCAAGCATTGTTCCTTGATGCAAAATGTAATGCAATGCATCCTTTCCTATGGTCTTAATTCTATAAAAAAAAGGTGATATTAAGTATTATCTGGGGAGAGGGGATAGTGTTTTCCTTCTGGCAACCTAATATAGATTGATCTTACTAAATTTTTGGTATGTTTGACCTTGTTGGTTGGTTTATAGCAGGGGTGGGCAAACTTTTTGGCTCGAGGGTTACATCGGGATTCAAAATTGACGGCAGGCCAGGTAGGGAAGGCTATGCCTCCCCCAAACAGCCACGATCCCTATCCGACTCCCTCCCACTTCCCACCCCCTGGCTGTCCCGCTCAGAACTCTCACCCATCCCTCCCCAGCTCCTTGTCCCCTGACTTACCCTTCTCGAGACCCCCCACCCCAACCACCCCCACAAGATCCCACCCCATATCTAAGCCCCCTGCTTCTTGTCCCCTGACCGCTCCTTCCAGAGACCCCTAATCACCCCCCAGGACCTCACCCTCTATCCAGCTCCCCTGCTCCCTGACTGCCCTGACCGCTAGCCACACTTCCGTCCCCTGACAGGCCCCCAGGGACTCCCATGCCCTATCCGAACTCCCCCGTCCCCTGACCATCTCCCCAAGACCCTCTGCCCCTTCTTCAACCCCCCCAGCCTGGCCCTGGCCCTCTTACCACATCACCACACTGATCTGCGGGAGCTGGCAGCCCCGCCCAGCAGAGCACTGCTCGCATGTTGCGCTGAGACTGTGGGGGAAGCGGGGGGGCTGGGAGCTCAGGGGCCAGACAGGAAGAGCCCACGCGCCGGATGTGACCCCCACAGGCCATAGTTTGCCCACCCCTGGCTTATAGAAAGATGATTGTACCAGGCAGCTGATCCCCATGCTTCAGTTACACCTTGAAACTAAATTTGTCAGTCTCAACCTCTGAATGTTTCTTAAAATCTGAAGTCTCTTTGTATGAAAGTGTAATACACTGCAGGCATTGAGAATTGCAAGCCTTTTTTTCTATTCTCTCAATTTACTATCAACAGCAGCTGGGCACATTGTATCTCAGTTTGTGTAGGGAAGCGAGCAGAGTCTGAAAACTGGCTACAGCAATTATGGACAAGGTACCATACTTGTCAGTGCTGTATGTTGCGCAGCTGGAGCTTTCTCTATAAGCTAAGGATAACTAGTGATCCTGAACCAGACTGTATGTGGCAGTGAAATATTAATGGCATGCTACTAAGTATGACAACTTAAGGTTTCTAAAAAGTAACTTTCTAGATAATTTCGTTTAAATGAATGCTCCTTACAGGCAGTGCCAGTAAAGGTTTCACTAAAGAATGTTTTAACTGATATAGGAAGAGTTTGCTGTGAATAATGGTCTCTTGCTAACAAAAATTACAAGTTTGCATGATCAGTTCTACAAGATGTATTGTTAAATGACAGATTTTTTTCAGCATTCCTCAGTGTAAAATATAGTTGGATTGACATGGCCACTAACTTGTTTCCCTAAAATCTTGCTCTGTCAAATTTAAATACTCGTTTCCTTTCAACTCCAAGCATATAGCATTTTGTTGAAATAAAATGCTTTCTCGTCTTAATTTGTTAGTGTTAGTAGATTATAGATAGAACTGTCTACTTATTCTAGGTACGTGAATGAGTAAGATGAAGTGTTATCTGTGCATGTTTTTCCTTTGCCAGTGGGAGACAAAAGTTCAGCAAGGGGAGAGAGACTTCGAACAGATCTCCAAAACCATACGCAAAGAAGTGGGAAGATTTGAGGCACGTATAACTGTTTTATAAATTCAGTGACAATCTTATTTGCTGTAATGATCTAATAGCAATATGGCATTCTAAAACAGTTATTTACAGTAATCTACCAGAATTAATCTATTTCATTTATTAACAGAAGGAACGAGTGAAAGACTTTAAAACTGTTATTATCAAGTACTTAGAATCATTAGTGCAAACACAGCAGCAGGTAAGCTAAACTTTGTGGAACTCATTCCATGGGTTTCTTACCAACCTAATGTGAAGCTCTAACTATGAGAATTTTTCAGTTATAAATGGTGTTAGTAAAATTAAAAACTGACCTCATTCTGGCTCGGGAGGGATGGGGAGGAAATTGAATTTCATTTATATGAATATTGGTGCTCTCTTTCATCCATGTTACTACTTGTAACCTTTTTTTAAAAAAAAAAAAAAATAACCACCTCCTCTCGCTCTAGTATATTTACAGGAGGAGAAAAATGCTCCTAATCTTGTTTTTTCTATCACTGATTAACTGAAGTAATTTATTCACATGGTTGGGCTGTAGAAAGTTTGCCTTTTCTTGAAACAGCCACATTGGTCTTGTATGCAAAAACTGTAAGATAATATATTTGCTGTCACTCAAGACACTTGTATGCTTCATAATCTCAAAAGTAAATTTGGAAGCATGGAATTTTTTAGGCATAGAGTGAAGTGTTTATAATGAAAGGGATGTCTGTTTTAGTTTTAGAAATTGAGTGATTGAATTTAAGTGTATTCACCTGCCAGATACAAATGCTGCATGTCAATCAACAATAAAATTACCTTAAGAATAGGTTCAGTTCCCATGTGAGTAATGTATAAATGCTATTTCGGATGGAAAACCTTTCTTGCTACATGTAACGTATCCTAATACTCCATCTTCCATCAATCCAAATTCTTTTAAAGCATCTCATCCTATCACACTTGCTAGAAGTGGAGTGGGAAATCTGCCTAGAAGAGAGCTACATTTGTAAATATATGCATGCTTATTGTGTAAAGACAGATAACTAAAGTGTCAACTTTTAGAGATTACCACATAGTAATGAATGGATTTAAGTACTGTAAACATTAATACTAGATGCTTTCTGCAATTGCTATGTTGGCAGAAAACATACTTTTTGAGAGTGCTTGAACTTTCTTTTTCTTCTTCCTTTTCCCCAAGCTGATAAAATACTGGGAGGCATTCCTACCTGAAGCCAAAGCCATTGCCTAGAAAGAAGAATATTCTAAATCAGAAGACACTTTGGATGTTTGTCCTGGTTAAGCTAAATTCCACAGTGCAATCACTTCAAAATCATTCAAATAAACCACTATATATTTTATGACTTACCATGTCTTTTTTTATATACTACAGCAGTTTATTAACAAGCTGCATGTCCTGACCCTCTTTGAAGTGGACTGTGGCATGATATTCTGCAATATTTTGCTGAATTGAACACTATTGTGTCTTAATACTTGCACTAAAATGTGCACTGCAAGGCCAGAAAGTTATGATATTTTTGTTCTTTACAATACAATATGATCTGTAGTATATTTACTTGATCTTTATTAAACAAATTTAATTGCATTGATTAATGTACACTTACACATTCCTGTACAAAATCATGATTTTGTGATTACAAAAATAAAGGGATGTACCTTGTGAAACATTAGTTCTACATTATTTTTACCTTCATTTTTCTAGAACATTAGTGATTTTCTAGATTACTTGGAAGTAGCATGTCTAGTAAACTGGATATAGAATTTTAGAAACCACTGACAGGAATTGTAGTTCTAAATTAACTATTTAAATAAAAAGTTGGCAAAAGGAGTTGAGTTTCTGTACACTAGCTGCCATGGCAGAATTAAATTAAAAGGTTATGAAACGCATTTTATTAGTATGCTTGGAAAAACCACTTTCTATTCTGCTTCCTTTTAAATCCCACTCCTTTCTCATTTATTTTTGAAACACTTACTTGTCAAGATGATGGATTCTTAACTCCTTCTAAAACTAATATGATCAGTAGAATGGAGACTGTCCAATGGTGATGAGGGCAGGTGTAAATGGTACTCTTTTTACTGAAAATAGAGAATCTTGACAATATATGCTTCCCTCATCAGAGACTATCACTTGCCTGTTCAGGTATTACAACCACACACAGTGTCCTGATGAAGTTAATCAAGATCAAATCTCTATCTGATTATCATGTATATTCTGAGACTGGGTAGGAGGGGAAAATCACGTTCACATTAATATTTTGATAATCACGGGGATAGGACAGGGAACAGGAAAAAGCACATAAATTGTTTAATTGGCAGTGGACAGTAATAGGACAGTATGTTACTTAGTTTTTTTAATAAGGCTATGATTTTTAAAAAAAAAAATTAGAAAATTATCTCCATGGTGGATAGATTTTTATTTGTACTGTCTGCATATCTATGCTCAAGTTTTAGTATTTGTCTATTATGTTTGGGGTAGGCATTTAACTACTGATACATAAGGCACACAAACTGTTTTTGGTTGGTGGTTTTGATTCCATTCAAGGGAAACATTATTTCACTAGTAATAACATGTAGAACTGTTTGCTCTTCATTTCCAGAGTAGATGTTTTAATGCTAAACAGATATGTCAAACTATCAATAGAAAACTTTGTGCATTTCACACCTCCTGCTTACTAAACTCTGATTATAATCATTAGAATGCTATACACTGTGTATCAGGCCCACAAAATCACTTAGTCCATACTTGGTTATAAGCTAAAAGCAATATTTTTATAGTTTGCATTCTTGAACGAAATGAATACAAACACTTACTGTTTTTTCTTCTCAGTTGATATTTCCTGTCTGAAACACAACACAGAGGAACTATGTAGCTGAATTTTCGTTAGTTGAGCAAATTCCATCACTTCACTATACCTTTATCTGAGCAGAGCCATCAGCATTATTTGGAGTGGAGGAGGAAATAAGTAGGCAAAAAATGATGAGACTGTGCAATTAAAAAGAGAGAGAGGTACCTTTTAGTGGCCTTATATTTGGCTTTTATATAGTATTTTAAATCCAACCGAGTCAGGAAGAAATACTAAACTTTAAATTCCTATCTCATATAATATTATAAAACCCACTTACATTGGAGAAAGTCCAGATAAGAACAACAAAAATGATTAAAGGTCTAGAAAACATTATCTGTGAGGGAAGATTGAAAAAATTGGGTTTGTTTAATCTGGAGAAGACTGAGACATAAGTTTTCAAATACATAAAAGGTTGTTAGGAGGAGGATGGAGAGAAATTGGGTTTTGGGGTGGTTTTTTTTTTAAACCTCTGAGGATAGGACAAGAAGCAATGGGCTTAAATTGCAGCAAGGGAGGTTGGATTGGACATTAGAAAAAAGCTTCCTAGTGTCAGGTTGGTTAAGTACTGGGATAAATTTCCTAGGGAGGTTGTGGCATCTCCATCATTAGAAACTTTTCAGAGCTGGTTAGACAAACACATGTTAGGGATGGCTAGATAATATTAAGTCCTGCCATGAACGCAGGGGTCTGGACTGGATGGCCTCTCAAGGTCCCTTCTAGTCCTATGATTATTTGGTCTACATAATATAATTAAGGGCTAACTGTCTCATGTAGTGCCAGTACGTAAAATAATCTTTTCTCTGAGGAGCTTACAATCTAAAAATGACATCATCACTTCTGCTTAATCATATCTGAAGTAATACACTTTGATCTGTGGTGGGGAGTTGCTCACAAGTCTTCTGTAACTTTAACATCTAGATTGAACTCCCTTCTGTACAGATCTATAACAAATACCTTTTCACTAAACATTTTCCCCACCTCCTGTCAGCATCTTTTGGTAGCTTCAATCTTTTCGTGCCTACTAATCCCAAGAATTGTACAGTTTTTACTCTCCATCTTGAGTTTTCAGGCTTTTTTCATATACATATTGAACTTGAAGGTTTAATTAGAGATGAATTTGGTATTCTGACATTCCAGGAGACATACATTTGACTATATAGTGTCATCTCGCTATATCCATGATCAATATTAGAGAAGTATTTTTTCACACTAATATCATGCAAACTTCATGTTTAGTCTACTAGCCATGGGTCATTTGTAGTTGTGCAACTTTCCCAGTTTGTGTATCTGTACTGAATCGCATCTCCTTGAACATGGATGTCCTAAACTTTCGTGATCATCTTGTATTAGTTGTCTTCTGTTGGATATCTATCTCTTTGTTGTTGTTGTTGCTTGTAAATTTTGATTTCTGTTGCGTACCTGTTCTACTACTGACCACTATAGAATTTCACTAGATATAAGGCTCACTACTTGGAGGATTTATAATGGATTACTGTTCCAATTCAGACTGTATTTTTTATCTAGTTACATCTCATTTGGCTTTTATATAGCTTCATATCATTTTTGGTAGTGGTGTCCGGGTAGTAATCCTCATCCTGATAACAGACTGCACTTATCTTGCACCACTAACTGATTTCCCCTACTCTGCCCACTAATCTATTTTTTATCAGGATTGACACTGTAACTTTCTAAAAGTATTTGTTATATGCATTATAGGGCCAGCATTGTCTTCCTTCTGTGTTTGTATAACACCCATCAGAATGGGGCCCCTGCCTTATTAGGGCATTTAGGCACTACCACATCAGAAATATTTAGTACTATAAAAGAAGTAATATACACTTTATTTAGCACTCACTTAGGATGACTTTGACTTTGCCACTCCTGAATAATCTAATCATTCCAAACAGATGCTGATCAAGCCTTTATAACAAACTATTCATAATATTCTCATGTTCTAGAAAATAGTTTAATAAATTGTTGACTGTGTCAAAGTAATAATTGTTTAGTGTGCCAAACTTTTGTTGTCAGGTTAAATCCTTATTATGTACTCTAATATCCTGCCTAGAATACTTTCATTCCTCTTCTTTCCTGTGCTTTTTAAAAGCTCTCTCTTCCGTCTGTATTTGCCCAGACACTTGAGTAAAGTTCCTCTGTCTTCAGATGGAAATAAAATAATGAACTTCTTAGTGTAGTTACCCAGTATGTAACGAATTTGATGGCTCAAAAATACAGCAGTTTGTCTCCAACTCTGACAGGAATCAGCTTCCTCATCTACTAGCTGGGATAGAAGAACCTGTTTCAAAGACTTGGACAATCCACTGTGCACATATGCTGTCCAGTTAACTGAGACATCTGCAACCCAAGTGTTCCCCCTTTTACTTAATACCTGATGTAGAGCTGGTTGAAAACTTTCCAACCAAACATTTTCCACTGGAAAATGACGATTCAACTGAACCCAGTCTATGGAATGGTGGGCTCCCCAGCTATATGTTTTGTTTTATTATACCAATTTCAATAGGAAATTACCAGTTACCAAAACAATTAGCATACCAATTTTAATAATAATTGCCAATTATCAGAGGACCAATCATTAATTTTATGTAACAAAACATGAAATAACTTAAAGTCAGACTGCTTTGTCATATAATATATGAGCTGAAATATTTCAGCTTTTATTGTAAACTGATATATAAAAACACAAGTCACATGGATAGCAAAAACTAAACTATTTTGGTCTTACTGAAACAAAATATTCTGATAAGGCCAAAACAAAACAATTTTTCTAAAACAAAACTAATTTAGTTCTCCAAGAAATTTTGTTGTTCTGATCCTGAAGGAAAAAAAAAAGATCAAAACTTCAGAATTTCCTGTAGAATTGGAATTCTAGTTTCCATCCAGCTCTAGCCTGACATCATATGCCAGATTTGATGGTCATCCATATTGAGTCCTGCTTTCACTCTACAGGATTGCACTGAAAGAATGGTGGACTTGGGTGCAGGCGGCTCCAAGGACACTTTCAAACTGCTATATGGCATCCATGGTCTTCTGCTGCTAGTTTTCTACACTCTTACGGTTGATCATACTTCCCATTTGTTGTTGTTCATTAGCAAAGAACTTCTCTTGTTTTGGCCCTTTAAGGGCAGCTGTATGGACTCAGGAACTTCTCTGAACTCACCTTTTGAGGGAACTTGCGGAAGGCAAGCAAAGATACTTAAGAACGGGCAGGGGCAACATCTGTGGGATTACGCTGCACAGCCAGAGTTTTATTTGACAAATTTTCAAAACTGAATTATATAGCCATTTACGTTATCATATAGTTGTGTTAAACATGGGGCTCTGACTACATCTAATTTTTTTGATTGATCTAGAATGTCAAACTCCTCTTTTTTAGGACCTTCTCCTGATTTAAGGTTTTTATTAACTATTGGGTTGTCTTCTAGTTTACTCAGTGATTAACTCAAAAGTTGAATGTCTTAGAAGTTTATATACAAATCTTTATCCTTGTAACACCCCTGCAAAGTAAGGATAGTATTGTTATTTCTGTTTTATAGATGGGGAACAGAAGCACAGAGATTTTTACTTGCTCAACATCGTGCAGGAAGTCTGTTGTAGAGCAGGGAATTGACCCCAGGTTTGCTGAGTCCCAGGATAGCACCCTAAGCACTGGGAATCTCTCTCTCTCTCTCTCTCATTTTCATATATATATTCATATTTATATATATATATATATATATATATATATATATATTCATTCATTTGGGCAGGTAACTGTTTCTAACCTCTGTTTCCTCTTTCCTCTATGGTTCATAATCTCTCCAATAGATTTTTTTTTTCTCCTTGCAAGAAGTTTGTTGTTCCTATTTACTGAAAATGGATAATATGGTAATTTAAGATTGTGACCATTTGAGTACTTTCCAAATATTTTTTTCCATTAGTGATATTTTTCTCAATGTATTTGTAGAATCCTTTCTTCTGTCCCTTCAGCTAGCATTTATTTTGCCCCTTTCAGTTTTAGGTTGCATTTTTTTATGGTTCATTAATATCTCTTAGCTTTGACACTGAAAGGCAGGGTTGTATTGCTTAGCTCTTTAACCAGCTCTTATTTTAGCCAGAGAGTTTTATTGTCCTTGTGTATTTAAGCTTGGTTAATGGCTATTTTCAGGTTCGCTTCAAACTGCCACTCCTCTCTAGCATATTCTTTTGCCCATTTTATGCTACCTATTTTTATTTAATGTCTTCCAGCGATTACCTCTTGCAACCCTTCTTTGCACTGTGTATATTCTATGTTTGTGGTTATTTACCCTCCAACTTCCTCCAGTCTTAAAATCTGTTGCCACATCTTTGCATTGTTGTATATTTCCTGCTGTTTCTTATGTAATACTGAGTCTAAACATTTCAGGGCCAAGTTTTCAGAGGTGAAATTTTGGCCCTATTGAAGTCAATAGCCCGACTTCCCCTCTGAATTCAGTGGCCAGGATTTCACCCCAGGTGTTTTGCTACATCATAATCATTTTCCTCTGGCTTTAATACATAAATGTTGGCTATTTCTGCTTCACATCTTGTGTATAACTATATGGATCTTTTTTTTTCTAAATACTGGATCTGTCAACCTCTCTTGGATTTTGGAGGTAGTTCTGCACTATTTTCTAGGGTACAGTGAGGTTCTGTGTTGTCTCATCTCCTGTTTTGTAGTATAGCATGTTAAAATATTACTGAATGTGGTTGTGTAGACAGTGGAGGATAAGTAGATACTGACTTTAAACAGTAAACAGTCCCATAACTACCTCCCTTCTTCCTGCCCACCCAAAAATAAAAGCCACAATGACTTAGATGAATGAGCAGAAGTATGGACTCATCTTCTGTTCCCACCTCTGCCCCAGGCTGGCCATCATTTGCATTAAATACTTTATATCATCTTACAAACATCTTCCCCTGAAATAGATCTGTTTTGCAGCCAAGGAAATAAGGCTCAAAGGTGTGTAAATAATTGCTCAAAATAATACGTTATTTCAAGAAACTGGATTACAGCCCAGTTCATTCCTAAATTATTATACCACAGTGCCTCCTACTCAAATGACTTATAACATCTTTTTCTTGGTAAAATAGGGGTACTACCAGTTCAGAGAAACCCCTTGCTTAGCTGCCTTTTTATTGACATGCTCATTTTGTTGTTTTGTGCAGGAATGCAAAAGACACTGTGCAACAAGTGTGGGTTTAGGACTCGATACAGCTGTAGGGAAGGAAACTTAGATCTGTAGAAAAGAGTGGAAATTAGTACTATGCTCTATTAGCATCCAATGATATGCTTGTGCAGATTTTCAGAAAAATCATGTCATTTTCTGCACAAGCAGGAGAAGGTGATAAATGCATGGCTCTGAGAATTCACTGTAGACTCACCCACATGGTGGTAGAATGGAAGTCACCTGTCCCTCATTTAAGAAAAACCTTTTAATAAATTTAAAAATGTTGTAAGAGCAATAAGGTCAGAGTCATGTTTTCATTGTCTCTTCTACTGCAATTTCAGCTACTTTGACTTTGGAAGAAACTGCATATCTCATTAACCAAGCTCTGAATTTAGACAGCAATACCAACTCTACTCATCAACAGGAATTTTGTTTCTGTGATTAAACTTGACAAATATTCTCTCCCCAAAATCTAAATGTCAAATTTAGGGTTCACTTTCATCCTGTCTTCTAAAACAAAATTGTTGTCCTATATATATATTATATCACCTGGATTATTTTAATTATAGCATACTGGCATTGATTTATCAAATGAGCAGAGACTTTTATTTTCAGCGATAGAATAGCTTTCTCTGGTCATCCCCCATCCTGCCTAAACTTTTGTAAAGATTTCATTAATCCAAATGTAACCACAAAAAATCCAACTCCAAATCCGATGACCTATGGTCCATAAGCAAGTCTTTACTTTGATTTTTAACAAAGGAAATAGTTACTCTTAGCCGTAGTGCTTCCAGTGTAATTCAAGAGACCAAAGGGTAGTTCTGGGTCAAAATTAGAGCCTCATTTCTTTGCTGAATACAAACTTGTATTGTCATCCCAAAGTACAAGGAAGCAGCTAGTTGTTTTAAAAAATTCGTAATGAAAATCAGGATTGGACCAACAAACATACTTTTGAATCACTTGCGACTATGACTCATTGAAAGATATGGGTGAACCAGTACAATACAATTTGCAGATATACCATGGAACACTAGTTCAGTCCTATTCTTGAATGAGGTCCATAATGTTGACTTCATTAGCACAGCCAGTTTGGCTAAGTTTCTTACTTCCCAGGGCGAAGAACTCCCAAAAGAATTTTTTTATAATTTGATTTAAATTACAAGACATGACTAGGAGTCTAAGGAATCTTGCAAAAGGTCAGGAGGAGAATGTCCTCTGACATCAAAGGATGAAGACTGTAAACCATTATTTGATCTTTTTAATAATCTTCCAAATTTTCAAACAACTTTGTGAAGATTTGATATGTCCATTAACCAGCTGCTGCTTGTTGTTATGGTATTTTGCTATAATTTGTTTCCCACCCTTAAAGTTTGGCACATAATTCTGTGATGTTGTCCAGGGAAAATGTAGAATAAATTGAGACTTAAATTTTTGGCTAAGTCAAAGCCATTTTATTTTGTTTGTTTGTAATACTTGGAAATAACACATAAAGGAGTTGCAAATGGGATACATGCAAACAGCCAAAGATAGCAGCTTTTTGAATGCTCTCTGACTAGACAGCACTTTAATGCTTGGTTGGATACCTTCCAAATTTTTTTTTTTAAAAAAAAGTCCTTTAAGACAAATTATCAGGGTAGACTTGGGACAGTCATCCTGCTGATTACATATAAATCTCTCATGACCAGAAATAAAATATTGAAAATTGTATGAGACAAAAAAAATCTAGAATTTCCTGTACCCAGATTATACTTCAGTACAGAAGAATTTTTGTGATGGTTTTGTAAGCAGCAGGAATTGTCATTGTCCATCCATGTGGTCCCTGCTACTGTGCACTAAAAGTTCTGTAGTGTGTTTTTACATCAGTTGGACTTGCTGGGTAAGAACTGTTGATCAAAATACTGTAGCCTAGGGCCTTGTGGGAGTGCACTCAGAGACACCAGAAAGGAGACAGATTCAACTAGTCTGTAACAGTGACAGTACTTAAACTTTTGGCTAGGAATAGAGTTGTTTGAACTGTTGAGAATAGCTGAGTATTTAGTGCTGTGAATCAGTCATTATTATGAACCTATGACCAAGGGATGTTTCTACTTCACATGATGTCTGAAACAGATTTATCAGCAAGGGTTTTCAGTTATCCAGACAAAGATCTGGCCAATATCTGCTGCTTTGCTTCAAGGCTGAAATAAGACATGCGTATTCCTAGCCTATTGCAGCTTATTTCAAGAGATGTGATGCTAAGATTGCAATACTTGAAAAGCTAGCAAAAAATTGATGCCATTGTTCTTTGCACACAGCCTTAAGAAACACTAGCTGTAAAAACATATCACATCACCTAGCTGTAAATATATGTATATTGCCATCTTGCTTCCAGCTCATGGTGAAATCTGTGTAATTTAAAGTGCTAATGTTTGGAGAAAACAGTTCCTTATACCCTATATGAAAAAATTCTGGATCATGGCAGGAGGAATTGAACTACCTTTCTTTACTGCAAGTAGCATGCGATTTACTACTTCTCCTTTCCCAAGAGCAAGGTTAGTGGGACCTGAGCCTCAATTGTCCAAGGTGCCCTCAGCGCCAGGAGTTGAAGTTGATGGAGCTCAGCAAAATTGAGCCCTGGTAAATCTCTTCTCTGAGACCCTCTGTGTATTCCGCCCCTTTAGCGTTGAGCTGCAAATGTCGAGACATTTTGCGAATACTCTCATTACTGTGGACAGACCATAAAGGATGATAGTGAAGTGATTTGATCCCACACCACTGGAGGTATTTTGCAGTGGGCAGGTTTTACTGCTACATGGAAGCAAGCATCCTTTAAGACAAAAGCTACATACCAGTCCCCTATGGACAGAGATGAGTTAATGTATCCTGATGACAACATTCTGAACTTGAAAGTTTTTATATATCTTTTGTGGTTTCTGCTGTCCAGAAGGTCTCAGACCATCTCTTTCCTTAGGTATTAGGAAACAGCTGGAGTAAAACACTTCCTTTGGTGCTGCACAGGAACTTCATCAATGTTGAAGAAGGGAGCTTAGCCCTCCAATAGAAGTTTCTGATGAGAGAGTCCCCAGAGGACAGGGAAAATGCGGGGGGCCTGGTATCTAATATCTGGTGCTCTGCAGGAATCCTGAACAAACAATGAAGAAGAAAGAAAGATGAGGTCCAAACCATAGCTGGAGAAGTGTGCAGCTCTTGAGCATCCCATCAAAACTGATGCTTGAGAGCTGGTGGCTGGGATGATGTACAGCAAGAATTCTTCTATGTTGTATTCTTTTTACAGGAGCCATTTTAGAAAAGGCCAGAGGTTGATATTGTCTCTGAAGTAGGTTACTCTGCTGTTACTAGCAGCTGGAGATTGGCCTTAGAAAGCGTGTGTATGGACCATTTTGTTTGTTTGTTTGTTTTTAGCAGCAGATGCAAATGAAGAGTCCCAGAGACGGAGCTGTAAAAGTGACAGAGTCTTGTAGCACCTTATAGACTAACACGTTTAGGAGCATAAGTTTTTGTGGGCGAAGACCCACTTCGTCAGATGAAGCTACATTAGAGATGGAGCTACAACTCTCAGACTTGATCTTTTCCAGAGTGTTATCTGAGTTGTAACAAAGTTCGGTGCCCTCAAAGGGTGGGTCCTCAATTAGCTTCTAAGAGTCTGGCGCAAGGCCCGATGTTCAGAGCCAGCAGTATTTTCTAAAAGTTATATCCGTGGTCATAACATTGAATCTGAGGGATCATAAGATGAATTCAGAGCATACCTGGCTAATGTCCTTCCATCAGTAGCTGCTCATTTTGCAGATTCTCTTTGCTGTTCAGGTAAATAATCCAAGATGGTGTTAGAGTCCCATAAAGTGCAGAAGTATTATGACATAACTGCTGGACACTTACCACACAGGAGTCTAAGGTGGTAGAGGAATATATCTTTCTTCTACTCACATCCGATCTACACTCTTCCCTATCCAATGGAGCAGACAAGGATGCTCTGCTACCTCCAGACACTTCCTGAGCAGCAAAATAAACCCATGTGGAGTTGGTCCACAGAAGAAGAAAGAGAGGTTACATACTGGTAACTAACTTCTTCAAGAGCGGTCTCCCACTACCCGCCTGCCATCACCTGTGTCTTTGAATTTTTTGTATTATAGCCTTGAGAAAATGAATTTAGGAGGCCTGGTAGGTGAGTTTCCTTATATAGACACATCTAATTATGCCATCCTAGCGCAAAACCTTATTGCTGTACCCGCCCCCAGCAGAGACAGCTTTTCTATAAAGCAACTTGTGAGGTGCTGAATCCTACGAATGTGAATGCCCATAGGCAACTCTCAAAGAACAACTGTTACCAGTAAGTAAACCTCTTTCTTTCTTAAAATCAATAAATCTGCAGTTTTAACGTACTGTTCTGCTCTGAAAACTGACTGTAAAAATGGTACCTTTCCACCCAATCAACTAGGTATTAAAGTCTGGCTTGCTTTACTGACTAAAATAAGAGAGAGCTATTAATTGCCTTTATTAGCATAGCCAATAAGAGTAATGTATCGACAACATTGCTGAGTAAATTTCAGTTTGCAGAATCTTTATTGTTAGGCTCTGAATTAGCAGGCTCATACTTGACTTTCAGATTCTAGGCCTAGTTTGTGGGGCTAGAAGCTACACGGTGGGGTTGGGGGGAGGGAGGAATAAATTTTTGTGCTAAAATCAGCAGCCTTGATCCAGAAGCCAATGCTGAACATTGACTATTGAATTATCCAATGCCATTTTTAATTAAGAGTAGAAACTCATTCTTAAAAGGGCCATGCTCATTCTCAACAGATTGGAAAACTGTTACCATGTTTCGGATTCAAAAATTTTGGTGTCCCTAATTGGCCCATCAATCCTTCATCCTTTTAACAAATTTGCTTTTAAAACTCACTAGTGGGACTTATATATTTTAATATAGGCATATCCCAAATTAATCACTTGTACATCTAACCCATGTATTTGCATTGCAACATTTAGTGATGTAAATAAGAGAAGAAACAGTGGAGGATATACAGTTTCCCCTTTTTTTGTTTTTGTTTTGTGGTACACTTTTTTTTTTTTTTGGTCTCCAGACTGACCACAACCAAGTAGGGTGACTCACTGGATAGGTTAGAACAGGGGTAGGCAACCTATGGCACGTGTGCTGAAGGCGGCACGCAAGCTGATTTTCAGTGGCACTCACACTGCACAGGTCCTGGCCACTGGCCCAGGGGGCTCTGCATTTTAATTTAATTTCAAATGAAGCTTCTTAAACATTTTAAAAACCTTATTTACTTTACATACAATAGTTTAGTTATGTATTAAAGACTTCTAGAAAGAGACCTCCTAAAAATATTAATGTATTACTGGCACACGAAACCTTAAATTAGAATGAATAAAGACTCAGTACACCGCTTTTGAAAGATTGCTGACCCCTGGGTTAGAATCACCCAGAAATTGAGTGTGGCAGGCATTAGGTGTGCTTATCGGTTGTATGAAACTACTTAGTTGGCTTTCATTTAGGCAAGTTGTTTGAGAGTGCAAATCCAGAATATGGAACCAATGAGAACTCAAGAGGGTGAAAGGAGTTTATAATAGCAGTGTGAGCCTGCTAAACTGGTGGATTCAGCAATACAGTAGCTCAAGGATCAGAAGTATCTACTGTAATTATTGTGTTCCAAGGACTTTGGTTGGTTGGATTAAACTGCAGGCTCCCAGTGGAGAAGAGGATGATGACTAGAATTTGCTCTGGGCTGTGCAAATTGCAGACTGTTGTTGCAAAGACTCAAGGGAAGTTTTGTAGGAGCCTGTCCTAAATAAACTGTCATTTGTTTCCCAGTTTTGAGGCATTAGAATGCCCTGACATGGACTTGGACACTATTTCACAGAGATTGAAAAGGGTAAACCCTCCCAGAGAAGAGTACTAGGGGAGCTGTATGTAGTGTGCATCCATAATTGTTTTTGCATTTGAACTTATGCTAGTAACTACTACTAAAACTTGGGAGAACATCCTTAACCCCCAAAGTGTTGTCTGTAAACAAGTTATTGGCAATCTTCACAATTGTTTCAAGGGTTATAAATGCAAATATGTGTGCAAATTATTTAGTAAATATTTTCCTTTAGAGATTTTGGATTGGTCTCTTTTTATTGGAGGTTTACCTCTGTATCGTAGATATAGATATATATCAGAGTCCTGAAAAGACTAAATTTCAGGACTTGCTATAGCAAAGAGATAAGCTGAGGTACAGGAAAGGGGAAGGAAACATACCAACAGTAGCATAGTGCTTTCTCCACATCTGTTACACATGGTCATTTCTAAAGTAAACATAGATAATTTCATATGTGAAAGCCAATGCCACAAAGGTTCATACGCTACCCAAATTATTTAAGATGTTACCATGCTTTTTCGTTCAAGAGGATCTTACATTAAATGAACACTCTATGAAGTGGAGAAATAAGAATCCCACAATGCATCTCCATTCATTTCAAGCTGTCCATGATTGGTATTCTGTAAGTTTTTGTAGTGCAGGTCATATAAATTATGTCCTTTTGGCTTCTTGTTCCCTAAACGTGTTGCTAGTAGTAAACCAAGACAATTTCAGGTCTATCAGCCATGCGGAGAAGTCCTGATTTCTACGTTAAATTAGAATTTTAAAGCTTTGCATGCTAATGATGATATACTGTGAAAATTAAATACTTAACATTCCAAAATATATTAATGCCTCTTGCTCAAATTCTGCTCACCATATAATTTTCCTTCATCCTCTTGGTTGATTATATGTCATTGAATTTGCAACTGGATTAATGTCTCAAAAACTCTTTTCTCATTAGTGAACTGTGTAGCTCGTGGGAGGAAAAAAAGTAGCCTTTCTGTTGCTTTTAAGAGGAAAAAAAGTAGCCCGTCTAAATTACCAGTAAATGACTAACAAATCACAAATAATGCTATAAAACAAAACTCTTGCACTAGTTTCACACTGGTGTTATAACCCTGACAGCAACTGAATCATTTCTGTTGTACATCATGTGAGATCAGAATAAAATTTAGAAGTTGGTTATAGGACTCTCAGGGCTTAACATTTCTGAAGAATCCTGGGTACCATAAAAATTACTCTTATTAAGGTATCTTACAGTGCTAAACATGGGGACTGTTTAGATTTGTTACATAGCTTACCTTTTTCACTGCTATGTTTAATGTCTATGAGGCTGGAAAAATGTGATGAAATTAGTTAAAATATAAATCCTCCCAAATACCTCAGTAGCAGGTAGCCCAGTGGGGATGGGAATGGAGCAGCACCAGCATTGCTCTACAACCACTACTACAGCTTCTACTCTACAGTCCAGTACATAGTTCAAGTACTTCTGTTGTGCAGAGGGGAATGGCCAATGAATTTGGCAGCCCTGATTTCAGGTGAGTGATTACTGTGTATTATACTGTGGGGATGTTTAATATGTAATATTTAAGTATTTTTATTCTGGGTTTTGTCTTTAATTTTCTTGGCCATAGGTCTTTCCTTACAAAGCAAAGTGTAAAACACACTTCAGGTTAGTTTTCTCACAAGGGAAAGATAGAGGGGATAAACAGAGAGGTGGCTCACTAGATCATCTTACTAAGGGAACCTCACACATGATCATCTTGATGGGGACAGATGTGATATGAATACTTAGATCATTTACTTTGATTTGTTTGAAAGTTCGTATGGGTTGGTTGTTGCTTTTTTTCCCAACAATGTTATTGTATTTCAATTTGTTTTTATTTCATTATATAGAAACCAGAGCCTTGCGGGGGCATAGGGTTAACATGCTATAGAAATGCAACGATTACAGGAAAACTCCAAAGATAAGTGAGAACAGCGAGGAAAATTACCGGACTGACCACTTTTCTAATGAGAAACTTGAAAACAAAAGTGTGTGTGTGCATGCTCAAGTCTGTTAAGTTGTCATAATTGTAAAGAGGCAAGGTAATATAGACTGTCATCTGCATCTATGATTCCTGTGATGACGTGAGGTGGTGGTTGTTTTCTATTGTCTCACAATGGATGGCTGATGTTTGGGACTAGTAAGGTTTGCATAAGGGAGAGAGAAGTGCTATATAAACTATTAGTTAAAAATAGCATTGGGATACATCAAATGCATCTAATATTTCACTTAGATCTTGCCTCCAAAATTTACTTTGTGATCAATTCAGATATTTGCTTTTGGACTAAATTTTGTTTGTATGAAATTAATCTCTCAAATGGATAAACATCTGCTCCTTCCTTTGTATTTTGTTCAGTAGAGCAAAACTGACATTTTAATGGAAGTTCCATCAGACAGGAGAATTGATTATTCAAAATGTTTCAGAATACATTCCACTTTTTCCTCATCTGTACAAAACAATCATAATTTAATGGATCTGTTAAAGCAGACACACTTGGTGTCAGTTTACAAATGAAATGCACTAAATTGTTTTGGTTTTGTGTATTTTAGCAACTACAAATCCTGACATTCACTGAAGTCAGCAGGAAAACTCCTGGCCAGAATTTTTTCCTGGCTCCATGTTCTTCTATGCCTGCGCTGCAGCTAAGATCTAGAACGTGAGAGCATCTGCCTGAACGGTTTGTTGACTGGTGAAAGGGGTGTTCTGAAGAGATTTTGCTCCTCTTCTTCCCTCCTGATTAGTGCAACAGATTTAAAAAATGGTTATCTTTATTGCCTGTTGCAAGGCATATCTGTTTTCTGAAGAAATAGATTGAATAGTAGATGAGATTTTTTTTCCCCTATGGAAGATAGAGGTGGAGGAAAGATTCCTTATTGTTAATTGAAGTTAGTTCAGTGTACAATATGTGATTTTATAGTTCTTGTACCTAGGCCTAGAAACCAATATACTCATACTTTACAAACCAAAATAAGCTCTCTTGTATGGTAAAAAGTAATTAACAAAAATTTATCAAGAGCCTTTCCAGTCAATGACCTTTTTCACTCAAAGCAGAATGTGAATTGTAAACAATTTCAAAGTCAAAGGTTGAAACTCTTATCCCAGCTTGATTAGAATGTTAAAACTCCAACTATTTACTGATCTGCTTGTCAGCTTTTATGCATGGCTAGCCATGTGACTCAGGTGAGCTTGATGTAGTCAACAATAAACAAAATGGTGCCAGGAGATAGTATGACCAGTGAAAGTTTCAACTGGACACAGGAGTATTGTTCTGGCCTTCTGAGATAATAGCTGCTATCTGTTACCTTCTATTTATCAAATAGTTAGTGGTGCCTCCTAGGAACCTCTTGAACTTGCTTTTCCTAGTCCACGGTACTTGTGACTTTCTGTATTTCTCTTTACCTTTTCTCTTGCAAATTGGGCCTGGACTTGCTCAACATGAAAGTGTATAGGTGAGAATGAGAAATCGAATTTAGTAGACCTTAATGTGAGGTATCAAAGACCCATGTGGTGATAGCTATGCTATTGGCTGTTTTTGTTTGTTTCTTTGCTATTCTTAAAGCAGGTGCATAGAAACAATAGTTTGTTTAGAAAATCATCTGTTTATTCCTTTACAGGGACATCACAAACAGTTGCTTCAGAACTTATGCCAACTAGCACTGGATTTGAGGGCAAAGAGCAGAAACAGATGCTCAGTATTGGTGCAAAACAGTGACTTCAAGGGCAGTAGTTGCCAAAAACCACTTCTGCACATTTCAGTGTTAGGCGATAATACCGCTGTTTCCTTCCGTGGCTGGCTCACAGAGGAGAGGATCTCTAGGAGCTTTGTGGGGATGGGGGAAGGAACAAGAATGCAACTAAAGAAAACAAACGGTTGATCTATTTAAGGGAAAAAGCATCATCATGTTTATCCTGCGGCCACGAAGAGGGGAACTGAGTGAGCCACAGGCTCTTAACCAGCACGCCATGCGGACCGAGCTGGCGGCTGAAAAAGCTGAAGGCCGAGCGCGCCCATAGAGGAGAAGCTGCGGGAGCTGATGGCCTGGCGCGAGGGTGGAGACCGCCGCCGGCTGTCCGCTGTCGGGATCCCCCTGCGGCGGAGCGGAGAGTTTCGGGCAGGGACCGAGCGCGGCCGCGGGCTGGGTGAGCCCAGGGGCCGGCTCCGGGGCCGGCTCCGGCTCGCGGGCTGCCCGGCTCGCGCGCCCGAGGCCCCGCGTCGCCCCCGGCCAGCTGCTACGCTGGGGGCCTTGCGCGCCCCCCGCCACGTACTGGCGTCATGTGGGCTCCCCGCGCGTCACGTGACGCGCTCGCAGCTGGCTGGGTCCCGGGGAGCTGCTGCTGCCCTGGAGCGCTGCGGTGCCCGGCTGCCCCCGCCGGCCCGGCCCGCGCGCGCCATGGAGCTTTACATCCCGTCCTTCCGCTACGAGGAGAGCGAGCTGGAGCGAGGGTACACGGTGAGGGGGCCCGGCCGGGGCCGCGGGCTCTGCAGCGCGGTGGGGCGGGCTGCGTGCGGCTGGTGCCCGGCCCCGTCACCCCATGTCTCTCCCTAAGGGGCCAGAGGCCCCATCCCGCCCGGCCTGGGCACCCGCGCTGGGACCCTGGGCTGCTGGAGGACGTGCAGCCAGGCAGCCGGCTGGCATCGCCCAGGGGGGCGTAGAGAGCCAGTGCATGGCTGGCACCCACTGGGAGGCCCCCGGCCAGGCAGCTCGCAGCTGTCCTTTCCATAGGCTGACTCTCTTCATGGGTCACGCTGGCCACTTGGCGTGAGGCAAGGCACAGCACCCTGGTGTCATTTGACAGCCGTGTGCGGTGTGGCTGCTCAGGTCAGTGTCTTGTTGAGACCTGCTGGGTAAGAGGAGGTGGAACATGGCAGGCTGGAGCCTGTCTTCATGTGCCATCCTACTAATAAAGCTGACAGCTGCAATCTGCTCTGTTTTATTGTAACTGTTGTTTATTCAGTAATTGTATTGCTGTATCAGAGGGGTAGCCGTGTTAGTTTGGATCTGCAAAAGCGACAAAGAGTCTTGTAACACCTTATAGATTAACAGATCTTAGGGATCATGAGCTTTCGTGAGCTAAGACCCACTTCAGCTGATGAAGTGGGTCTTAGCTCACGAAAGCTTGTATTGCAGTAGCGTCTATGAGCACTAAGTGGGGACCAGGACCCCGATGAGCTAGGTGTTGTACAAACAGAAGAAATTATCCCTGCCCTAAATAGCTTACAGTCTGAGACAAGCAACAACAGATGGATCTGGACAGATGGAGGAAATACAAAGAAACAGTGCAGCGGTATTGAACACCACGATAGGCTGGGGTCCATCAATGGCTATTAGCTAGGATGGACAGGGATGGTGTCCCTAACCTCTGTTTCCCAGAAGCTGGGAATGGGTGACAGGGAACGGACCATTTGATGATTACCTGCTTGGTTCATTCCCTTTGAGGCACCTGGCATTGGCCACTGTCGGAAGACAAGATACTGGGTTAGATGGATCTTTGGTCTAACCTGGTATGGCCATTTTTATATATAATCTCTGCACACCAGAGGTCCATCCACTGTCAAGTTTTTTGCAGGCATTGTGGAAAAGAAACATTTAATAAAGGGTTTGAAAGAGGATGATGAGGTCGCTTTGCAGATGTTTATGGGGAACTCCTACAAGCATAAGGGGCAAGATGGAATAGCACAAAAGTGCTTGTTTGAAAATTTAACAAGTGCCTGATGGAGGCTGGCATCATCATCTTTATCATGATTATTATGCCAATTAGTTGCAGCTCTTGGACTCCTAACGATTTATTTCCCAATAATGCCACCTCATTTTGCAACATTTAGACTTCCATTGTCTGTAACAAGATTACCGTTGATTTTTTCACTTTGTCAGAGAATCTATATTCTCATCTTCCTTGGGCCTGCTAAATGTCATGTATTTTGTGTGTTCATGACACACACTGTAGGCTTGTGTCTCATTCCCACACAACTGGTAAAATAGAGATTCTTCCAAGTAGTACTGTGTAGCTTAGGAACAAGCACTTTGAGCTACAAACCAAGCCACAGTGGGTTCAAATCCCAGGAATTTTGCTCACTGTTCTTAGTCACTAGAGGAGGTTTTGGACTTTATTAATAAACTTAACTGTAACAAGTCATCAGGACCAGATGGCATTCACCCAAGAGTTCTGAAAGAACTCAAATGTGAAATTGCAAATCTATTAATAATGGTTTGTAACCTGTCTTTTAAATCAGCTTCTGTACCCAATGACTGGAAGATAGCTAATGTAACGTCAATTTTTTAAAAGGGCTATAGAAGTGATCCTAGCAATTGCAGACCGGTAAGTTTAACAACAGCACCGGGCAAATTAATTGAAACAATAGTAAAAAAAAAAAAAAAAAAAAACATTGTCAGGCACATAGAAGAACAGAAATTGGACAAAAGTCAACATGGTTTCTGTAAAGGGAAATTGTATCTTACTAATCTGTTCGAGTATTTTTGAAGGAGTCAACAAGCATGTGAACAAGGGGGATCCAGTGGGCATAGTGTAGTTAGATTTCCAGAAAGCCTTTGACAAGGTCTCTCACCAAAAACTTTTACATAAATTAAGTTGTTATGGGATAAAAAGGAAGATCCTTTCATTGACTGAGAACTGGTTAAAAGATAGGGAACAAAGGATAGGAATAAATGGTAAATTTTCAGAATGGAGAGGGGTAACTTGTGGTGTTCCCCAAGGGTGAGTCCTAGGACCAATCCTATGCAACTTATTCATAAATGATTTGGAGAAAGGGGTAAACAGTGAGTTGGCAAAATTTGCAGATGGTATTAACCTGCTCAAGATAGTTAAGACCAAAGCAGACTGAAGAACTTCAAAAAGATCTCACGAAACTAAGTGACTGGGCAACACAGTGGCAAATGAACAAGCAATCAAAAAAGCAAACAGAATGTGAGGAATCGTTAACAATGGGAAAGAGAATAAGAGGGAGAATATCTTATTGCCCTTATATAAATCCACGGTGCACCTACATCTTGAATACTGCATACAGATGTGGTCTCCTCATCTCAGAAAGGATGTACTGGTACTAGAAAAGACTCAGAGAATGGCACTTAAATGATCTGGGGTTTGAAGAGGTCCCATATGAGGAGAGGTTAGAGATTAGGACTTTTCACCTTGGAAAAGAGGAAACTGAGAGAGATTATGATAGAGGTATATAAAATCATGAGTGGTGTGGAGAAAATAAATTAGGAAAAGTTATTTACTTGTTCCCATAATATAAGAACTAGAGGCCACCAAATGAAATTAATGGGCAGCAGGTTTAAAACAAATAAAAGGAAGTTCTTGTTCACACAGCGCACGGTCATCCCATGGAACTCCTTACCTGAGGAGGTTGTGAAGGCTAGGACTATAACACGGTTTAAAAGAGAACTGGATAAATTCATGGAGGTTAAGTCTATTAATATCTATTAGCCAGGATGGGTAAGGAATGGTTTCCCTAACCTCTGTTTGTCAAAGGGTGGAGCTGGATGGCAGGAGAGAGATCACGTGATCGTTACCTGTTAGGTTCACTCCCTTTGGGGCACCTGGCATTGGCCACTGTTGGTAGACAGGATACTGGGCTGGATAGATGTTTGGTCTGACCCAGTAAGGCCATTCTTAGTATTTCACTGCACCTCACACCTATTATTAATGAAGGTCACATATACCTACATTAGGGATGGCAAGCAACTTTGCTCATTTTATGGCTAAGGTAACTGAAAGATTGCTAAAGGTCGCTGGAAGCCTAACTGAGGGGGAAATAAGTCTCATCTGTTTTCAGCACTGGCTTTCAGATGAAGTGGGCCATATTATATGCTTATCTAACTCATATCAATACAGTATGAATTTTTGCCCCTCTGTAGCTAGACCATGTACCGAAGTTTGAGTCTACTAATACTTGCATGATGATTGGTATAGTACCAGATCACATGATAGAAGTTCTTGCTTTTAGATCCAGAGATCCCATCTAATGGATGTTGGTGGCCCCTTTATCATCTTTCTGATTCACCTCCCAAAATCACCAGACTTTGCACTAACTGGTGGACTTATTAGAAAGACCATGAACTTCATAGGCCATGGAGATTAAACTAGCCCTGTTGCCTCTATGGCCATGGTTACACTGGCACTTTATAGCGCTATAAAGCCCCCACGAGCGCTATAACCTACTCCCCGTCCACACTGGCAAGGCACTAATAGCGCTATAACCGTGGAGTTATAGCGCTATTATAAATCCACCTCCTCATGGGGAATAAGGGCTGTAGCGCAGCTGCTGTAGCGCTACAGCAAGAATGTGGACACCCACTGCGCTACAAGTAATCTCTGGAGATGCCTAGAGCCATTTAAGGCAATTGACGTCTCTTCCCTTTGTTTTGAACTCGGCTGGAGGAATGCGGAAGTACCTCTTTAGCGTTTCTTTCTTAACTCGGCAGATAAGCAATGCAAATGTTTAAGGAGGGAGCCTGTGTGAAAACAAAGCCTTCTGTGAACGGAGGCTCACTGACAGGCTTTCAGAAAAACGGAAAAACCACTGTGTCTCTCCCTCCGCATACACACAACGCGTCCCCCCTCACCCCCCTCGTTTAAAAAGCACGTTGCACCCAGCTGAATGCTGGGATACCTGCCCTAATGCGCTGCTCTTAATGCCGCATTAAGTGCCCCAAATGTGGCCATGCTATACCGCAGGAGCATCTGACTGTGGACATACAATAGCGCTATACATATTACTGTATAAGGGGACCGCTATAACCTATAGCGCTATAATCTTGTAAGTGTAACCATACCCTACGTGAAGTTCAACTCCCTGTTCCCCCGACCCAAACAAGATGAGGCATACTGCCAGGGCAGTGTGTGTGTAGGAAGCTTGCCCTGATGTTGCCTGGAGATAAACAGAAGGCTTTTCCAAGGCTGCATGAGCACTAAAGCCAGAATTTTTTGTTATATACAAATTATTTACATATTTACAACTATGCAAGCTAGCTTATTAAATAATTTGTGTAAATGCCACACATGCAGCTGCACAAAACTTAGCAGTGTTCTTTCATTCACCTGAAAACAGATGGATGTGGGGAGAAATATTAATTATTTTGGCCTTTAAGTTCATGTCTTGACTCCTGCAGCTCTATCAAGAAGACATTTATATTGGAGGAAGACTCCCTCCTTTTTGGATTAATTTTAAGACAGTTAATTTTGGACAATGAACATTCTTAAATAAATATATACTTTAGCATAAAGTACTAGACTGTTACAGTTACAAAAGAAAACAAAACAGAACTCCACAACAACACATGTTTCAAAGCCAGGAAATTATAACTTGGTGTTTAAGGTCCCAGGTTCAAATTCTGTTTGCCAGCAAAGTTGTTTCTGTATGCGTGATCATTGTTTGTTAAACTTTGGGTAGTGAATCCCAGCGCCAAGGAGCAATTGTTCCGAGAGGGAGGGGTGAACTGCCTCGTTGATCTCAGTGTGATGGTAACTTTAGGATATACTATTCTGGGGGTGCGAGGGAATGCCAAAACCATTCCATCAGCAGTCTCCATGTGTGGCAGGGGAGGAGCAGAATGCAGCAGGCCTTATCCACCCACCCAAGCAGATACGTTCTACCTGTTGGGGTAAGTATTGGCCTACCCCACCCCATTCTCCATGCGAAAGAGGGGCTCCCACTTGCTGTCCTTAATGCTCCCAAGGGAAGAGAGCCCTTGTTGCTACACCTAGAAGGGAGAGGAGAGATTAACCAAAGTATAATGTTGCGATATGTAGTGCGCTTAGGGATCCAGGTCACCTTGATTTGGCCCTAGTTTTTCAGCGCTCAGTTGAAAATCAGTAGCAATGATATAAGAATCCTTAAGAATTTGCATAAACTTTTACCAATTTAGAAGCATTTTGAGTAAAGGATATAATTTATTACTTCTTTGTACAAAGTTCAGTTTCAGAACTTTGTTTCAGAACATTTGACATATGTGACCTGGCATTTGACATTTGTTTCTCTTTCCCCATCAGGAATAACAATAGTTCTCTACCCCACTGAGATGTTCTAAGGCTTAATACAACCTGTAAAACACATTGGAATTCTTGGATGGGAGATGCTATATAAAAAATACAAAGTTGTAGTAATATAATCTACACTTCTGTTTGTAATAAATTGTCGGGTTTCACTTCACATTTCTTCACCTCCTGGCTAACTGTTCAGAAAGTGCTCAACTGGTTCTTGTTCTGTTGTAGTTTCACAACAATCCGTTAAGTTCTTCAGAGGTCCAACCAGATGCTTAGACACCAAAATCATTTTGATCGCTGGTTTAAAAAAAAAAGAATCTGTAAGAGAAAACAAACTCAAGTTTAATCGTATTGATGGTCCATGTGAACCAAGAAATGTGCGGTGAGTGTCTGTTTGCCTTATGTATTTGTGTGATGGACCCAATCCTTTATCCATGGTTCACCAAAGAGTGGTCCAGAATGGATTAATCTCCCTAAAGCTTAACAGTATGAGAGATTATCCTGCTGATATGAGCACATGAGCCTGGTGTATAGTCATGTATAGCTGGAAGCTTCAGAAATAGAAGCCAATGGCTAAGAAATGGTCAGTGTGACAATGGGGAGTGGCAAAACTGTCTGGAAACCTTATAGCTTAGTAGACAGTGATGAATATCATGGCTACAAGGTGCAACAGAAAGTGTTTTTCTTTAGTAGACAGAAGAATGGGTCCTGAAGAGGATGGATGTCCCGTAGGAAACAATTTCACTTTCTGCAATGACAGGTGATAATCAGTTACTATAGAAATTTATTTAAAAGTCAAGCGACGTGAATAGGATCATTGATCCAGGAAGCCACAGTTTGCTGAACTGCTGAATATACAAGTGTCAGTGGTCAAGTCATGTCTACTTCCATTCTGTTGGATCTTACTTGTTGGATCTTACTGAGCAAAAAAAAAAGAGGAGGGAAATGTAATTTTAGGTAGCCTTAACAAAGGCATAGTATGCAAGTCACGGGTAGTGATAGTACCACTCTACTCAGTGTGGGTTAGGCCTCAGCTGGAGTACTGTGTTCAGTTTTGGCCAACAATGTATAGAAAGGATCCGGAAGTGAGTGACAGATGATCAGAGGGATGGAATGCAAGCCATATGAGCAAAGGCTGAAGGAACTGGTATGTTGAGTTTGGAAAAGAGGAGATGCGGGGGGAAGGTGAGGGGAGGATGGGTAGACATGATAGCAGTCTTCAAATACTTGAAAAGCTGTTATAAAAAGATGGAGAAAAGTTGTTCTCTCTCGCCACAGTGGACAGGACAAGACGCAGTGAGTTCAAACTACCGCATAGTAGATTTAGGAAAAATTCCTAACTGTAAGAACAGTAAGACAATGGAACAGACTGTCTAGGGAGGTTGTGGAAACTTCTTTACTGCAAGTTTTCAGAAGGACACTGGATCGGCATCTTTGTTGAATGGTTTAGACACAACAAATCCTGCATTTTGGCAGGGGGTTAAACCTTGCAGTCCCATCTAACCCTATGGGTCTGTGATTCTGTTTCAATGTGACCCTTAATTCTCATGTATCTGTAGGTTGTAAAAGGAGCCAGTATGAAATACAAGATGCCTGAATATGCTGAATTGGAAAAAGCTATGTTAGAGTCAGGAATTGATGGGGCTGAAGCGGGCTGAAAATGAGAAATGGGCTAAAACAGTGAAGAGAGAGAGAGATTTGGGTATCACAGCCAAGGTTAAGTTTGGAAAGGAGATGTTGAAGGGGGATTGGATAGATATAATAAGAGAGAGAAGCCTAGATTATGTCAATTAATATCTCCTTTGCTATGCTATCAGCTGATGCTGCAACTGATCTGGATGCACTGTGTGTATTGGTGTGAAAGTGGACAAGGTGCTGGAAGTTCTACTTCTATTTTATTCCTGTTGTGTTGCTAGTCTTAAGTACGTTCCTGTGTAATTTTTTTTCATTAAAAATCTAAGATACAAAACATAATGGTGAAATCTCTTGCAGTAGAACTACTCGTTACCAGACTCTCCCCCTTCCCTAAACAATAGCTTTTGGATTGGTAGGAGCCCTGTCAAAAGATAAGGATGCTCATAACTCCAGTGAACTGTGTCAGGCAGTTGAGAGAGATGCGATCAATAGTGTCACCTTCAACGTCAGGGCGAAGGAGAAGGCGGCTCTAGTGTGGATCACACAAAAGGAAAACCGTCATGAGGACCTTGAAGTTAGTGTGGCATGGAAGGCAGACCAAACCTTTTTGAGGAGGTTCTGTGGAGAAAGGGCAGATTTCTAGCTGCTGTGAGGAAACCAGATCGAGAAGAAGGTTTCTGAGAAGTGTAGTGTGGATGGTAGTCCTGATGGCATTAGACATGATGCTAGTGAACAGTGATCTTAGCTGATCGCTAACGTGAAGTGAGAGGAAGGGAGGAGTGTAAGACCTGCCCTCTAGCAGTTCCATACAGCTCACAATAGAGAGCACATCACAAACTGCACTCTTTGCCCTCCCTCCCAATTCCTCCCCTTTGAGAGGGAAGATTGTCCTTTGGCATTTGCAGAGAATAACCCCAATTTCTCTTTTCTTAATCCTGTCACCATTTATTCTCGTTGGTTGGGAAGGAGAGAGCTGGGAAGAGCTCTTGACGTTAGTTGTGTGAGCTCTGTTTCCTCTCTCCGGGGTGGCTCTATGTCTCCCTGGCCAGCAGCTGCTGCTCAATGTTTCTGTCTCCTTCCTTGGCTGCTGTTCTCTGAATCTTTCAGCAATAGAAGGAAGATGTAGACAATGATCTGTGTGGTGCCAATTGGCTACGGAGGCATAAAGTAACCTTGGAGGGCAGGGACAGAACTAAATCTCCACAGAAGCCAAAAACTCCCTCTCCTTTTCACTCTTTCCCAGTCTGAGAAGGAAGCTGAAAAGGGAGGGATGAAGAAGAACTTGCAAGAATGATGATGAAAAGCTTGATGCAGGGAAAGTAAGGAGATTGGGAGAGGAAAATGAAGGCAGAGGCTATAATAGAATCCCCTCACCTCTGTCAACAAGAATACTGAGAGAGTCCATCCCTCCCTCCAACTCCACAAACTAAAATTTAGCTCTTGAAACATATGATCTGTTCTCTCTGATGTATCTTGTAAAACAATTCTCAAAAAAATTCTAATTAAGCAATGGCTTTGATGTGTCCCAATTTTGTCAGTATTTCCATAATACTTCAGTGAATTGAAAATACACCCCAGGTGGTGAAAAAAATTATGGAAAATGTCTGTGTTCCTCATTTAATACTAGGGGACAATTAGACTTCATTGTCAGTTTGAATTGATGACTGTAGCTTCCAAACTATTGAGCCTGTACTAATAAATGCAACAATTGTTCATAATTTGGCAGTGAATGACCTTTAAATGTAGATGTTTACTGAGGATATCCTTAGGGAACAATTTAACTTCAAAATGACACCCATGAGTACTTGTTATCATTTAAATATGCTTCCTTTGTCAATAACAGAATAACAAATACTAGTTAGATTTCTAATGTTGATTCAGATACTGGGAAACCTGCTGAATAAATTAGTGCACATTTGATTTATATTGACCAAAAAATTTTACACTGGTATGTTGCAGGTCAAGATGACATCCGTTTAAATACATTGTAGAGCAGAGAGGTCATGTTTGACTGACATATATGCTTACAGTGTTTTTAATTAACTTTTTTAAACACTATTCCCCAAATTCCTTTTAAGTTACAGATTTTGTAGAAATAAGATAGGTATGAACATATAATCCCTTCAAATATTGTGATGGTTTTAAAAGAGGTCCGGAGCCTTTATCTTTCCTATAAAATTATTGATGAGTTAATTATGGCCGAGCTTTACTCTAACATTTTTGGAACTACTGCTGTTGAACTACTACCATGTTTCCAGATGCTTTAGATTGCATATCTGTGCTCTTACTCCTTCATTTAAAAGACTGAATGAGAGTCAAAGAAGTGAAGGCTTGAACATTCCTCTGCATTAAGACTGACTACAGAGAGTGCTATATACTTGCTTACATGGTTGCATCCTCTGTATTTTTTTCAAACATGGAAGGCTCAAATGATTTTGTATGCATAGGTGGTTTCTGTGGGAACGATTATACTAATTAGTTTATGTAAAAGTAACATTCTAACACTTGTATTAAGCCTCTGAACTGTGTGAACAAGATATTACAATAAGCCTGAGTAGACTGAGTCTGACTTGAGTGTTCATGAAATTAATAAGTGCTGGGAATTCACCAGCAGCAGTCTATCTTTGGAGATCTCCATAAATATGACATTGTGTTATAACTTATAGTGAATCAGCAGTGGAGAAGTTACTTGCTCCAATTTCATTGGATTTTCAAGAAAATGACACAGAAATAGGGAGTCCATCTTAAACAGCTGGGCATTTTTTCTCATAGGCACAGCTGCAAAGCATCTAAATGTCATAGAGTGCCATTTCTTCATCCAGCAGTCCCAGCAGCACTGTAGATACATTATATTTGGGAAAAGGATAAACAGGATTTGGCACATGAATGTCAAAGTATTGTAATGCCAGAAAAATACTACTTACGAAACACAATTGTTTAATTTATAATTTCTAAAGACAGTATGAATCAGTTGATCTATGTATAACTGACTTAGAGACGGTTTACTACACTATACTATGTACTATAACGGAAGAAGATTACAGAAAATGTGTGTTTGTGTATTTATACAAAAATAATAATTTCTCTTTCCTCCTTTTTTTTTTTTTCTCACTTTGGGTATTTGGCAGCAGTTTCGGTATAGCTCGTAAAACTCTTTCTTCTGCATAGTCAGTTTTCCCTTGTGTTTGTTCATAGATTTTTAAAGCCAAAAGGAATCATTATGATCAGCTAGTCTGGTAAAGATAGAATAGATAATACTTTAATTTGGGCATGGGACCTTAAAGAACGGCATGGAAAATTTGCAGAAGACCCCAGTCACTGAACCTGGGAAAATGAAAGCAAAAACAATACAAAATCTGTTTTGAAAATATTTTCTATGTATACATAGTAATCAGTTAAAAAACAAAAGAGATTTTTTTTCTGATCTGGGATGAGTGCTCAAATAATAGACACTTTGCATAGATGTTGAAACTAGGGGTGCGAAGTCACAGTTCAGAAGGCACTGAATTCCAGATGTTCTGACGGTGGATCACAATTGTTAATTGTAGAATCTTAGGAATATTCTTCAGAAATAGCCAGTTGATATTTTGGGGAAAAATGATACGCTCAGAGAATTAAACAATAGAGCTATTCAGTGTGCATGACAGCAGAAATACATAAATCCATGTTGTAATGTAGGCTTTGTCTGTATTTGTAGTTTGAACTGGTAAATGTACTGTTGGCAAGCATAGTGCCATCAATAAAACTATTTTGGCAGAGTGTGTTTAAACTGAGATACTTGTGCCAGCACATTGTGTCCACGCAACATCAAGTGGAAATACAAGAGTAAAATGACTGTCTTCTCCACACACACTAGTAAACAGCCAGTGAAGGACTTTACTTTCCAGAAAAAACAGAGAAAATACCAGTCTTAGACCTGGTCTACACTAGAAAATGAAGTCTGCTTAACTTAATCGCTCAAGGGTTTCAAAAATCCATACCTCTTCGCAGCATAGTTAAGCTGACCTAACACCCAATGTAGACAGTGCTAGGTCATTGGAAGAATTCTTCCAGAGCTACTGCCTCTTGGGGAGGTGGATTACCTGTGTTGATGGGAGAACCCATCTTATAGACTTAAGTAGTGTCTACACCGAAGTGCTACAGTGGCACGGCTGTGCTGCTGTAGTGTTTTAAGAATAGACATTCCCTTACAGATACAACCAAAAGAGAAACAAATGATCCATTTAAAAAAAATTATGACTGACATAAAAAACACTGTCCTGCTTGCCAGCTAAGCTTATTAGACCTAAGAACAGATGATGTTAATTGAGCATTGAACTTTTTGTAGTAGCCTGCACTGAACCCGATTTGCTGGTGGAATGAGCACTCTCCCTCCTTTTTCAATCAACTTTAACTACTCAAGACTTGTAAATGGAAAAGACTTTCAATGCTATAGGGCTGGACTACACTACGGGGGGAAAGGAAGTGTCAACCTAAGATACGCAACTTCAGCTACGCGAATAGCGTAGCTGAAGTTGCAGTACCTTAGGATGACTTACCTGGACGCTCCCCTGCCAACTCTGCTTACTCCTCCTGCCGAGGTGGAGTACAGGCATTGATTCAGGGATCGATTTATCTCATCTAGATGAGAAGCGATAAATCGATCCCCAATTCATAGAGCGCTACCCGCCAATCCAGCAGGTAGTGTAGCCATACGCATTGTCATCACTAGTCTACTTTGGAGTAGGTACTGAATGAGAAGTGATACCAGAACTCTGTCATAGACACACTACATGTTTTTAAATATCATTATGTATTTGTATAACAGTACTGCTTACAGGTCTCACTTAAGATAGGGGTGTCTAGAAGAGAATCACAGAAGTGTCCATTTCCTTGGCATAGGTGTTCTAAAGATCACTTTTAAAATATGGTCATCTCTTGCTGGGGTTGATACTTGTCTCCCTTACCGTGGATGTCATGAAGATTAGTTAATGTTTGTAAAGATCACTGTTTTGTAAATATCACTTCCCATGTAGTAGCTAGTGCTATTTCAGGAGACTGACCTAACATGCTTTGCTTTGACTTATTGTAGAGGTGAAGATGGTATGGAACTTGACTGTAGATTATTTTTTTCTTCCATCAAAGTAGCATGAAAACTTTAAAAATTAAGGAAATTCATTGTTCTATTTTTTTCTGTTGTTTTGCCTCACTTTGTAATTAATTCACTGTTTAAATGGATTTAGTTTTTAAACCTGTGTGGAAAATATTCATACGCTGCAGCATATTCAGTTTGGAGAATAATGAAATCTAAAGCTTCCCCATCATCTTGTACATAAACGCAAACTAAGAATCTTGATTATGTGGTGAAACAATCAATTGGGTGGCAGTGAGTATTGATTACAGAGAAGCTGCTTTTATGAAATGTGATCAGATGCATTTCAGCTGACTTGCTTTACACCTGGTCTTGCTCATTTCTCTCTCTGTTCCCCTCCCCCCCCCCCAATTTTCTGGAATCAGAATCTCTCTGGGAACTGGTAAAAGCATGCCTGGCCACTCCTGAAGCCAAGCTGTGGTGATTACTGCAATCTGACTTGACTCTCTTGATGCTTCTTAGGTGGGAAGAAGAATGGACATATTAATTTTATTTAGATTTTAGGTTAACGGATTAACAGATGTATTGTAATGTCATTCAGTTTTCCAAAAATATTGCAGTTGCTCACAAGTTGTAAACAAACTCATCTCATAAAGACCAAAGTAAAGTATATTTGGATGTTGCCAAGTTATTGTGGAATTAAACAGAAAAGGGGAATGAGATGTTTCTCGAACCCCTATAATATTTTTTCTCCCAACTTATCTTCTTGCTTGAGTGTCAAAGCATCCAGACAAAATATTTTGATGTTTAGTTCCTCCCCCACGTGTCTCATGTCTCAGCTATATTCCTGTGGATTCCAATATCCCTATCTTCTTTCTTGACCTGCTCTTCAATAGTTCTAGAGGTCTCAAATCTTTGTCTATGTCAGATGTTCCATGCAGGCTTTCAGTATTTTTATTCAAACATCACTGATGTCTGTGGCCCAGACTTGCAATAATCTTCTTGCAAACCCAGGCTTTCCAGCAAAATGAATTGCCTTTTGCGCCAAACATCATACATTGAGAAACTAAAGTGACTACTTAAGTTTTTCTACTGCTTTGCATTTGCCACTGGTGCCCAGTCTAAGGGTACGTCCTTACTACCGCAGTAGCCGTCGATCTTTTAGCTATCGATTTCTCGCATCTTGTAAAGACGCGAGAAATCGATCGCCAGCGCTGCTCCCGTCGACTCTGTAACTCCAGCTTGACGTGAGGCGTAAGCTGGAGTCGATGGGGGAGCGCACCGCCGACTGCCACCGCCATGAGGATGGCAGGTAAATCAGCTGCAGATACGCCGACTTCAGCTACGTGATTCACGTAACTGAAGTTGCGTATTTGCAGTTGATCCCCACCCCGTAGTGAAGACCAGCCCTAAAGAACTAAACAAACGTGGCACAGATATGAAGTTCTAGGCAGTTTTTCTTCTTTGGGATACATATTTTTAATTTGCTGATGTCATATTACTCAGTTTTGACAAATTGTGAACAGATGAGCAGGAAGGAAAACTTTATAAGTTTCAGTGTGCATTTCAACTGTACAACAGTGGTTTGAAAAAATTAGGTGTAGCTGCAGAATTATTTTAAAATGGCAAAAAAGTGAGGAAAAAACCCTAATATGCTATGATTAAGTAACAGGAGATAATAGTGATCAGGTCAGAAATATCCTTTCAACAAAAAGAATTCCAAACCAAGTGATACTAAAAGTAGAATTTTAAAAATATAAAAAGATCTGACACTTCAGTAATCTTTGCTGGTGCATATGTGCATTCCTGATTTATTTTAAATTCATCTTTCTTGTTCTCTTCATTAATCATCAATACATCTTAGAATATTTTATCATTCATGTGTAAACTCTGGACTGTGAACTTAGATTTCTGGAATAACACTTATTTTTATTGTAATATTAAAATGACTTCATTATTGAAGTGTCATTCAGAAGATTTCTTGAAGCAGTTTTGTATTCACATGAAAGCCTCCAGTATGTAAAGAAGCCTTTATGTGTTGCTACCTATTTTGATCACACAATTTTTCTGTGGCTTTTAAATATGGATGAAATGGATGATTCCTATTAGTGCATTTTTACATTTATTTGTTGCATAAACACCTGTGACTTAACAAGGCAGTCATTTCAGGGTGGAAATTGTTTCAAATTTCTTATTTCAGAACACTGAATTACAATAGTATTTCAGAATGCTTTCATGACCACAATTAGATCATTCTCTTACATTATATATTTACCAGGTCCTCATAATTCTGTTTGTGTGCTGCTCCTCCTTTCCCCAAAGTGGTGAACAACCGTACAAAGTGGGCTGGGAGAGTTTATTGTGGGGATATTATACTTCAAGCTTCCAAGAGGCCGGAGAGAAGTGTGTGGGTGCATGTATGTATGTATGTAAAAAAAGGCTGGCCATTTCCAAAGTAATTGTTGTTTATTTCTTTTAGAAGATAAGACAGCCTTCATGCTGGGATTACTTGGACACATGGGGAATATATTGTACAGTAGTAAAACTCATCTTTTCAGTTTAAGAAAGACTTTAAACTATTTTTTCCTTTCCTCTTGGAACCAGCTTGCTATGATATGTATTTATGGAAGATAAATATGGAGGATACTTCTAATCCTTGTTAATCTGGATTTTAAAATAGATGGCAAGGGAAAACAATTTCTGTTATCCCTTTATTTTGGGATAATATTATTTAATGTTAAAGTTAAGTTTTTAATTTCAACATTAATAACATTCTAAATATAGTTTTAACTGCTAGAAAGAAATGGCCTTATGAGATCTCTTTATTATTAATATTTTCTCTCCAATTTGTAATAAATTGGTAAAAATTTACTTCCTTGAGTTTCCTTGCTTTTAATTAGTTATTAAAGGAATTGTCTCCGTCTTCTGATGGGCTGAAGCTAAATAAGTTTAGAAACAAAGGCAGCTTGCAGCTTTCTTGATAGAGGGTAAGGAACTTTGACAAGAACCTTTGAGTTTGATGGGAATTAATAGTGTAGCTCAAAGCCACAAGTTCATTTTCTGTAAGTTAGTCACATGGTTAAATGTGCAAGAGCTACCTTTACCCTTGTGCTCATTCTTTTTCCATCTAAATAAATGACATTTTTAATTTAACCGGTTTCCAATTTTTTAAAAAACTCAAGAATGATCAACATAGCATGTACCAGAGCAAAACACTCTCCTGAACTGCTTCTAGGTTGGAGTAGTAGATTTTATAATACTTCATAAAATATGCAGTGACTTTGATTGTGAAGAATACCTTGAGTCTAAGAAGGGTACCAACAACATGCAGCAGATTCCAAACTATTTTTTGATAGTTGCACACTGAATTGCCAAAACTTGTTCATTTGAAGGCGGGGGGGAGGGGGAGGAAGTAATGACAGATGTAACCATTGCATCTGGGATGTACAGCTGGGAATTTAGTTGGGGTTAGTTCTACTTTTAAGCCGGGAGTTGGACTAGATGACCTCCTGAGGTCCCTCCCAACCCTGATATTCTATGATTCATTATCTTTTAGGGCTAAGAACTTAATGGCCCATTTCTCAAATGAGATTTTACAATAACCAGATAGCTGTATCACACCCTTAAGTGAAGAGCTCATGGACTTTCCTGCATGGTTTTTTCCAACCTCAACTCTTCTAACAATCTCCCAACATTGTTTTTGCTTATAAAAGTAGAAATGGACATGATAAAAATGTTTAGTCTGCAGGGCAGTGTTTTATTTATCATATCACAAAAGAACAATGTTTTGTTGCATTGTGGTCAAAATAGAAGTGACCTTGCTTGTTCATGAGTGTTTGAAGCCTAGAGATAAGAGGCGCAGAATAATAGAGTACAATGGAAAGAGTGTAGTGTAATTATTTGTGGCTTGTCAAGTGAAGCCCTTTCAGGCCCCAAGTGATTCAAATCTGGGAACTCTGCACAATTCTGTAAACTAACCATAGCCAGCATCAGAGAAATCTCACCCAGCTTCTCCGACAGTACTGAAATTGCATCAGTTTGTCATGCACTGAGCATGCAGCTCCACACAATATCATTTGCTTGCAAATGGGCCTAGCCCTAAAGCCCTGAGACACATTCTTTACTATCTAACTCTTGGCCTGTGATTTGTCATGTCTCTGGTGCTATCAGCGTGAAGCAATTTTAATAGATTCTGATGGTTTGCTTGTGGAAGGCAAAGAATACACTACAGACTGTGTCAGGTAACTTTCTGTGGCATGTAACATGGTAGAGGCTCTCATGTTGGTAATAGCCAAACAAGGTATAGAGAAACAAGAAAGCTATTTATGTGGCATTATTAAAAACTGGTGTGGACAGCTTTGATAACTCTTCTCAGCATTTTCAAGTACTTTGTTGTTTAAGTCTTGCTCATGTGTAAATAAGAACCCCTTTTCTGTTAATGGTTTGTCATCTTCAATTGCAAACTGTAAAAATGAATCAGTGGTATTGTCTCTTGCCGCCCATGCAGAACAGTTGCTGAAGTTTAAGATGTAGAAAATAAAAATTTCCAAAGAATGAAACTGTATGTGTTGGTACATAATGTAAGGCAAAAATCTTTGTTAAAGTCAATATTAACAATGTAAAGGTCTGGGGTTTCTTGAGTGAACTGTATATTCACTATCTTATTAGTACCAGGTTTCTCGTTGCAGTAACTTTTTATGCTGTATTACCCTATATTTGCATTGCATAAAACTGAGGTTTTATTAACACACTGTAGTGCAGAGATTATATGGAATTAATCATTTCATAGATTCTGGATATTGTATTTATGAAATTGTTCCACAAATTGGATCTTTTAACTTATTTAGAACAATTTAGCCACCTAAAGAAATAAGTAAATGGCATACTTTTTGCTCATCTTTGAACCACTAAAATGAAATTATTTTGCCATTGACAACTCTGCTCTTTGCATCATTTTTTTTTTCAATTGACTGCTTAATTGATTACTTCTATGATGTTAGAGTCTGCAGCATAGATCTCCAGAATTCTGCTGACACCAATCGATTACTGTAAAGGTGCTAATGTTAGTGATTTCATCCAAGAAACGTTCAAAACTGTGTCAGTAATCTGTTGCTAAAAACTGTCAGATCATTGACTCCTGTTGTTTTGGACATGCAAGTGTTTGATTAACAGGGACTTCTCTGGAGAGCAAAACACATTTCTTTGAGTCCTTCCACACTTGCTGCTGTGGAAAGAACATTTTTCTGTTTTCATGCTGTACATTAGTGTGGAGTACATGCACACACTTCAATTTTTATCTGATGGTTTTAAAAATGTTTTTTTTAATATTCATTATATCTCTGTGGGATTCATGCAAGAAGTGCTCAGACATAGACCATTTCTTCTGACTTTTCCCTAGGGGATGTCTGACAGGAGAATAACCCTGAGCTGCCCTGCAGCAAGTCTGCATGAGTCTTTGTTAATTCCTTACCCGCCTCACCCTCTGCAGTCGTTTAGCAGTTTGCCTTATCGAAGTGGATGTTAAAATGAGGTTGGATTTTCCTGTCTTTAATATTTATTCTGAATATATTTAGAATACTGTACTGTATTTTAAAGTCCCTAGGAAGTATTTTGGACTGCGATCTGAATTAGTGTTCAGTAACATAAATGCAAAAGATGAAGGAAGTGTTTTGTGTTCAAGTTTGAGGTAGGATATGCAGGGAGAATTCCATGTCTTTAGTTTTTGTTGCATTTCCATGAATGTTCTGAGGAATAGTAACCTGCACATTAATTGAGGAAAAGTACAGTATGATGTGTATTGAGAGTGTGTGTTACATAAATAAAACCAGTGTGCGATACATAAATAAAACCAGTTATACCTTGTTCCCTAATTTCAAGCCAGAGTACTGTGTTATACTGTCAACTTGTGATGGGAGGCACAGCTTGGAAGATTATAAATCCTATGTACAAATACTGCATCTGTTTAGTCAGAGACAGAATAACAGGAAGCAGCAAAAGAAACAATTAATTCAGCCAGTTTAATCTCCTGATAAGTGTATGGGGGAAAGTGTGTATATGCATATCAGACCTGGCTACATTGGCAGATCGAAAAAACTGCATAAAACTTATGTATGGAAATTTTATGGAATTTTTAAAGACCCGAAGTGGGAGTCCCACTGCACCATCTCCCTAATCCAGTGTTTATCACCACACAATCCTTAATCCTCCCCTCATAAGCCAACAATTCTTCTTCCTTCCCTACTCTATTAATTCTCTTTCTCATCAACCCCATTCCTTCCTGCAGCCTATTAGGTCTGCCACACAGTGGTTCTGTTCCCTCCTCTCCCAACTCGGCCTGTGCTTCACATAAACACTGAGTTCTGCTCCCTGCTTCTCCAGTTGCTGCTGTTCCTACTGCTGCCACTCTCACCATCTCTTATCCTCCTGTTGGGTTCTCAGGACTTCCAAACCAACTCTGTCTTAGTCTGAATGAAGGACAAGGGAAAGCTGAGGACAAGCAGGCAGGCTAATGTGACCAGATAGCAGGTGTGAAAAATCGGGATGTGGGTGGAGGGTAATAAGTGCCTATATAAGTAAAAGCCTTGAATATCAGGACTGTCCCTATAAAATTGGGATAGCTGGTCACCCTAAGGCAGGCTGATTGACTTTGAGAGGAAGGCAGGGTAGCCAGCCATGGGAAGCTGAATAGCAAGAGAGAGTAGGGAACAGATCAAAACCTTTCTCATGCACTGATTGCACTCTTCTGGGCAGAGTTTATACCTTGTGAGTTTTGTTCAGTCCGGTGAAATGAAGTGGAGAGGTCCTTCCCCTCCCCATTTTTTCCCACTGGATTTTTTTGCTGAACCAATCATGCTCTCTTCAGTGTCTCTAGCTCCATGTAGGAAAATGGATGCTTCCTCTTTTGCTCTCTGCAAGAGATCCTTTTGCTAATGGATTCCTTTTCCCTGGAAAATGAGTGTTCTTTTATTTTTCCTCAGGAATTTTGCATTGGTAACTGAGAGCAGTGCTTGGAGCAAATTTCCTTAACATCAAAGAATTTCCTCTATTGCTTGAACTTCAGTAGTACTATTCAGAAGCGCTTCACTTGCTCTTGCAGAAAAGAGTTTAGCTGCCTTCAGCTTTGCTGCCCAATGGGTGAAGGCACCAAGATAGTTTTAGCACTTGCCACTGGTCTGCCGCTCTTTGAGGTACAACACCTTGGAATCCGCAGCAGTGCAGTTTTGAAACAGCTCTCCCAGTCTGCTCCCCACTTGTACCTGTATCGAGCCACAAAGCCTGCAGTCAAGTTGAGGAAAGAAGAGGAAAGCTCCCTCAGTGGGAACCAGTGCAAACACAACTACCATAAGTCTGCCTTTGTGCTCTGGACTATCGCAGCAACACCTGCTGTGTTCTCTCCCAAGCAGTGCTAGCTCCTCTGAAACAGTTATGCTCATACACCATGAGCTCTCTCTGCTAGATTAGTAATAGCTCACTATCTGGTTATAAGCAGTATTGTCATAGCTATGTTAGTCCCAGGATAGGAGAGAGAGAGAGAAGATAGGGGAGGTAATGTCTTAGGTAACCTCTGAGTGGTTGTAATGCAGTCAGCAGAAGGCAGGGAAGGAAATTATGTGGCTGTGCTTGTGTGTGGGTGAGAAATTGCTCTAAAATTCCCTTGAACAGAGGATTCTGGTTTCCCAAACCTGGATGTCCATAGGCTCAAAGCCCTGTCATCTTTACAAACTATCAGTGACCGAGACTTTTTGTAGTCCCTGACTTCTGCCATATGCTCTATCAGCTGCCTCAGTTTTTGTAAACAAGATGACTTACAGAGGAAGGAGTTTTAGGGTATGGTTACACTTACAAAATTATAGCGCTATTGCTTATAGCACTCGCCTTATACAGCAATAATAATAGCGCTATTGTATGTCCACACTGAGATGCTCCAGCGCTATAGCATGGCCACATTTGCAGCACTTAATACGGCATTAAGAGCAGCGCATTAGGGCATGTATCCCACAGTACACCTCTTCCTGATCTGGCGCAATGGCTTGTGGTAGGGGGGGCGTCACTTGCGGGGCATTCTATATCCTGTTTGAACTACCCATGATGCTTTTTGGCATATCCCAGCAATCCCTGTGTTTCCTTCCACCTCCGGCGCCATCTTTCAAGGGTTTCAGCAAGGCACGCTCCGTCTTCCATTGTCGAGTGCTGCAATGAATCCAGAACTGCTGAGGGACATGCTGACGACTGTCGCCAGCACATCTCTGTGTGCAGTGGAGTTATTCCTTGACATGCAGGATGACAGTGATGAGTCTGAAGACGAGATCGAAGCGGTGAATGCATTCGACACAAAGCTTCTTGTCTCATTAATGGACATGCTCACGGCTGTTGAACACCACTTCTGGGCACGGGAAACGAGCACAGAGTGGTGGGATCGCATCGTCATGCAAGTCTGGGACGACGAGCAGTGGCTGCAAAACTTTCGAATGAGAAAAGCCACTTTCATGGGACTGTGTGCTGAACTCGCCCCTGCCCTGCGGCGCAAGGACACCAGACTGAGAGCTGCCCTCCCGGTGGAGAAGCGGGTGGCTATTGCGATCTGGAAGCTGGCTACACCAGACAGCTACCGATCGGTGGCCAACCAGTTTGGGGTTGGAAAGTCGACCGTTGGAGTTGTGCTGATGCAAGTGTGCAGGGCCATTAATCGCATCCTGCTACGAAAAATCATGACTCTGGATAACGTGCATGACATCGTGGCTGGCTTTGAAGAAATGGGTTTCCCTAACTGTGGAGGGGCGATAGATGGGACCCATATACCCATTCTGGCGCCCGCCCACCTAGCTGAGGAGTACGTTAACCGAAAGGGGTACTTCTCCATGGTTCTCCAGGCGCTTGTGGATCACCGTGGGCGTTTTACTGACATTAACGCTGGCTGGTCTGGAAAGGTGCATGACGCACGCATCTTCCACAACACCGGCCTGTTCATGAAGCTGCAAGCCGGGACTTTTTTCCCAGACCAGAGGATCCCCGTGGGGGAAGTGGAAATGCCTATAGTGATTCTTGGTGACCCTGCTTACCCTTTAATGCCCTGGCTCATGAAACCCTACACAGGGAGCCTGGACAGCAGTCAGGAAAGGTTCAACTACAGGCTTAGCCGTTGTCGAATGACTGTGGAGTGTGCTTTTGGGCGTCTCAAGGCGCGCTGGCGCTGTCTTTATGGGAGGCTAGACTTGGCCGAGGGTAGTATCTCCGTGGTTATTTCCGCATGCTGTGCCCTACATAATCTTTGTGAGCGGAAGGGCGAAGGCTTCACTCAGGCATGGTCCTCTGAGGTTCAACGCCTGGAGGCCACATATGCCCAGCCAGAGAGCAGGGTTCATGGAGGGGACCAGCGCGAGGCTGTTAGGATCAGGGAAGCCTTGAGGGAGCATTTTGAGGCTGAAAGCCAGTTCTGAAGTGAGGTGCAGATGGAGGGAGGGAGGAAGGGAGCATTCTTTTAACAGGAACAGGCATTTGCTTTTCTGTAGCCTGTAATAATGTATGTACACTTAATAAAGAAACCAATTTATTAAGAAGACAATTCATGTATTGAACAGGTACTTCGGTTGCTGAAAGAAAATATTGTGATGCCTGTGAGGGGGAAGGCAGGGGAGGTGCAATGGGGGTGTCGTGGGGTCAGTCAGAGATCGGAGTATGTCCGGGTCTCTGAGTCTCCAGTGCCCTCACAGTGGCCATGTCCCCCGAACCCCATTCGCGGAGGGCAGTAAGGCATGTTATTAGGGGTAGACTGCAGTGGATAATGGTCTGGGGTCTGGGGGTTGTTCGGTGAAGACAGAGGGGTTGGAGGCAGCTGTGGATGGTGATAACCATTTGGCTGATGATAATGGCCTGGAGGGTACAGAGGCAAAGAAGGGGAAGGGAGTTGGGGCAAACGATAATTGGGGTGGTGGGTGCGGAGCTTCTCCTCCTGAAGGGTGACAAGCCGCTGCATAGTCTGCAATTGAAGCTGCAGTAATGAGAGCAGCTTGTCGGTGCTTTTCCGGCGGTGAATCGCGTTCTCCTTCCGCGCCTTCTCCCTCAACTTGCTCTCATTCTCCCTCCACCTCTGTGCAACTCGATTCTCCGTTACAGCCTGTTGCATTACTTGCTGTACAAGATCCTCTTTGCTCCTTCGTGGCTGCTTCCTCAGTCGCCTGAGCCTCTCAGCTGTTGATAAGAGCGATGGCGAAGGGGTGAAGGACGACCGTTCTAAAATAAAAAGATACATTTCACAGTGGTTCCCTTGTAAAGAGCAGACATGCCTATCATTCCCCCGCATTCCCCGTTTGCCTGTCCCGCAGACAGCACAGATACAGCAACGTAGCCCCTGTCATGGTGAGTGGACTCCAGAGGCAAGGGAAATTATTTTTTCCCTGCCCTGAAAAGCTGTGGCGGGGGAGAGGGTGGGGAGTGCCGGTAAGTAGCAGGAGCCCCAGTGTGAGCAGCAGGCAGGGGGAAGGATTTCTTCCCTGCCCTGAAAAGCTGTGGCGGGGGAGGGGGTGGGGAGTGCCGGTAAGTGGCAGGAGCCCTACTCTGAACACTGTTCCAACATTCTCCATAGGTGTTTGTCCTGGAAGATATCTCGTTGCTTCGAGTCACTGAGGAGCAAAGGGAAGGGATTTTATTAAGATGCGGCTTCCGCCCAGGGCCATATGCAGCTTGCCTATGTGCAGCAATGCTCCCCCCACCCATTGTAGCACAGTGGCAGGGACTAGTGACCGTGACCAGGATGGGGACCACGCTGGCTCTCCCGGGAAACCTGCGCAGGCGCATTGCAAGTGCTCTTATTGAGACCTTTGAAGAGATTACTGATGATGACTACCGCGAGGTGATAGACTACATCAATGCACTATTCCACATGTAGGCAAGCATTCAAGCATCCCTTTCCACCCCAAGCTGCCTGCCTTCCCCATAGAAAAGCAGCTTTACCTCCACAATGCACTGCTGAGCTGGCCCCTGCAACCGCCGGACGCTGTGGCTGGCTGCCCTCCTGGGTTGAGAAGAGCTCCTGGCTGCATGCATCCAGGGACTCCTCCGTGCCCTGGATCGTTGCTGCCTCGTCCTCATCCTCCTCCTCTTCTTCATCCTCCTGCTCTTCGTCCTCCTCCTCACCCCCCCCTTCACTGGTGGGCTGGGAAGTGTCCGTGGTGGTCGATGGAGTGACCGTGGGATCACCACCAAGTATCGCGTGCAGCTCCTTATAAAATCTGCAAGTCACCGGGGCTGCCCCGGAGCGGCCGTTTGCCTCGCGGGCTTTGCGATACGCATTCCTAAGCTCCTTTACCTTAACACGGCACTGCAGAGTGTCCCGCTCATGGCCTCTTTCTGCCAAGGCCCGTGATATCTGCCCATAGGTGTCAAAATTCCTGCGGCTAGACCGCAGCTGAGACTGAACAGCCTCTTCTCCCCAACAGCTGATGAGGTCCAGCACCTCACTATTGCTCCATGCTGGGGATCGCCTATTGTGAGGAGGCATGGCACGTGGAGTCATGATGATCAATCAGAATGATCACCTGCAACGATTCCCTGAGACCACGCCACGCAATCAATCAGATCAATGAGAATGATCACCTGCAAGGATTCCCTGAGAGCACGCCACGCTTGGCTGGAGCAAACAGGAAGGGGATTTTCAAATTTCCCTGGAATTTTAAAGGGCGGGTCTGACGTGTGGTCACCTGAGGACAGGACAAAAGCGTTTGCAAGTGATGACCAGAGTGGCTCGAACGGGAATTATGGGACAGGCTGGAGGCCAATTAATACGCAGTGGGTGTCCACATTCTTCCTGTAGCGCTACAGCAGGTGCGCTACAGCCCTTATTCCCCATGAGGAGGTGGATTAATAATAGCACTATAACTCCGTGGTTATAGCGCTATTAGTGCCTTGCCAGTGTGGACAGGGAGTAGGTTATAGCGCTCGTGGGGGCTTTATAGCGCTATAAAGTGCCAGTGTAACCATGGCCTTAGATGGGATTCTGCAGGCAGATATTATTGCCATCTCACTTTGTCTGCTATGTTTAAGAGACTAAGTTAACACCTGCAGTCTTTCTCCTTAGCCCCCTTGTGTCTTTTTAAAACAAAATGATTTGTTCGTCCAGCATGTTTCAGAATTGGATTTATAACAGCAAAAAACAGTAGAAATCTGAAGAATTAAAACAGGAAGGGAAAGTTTCTTTATTTTTCTCTTTAATAGTATACATACCTTTTATACTTCTGATTTTTTAAAAATGTGACCCATGCATCTCTAAATGTCAATGCAGCAAATCAAAAACTCCTTCCTTTTTTGAAATCTGATTGTTAATAATAATTAAGCGTTGAAACCCACAAAGTGCTGAGCTCCCATTACTTAAGTGGCTGTTTAGGTGGTCTGTGCCTTGCCCAATTTGACTCTAAGATCAGGGAATGAGCTTTGTTGGCTTGAGCCAAAGAAGAATGGTGTGGGGGAGGCTTGCACTATTCCTGTGATTACAATGATATTCCTATTGACAAACAAAAATAAAGCTTCCTTATGCTCAAAGAGTGCCAATTATCTTTTAAAATATTATTTTATAGTTTGTGCTTTGTACGTTGGCCAAATGAAAAATGGCTGAGTCTGACAGCAGATCAAAGTCCCTAATGCTGGAAGGGGAGATTACAGTAAAGATACAAAAGTATTATATGTTTGCCTATAAATGATCCCATGTTTTCACCTGATTAAATAAAAAACACATGGCACTGGGAAAGAAGATGCTGGCCTGTGGAAATGACTTAACCGTGCAAAGATTGTAGGACACTCTCGGTTGTTGGATGTATGTTTAGCTTCCCATTAAGGTCCATCCAACTCCTGCAAAACAAAGCAAACTCTAAGCAAATGTCCAGAGCCAAGGAGGTATTGTTGACATGTCTTGATCTTCCAGTGCCTACTACTGTTACTCTCTATGTGGAACACCCAGTTGCTGTATTAGTCCAAGTGGTAGAGGACTGCGCTGTGGATCTAAAAGTTCAAACCCTGTTGAAACAAGTTTGGATGTAATAAGATGTATTTTCTGGTTTATATTGATTTTCAGTTTTTTGTTTTAATTAGGCAATTACACATTACAACAAAAACTATGTTAAAAAATTTAAAGTTGCCAAGCTGAGTATTTCAAAGTTAGGAAATTTCAGAATTAAAGATGTCTGTGTGACCTTAATTCGGCCTCCTTGTGTACACATTTTTATAATCTTTAATTACACAATCACATGTTATTTTTGGACTGGACTCTGGCTTAAGTCAGTGCACAGGATGGATGGTGATCTCAGAAAGAATCATCATGACTGTGTAGTGAGGGATGCTAGTGTCTATAGACTTCTTCCTCATTTGTTGTAGAAATGGGAATTGGATTCTGTCCCTTCCTCTGCCAAAGTTTCTTTGTGATGTTGGGCAAGTCACATAAACCAAAGTGTTCACAGTTGACTACTAACTGTGTGTTCCTCATTTTATGGATGCCAGGCGGTATCTGGGGCCAGATTTGCAGAAGTGCTGAGCACTCTTAACTGCAGTTGATGTCAGTGGGAGATGTGCTTTGTAAGTCCCTTAAAAATGCCAAGTACTCTGCAAAATCAGCTCCTAGATATTTCCAAAATGAGTAGATAGATGTTTGGGGACAATTTTGGCCTTAATATAGCTGTGTGTTAGTTCTCCAGCTGTAAAATGGGGTGGTAATGCCACCTAATCTCAGGGGAGTTGTGAAGATAATTTCATTAATGTTTGTGAAGTACTTGGAGGCACTATAGAAATGCCCAGGAGGAAGTTACTAGTTTCATATTCAGTGTAAGGTTTGGCTAGTGTGTGTTCAACATGTCCAAGCCTTATTTAATGGGGAGGATAAAAAGAAGCATTGAATAAGTATCTATTTGTGAATGAGGCTGGAGTTCTGTGGGAAAACTAGTATATAATAATGTAATTAGACTGTATCATAATAAAGTCACACAAGGGGGCTGAATTAAGGTTGTCTTGCAACTTTAATTCTGACATTTCCTATCTTTTGAGTACTTGACTTTGCAACTTTAACATTCTCTTATTGTAGGTTTTTGGATGTATAAAAATTTGCATTTAACAGTTGATATTGTGGTACACGGAAGATTTAGCTGCAATCAGTAATGAGTTTCACTGAGTTACCCTGACAAATGATGTCAGATAAACTGCAACAAGCTTCTTAAATGTTTTATAATGTGTCACTGTTTTTCTGTTTTCTTCTTTGTTGTAACTTTGTAAATATTTAAATATGGATACCTAAAATAAAATCTTTATAAATGTTCAGCTGCTGTTGAAGACACAAGGGAGTTGATGCACTGGTTTAGAATCATACAGCTGCACTTAAAAAAACCCATTTTTTTGTTTCCATTGTACATGGAGGTTGCTTCACAAGTCTGACTAGTGGTCAGACTGTAGGATGTAGGCCTATCTACTGTTAGTTTTTTGGTAAAGGTCAGAGGTCCAGATTCTGCATCCAATATATTGAGTAATTTCATTGACATCATTGGTGGGACTACTCAAAAGTTACCTAACATGGATCATGGTGACTGGTTGTGGCTCACTATTTGCAGTTGGACTAACTAAATTTAAGCAGTGTGTATCTGTGGAAACAATGCAAACATCAGTAATTATAATGTGTTGTTATTATTTACTACTTAGTTTTCAGGAATTTAGTTGGGGGAGGCTCCCTTTTATGGACATTCAGCCAGTTAGCTACAAAATCCCTGTTAGCAGCTGTTTTCTACTTGCTTTACCTGTAAAGGGTTAAAAACCCGTAAGTAAAAGGAAGGCAAGGGACCTGACCAAAAAAACCAATGGGAGGGCTAGAACTTTTTAAAATTGGGGGAAAAAGTTTCCCTTTGTCTGTCTGTCTGGTCTCCTGGAGAACAGGGACAGGGCTGAACTATGCTGTAAGAAGCTTTAAGCCAGGTAATAAAAAAAAAAATCAAATAATACCTAGAAACTACTTATTTGAAACCCCAGATATACAAGTAGATCAGGAAATGTCTAAAATGACATGATTGGGTTTATCTCTTTTATTTCCGTAAGGCTTGTGTACTCCTCTGTGCTAACTTCCAAATGCTTTTGTTTTGTTGGACCTCAAGAAAAGCATTCTTGATGCTTAGTTATTTATTATATTTGCTCTTTTTAAATTTAGCAATAGCCTAAGTTCCAGATGTATTTTCTTGCTTTTTGTTTTCACCTTTTTTAGAACAGGTTTGGGTATTTTGTATCTAAAGAGGTTTGTGCATATGTTGTTTAATTAGTTGGTGGCAACAGCTACTTTCCTTTGTTTTCTTTCTCAGCTCTTCCTTGAAGGGTGGGGGTGGAGGGTGGAAGGGCTTGATGCTACCCAGCAGAGAAGAATTCCAGTGTGTGCCTTCCTGGATTCAAAGGGTTTTTTTGCATTTGGGTGGTGGCAGCATCTACCCATCCAAGGACAGAGAGAAGCTGTAACCTTGGGAGTTTAATACAAGCCTGGAATGGCAAGTATTAATTTTTAGAATATTCGTGGGCCCCCATCTTGTACACTGAGAGTGCCATAGTGGGGAATATGCCTTTACACGGGCTGATTCTAAACTAGCCCTTGCAAGCACACTTACCACTAGAAGTTGAAACACAAGCAAAAAACCCTCTTGTGCTAATTTATAGCCTCTTGAAGAAAAGAACAGTTTTTAAAGCTGAGGTAAAAGTCTGAGTCTGATTTTTGCTATATGCATATACTGTTCATCCTTATACACTTCTCTCACCTAAGTACAGTAGGAAAGTTGCCTATGGTTTTCAAGGCTGAGATTTAACAATACTTTCTCCCACCAGATATTTGGGTCCATTGAAGTCAATGGGAAAAATACTGTTGTCTTCAGTGGGGCAGGGCTTCCCCTCAGATTTATTTGGTGGCCTGTTTCCCTCCCTGTTCCCTTCACACTTGCATGATAAACTATACACATGCATGCTTTTAAAGAGAGACTGATAGTAGAAGTAGGGCCCTTAGAAGACTTGGGTATGTAAAAAACTTTTTCTTTGGATTAACCATGGATTGGGGAATTGTTTTGTACTGAAAAACAATATTTAGCATTTTAAATAACTAGCCATGCTCTGTTTCCTGTCTAGGTTGTGTGATTTCTTGAACAGTTTGTTATAGTGTAGTCTTACTTATTTTATGAGTGGTTTGATGGGTTGTAATAATGGATATTTCATTAAAAGCAAATGTGAAATACTTGACAACTTCAGTGTTTAGAAATGACTGAATTTATATCTAGCAATTTTTAATCAATACTTTGCTTTTAAATTAGTAAGATAGCATAAGTGGTTTTGAAGTAAGTGTGTGGCAACATTTTATTATTCATTTGGCTCAATAACAAATTGTGTACTAAAGCAAGTAAGTTAATATTTATACGCATTTTAACCCTAATTTATTTGCATAGCATAGACAATAGAAAGCTTAATATGATTCACTGGGTAGTGGTAATTACTGTTCATATTTAATTGGGTGAATACATTACATGTGGCTAAAACTCATTTGAAAATAGCTTTTATTAAATTAACATGATGTTTATTTCCATTAAGTGATTTTTAAGGAAAGTTCATTTGTTATTAGTTTAAGATCTGTATGATAACATGCCTGATATCTTAACTGTAAAAACTGCGCTATGGTGTGCTGGAACTAAAAGTAAGATAATTGTCATGTTCATTATCTATTTTAATCTTCCAGAGGATTATTAAAATTAATGATATTTTCTATAACATAATTCTAGATCTACTCACGTGGAACAATTAAAGCATTATTTATAACTGACAAAGTTACATAAATAAAATCTTTATGTGGAAATTCTCCCTACAAATTAGCTATTAGTGTTATACAAAATCACTGTACCATGTTGTGCCTTTACTCACATGTCTGATTAACAGACTAGTAGGGGTCACTGTGTGCATTGAATTAAAGTCATCTAAGTAATTTAAATTAATTTTTAAAATTACATGTCCAATTACATTTTAAAATAAAATAAAAGGGAAGGAAAATCCTAGAAGTTGTCAGAAAATAATGTGAACTTTTAGATCAGAAAAAGGCAGCTATCTGATTAATTGGTTTTCTTTATTTGTTTGTATTTTTCTGTTGTCTTTCAACTTGGGATGTCTACAAATAAACACATACAACAGTTTTTTACAAGATGACTACAGAGTTTGTGTGTGTCAATGTTAGGGTGCCCAACCTGAATCAACTAAAAGATGACTGATTTTTAGAGAGTAGATTCACTCAGCACTTGCTGAAAATCAAGTGCTTTTGAGGTGCTCTGAGCGCTCAAAGTCACTGATAATTTTGTAAAATCTTAGCCATATATGTTTAGGCTCAAACAGAGTCAAATGCTGCATGTGGGAGCAGAGAGAGAGGTAGAGATTGAAAACAAATGATTCTGTGCTGTTTTTCTCCTTCCTCTCCCTTTCTGAAAACCAAAACTTAAAACTTTCTTTAACAAACCAGTGTGAACACTTTTCCTTTTAAAATAAGCATATGGGTTTAATTCTTGGCCAACATGGACTGCCAGTGAAAAAGGGAACACAATGTAGGAAAGGATATAACAATCCAGAGCAGTATTCTGTCCTTCAAGACCAAGTGGATGGATATTGGAAAACATGGAAGGTCTTCTCTCCCTTAATGCTGATCATGAGTTGGAAATCAAGATGACTCTGTATCATGTCTGAGCAAAATGTGAGACCTCTCTGTTTGCAGAGTTTTTCTACAATAGTAACACAAAAAATTTCTGTCCCAGAAAAAATTTCTGAAGATAAACAGAATTAATTTCTGGGTGAAACACCCTCTCATGTTTATGTGTATAGGCACTTATACACATATACACCCATTTATTAATGGCTATTTCTGAAGGAGATATGAAGAATAGTCCATCGGACCACATGTTACTTAATGTAATATTTTTGTCACTCTGATCTCTAGTGAGCATTAGGAATTGATAGACAATTCACTAAATTGTTTAGCATTCCAAGGTCTGTATTAGCTGTTCCTATTTCTGGTTTTATCCCTTGGACGCTCATCTCTTCCACCCCTACTGCCACAGTTTTTGTATATGCACTGTTCCATCCTGCTGTAGTGTATTGTGGTGTTCGCATATACACCTTGGATCTGATCCAAAACGTACTGATGTCTGTTTGAGTCTTTCCCTTGATGTCAGTGAGTTTTGGATCAGGCCTCTTTTGCATGTCAAGAGAGAAAGAATAGTCTTATGGTTAAAGCAAAAGGATGAGAGTTGGGAGATGTCAGTTCAGTTTCTGGCTCTGGCAAGTCATTTGAGTTGGGATCCATGAAGGGACTTGTGTATTGGAATGCTGAGCATCACAGAGTCTAACTTTTAGGCATCCAGAAAAATCGCAGTAACCAAAATATGATTCACAAAGTCTGAATTACATGCCTAGGCTTCCTATACAATGAATGGCACTTAAGAATGCAATCCACAAAAGCCAGCATGTTAGGTCCAAAGCCACCTAAGCCAGCCAGTGGGTGATGCTGGCAAGAGCGGTGTATGCACAGAGGTAGGTGCTGTGACGGAGTCAGACCAGAAGGATATAGGAGAGTGCTGGAAGGCAGGTACATTAGTCTCAGGGTGTGCAGGTCCCTGTTCCCTGGATAGCCAAACAAAGGCTACTCCAGGCCAATCAAGACACCTGGGGCCAATTAAGAACCTTCTAGAAAGGAGTAGAAACAGCTAGCCTAATTGGGACACCTGAAGCCAATCAGGGACTGGCTGAATACAGATAAAAACCTCCCAGTTAGTCAGGTGGGCTGTGGTTGTCAGGAGCTGTGGAAGGAAGTTATGCTGTTGGTGAGACTGAGTGGTGGACAACATATCATCCAGAAGGAAGGAGGCCCTGAGGTAAGGGTGAAGGGGAGTTTGAAGAAGCGGGGACTGCTGTGGGGAAGTAGCCCAGGGAATTGTATTGTGTTTTGTGGATAAAAGGTCAGCCGTCTTAGCTGATACTATTAGGGTCTCTGGGCTGGAGCCCACAGTGGAGGGCGGGCCTGGGCTCCCCCCTTTCTGCCTCCCCTAATTAGTCTCTGAGATTGGGAGGCAAAAGAGACTGTGCCAGGAAGGATAGCTTCTCCTCACTGGCTTGTGATGAAAATGGCTCAATAAGCTGTGACCTTGTCTCCAGAGAGAGGAGGACTCCGTGGAGGGTCACAGTGAGCCGCTGAGGCTAGTAAAAATCCGCCAGGAAACGCAGGATCCGCAAAGATAAGGACAGAGCTTTGTCACAGTGCCTAAGTTCAGTTTAGTGGAAGGCACCTATTGCAAGCCTAGATAGGAGTATGACAGGAACCCACCACCTGGAGTTGGATGGCTTAGGCACTTAAGGTGCCACTTATGGGAATGAGTTAGGCTCGTGCCTTGCTTTATATAAAAGAGCACCAAGAGGAGGTCATGTTAAACACCTTATAACTTTTAGCATAGTGGGCAGCAGTGTCCAAAAGAAATTTGATGCTAGCCACACTTGTGGTTTTGAATTTTTCTTATTAGCCACATTATAAAAAAGCCACATTAAGCCATATTATAAAAAAGCCACATGCATTAGCCACAATTCAACAGCCTATTAGCCACATGTGGCTAGTGGCAAATGTATTGGACGCCGCTGGCTTAGAGTATTCACCTGAGATGTGAGAGAAGGAGGCTCAAGTCCCCTCCCTGCCTGAAGGGGAGAAAAACGATTTGAATGGGGATCTCCCACCCCAGAGTGCTCTAATTACCGAACGAGCTATGGCATATTTTAAAGTGGGGCTCCCTCAATCTCTCCAGTTAAAGCTATTGCACTGTGGGTCGACAACCGGACTTGGAGTCTCCAACTTCCCAGGCGGATGCCCTAACCATTGGGTACCCCTGCTCCAATCACTCATCATTTATCCACAGTGGAACAGCTTCAACAGGAGGGACTGAGGTAGTCCCATGTCAGGCTGTCCCATAACTCAGTGGGTAAAGCAGTGATACTCGGTCTGCAGTTTGTGAGCTGCAAGTGGCTCTTTAATGTGTCTCCTGCAGCTCTTTGCAGCATGTGATATTAAAACACTGTGTGATTTAATTATTAACCAACCTAAGTTATTAATCAGTCAGGATGCTTTTACTAGGTTATTAACCAATTAAGTTAAACTAAGTTATTAATTTACATATGAGAATTTTTATATACATACACCCCCACAATATTTCCCATGTCATATTGTTTAAATATGAGTAGTGCTATACTAATGAAACAATGAATTCACACTACTATGGCTCTTCTCGTTAACGTTGGTCTCTAATTTGGCCCCTGAACCACTGAGGTAGCAAATTCTCTCAAGAAGTGGGAGACCCCTGTTCAAATCTTTTCTCCCCCTCTGGCAGCTAAATGTTATAAGGTGGGCATTACTGCTGCCTTGTACTATGTACTACTCTGGATGTATTTTAACTGGACCCAATCTGGTAGGTGTGCTTAGAGGCTGCTACATACAACTTAGGTAACCTAATGCTTATCTTCCCCGTTTGTGAATTGCTCTGGGACTTGAACAGGAAATAGGTGCCCAGATGCCTAAAATACAGCAGCATTGCATATGCCCTGGGGTCTAAATCTTAGGTCTCAAATGAGTTTACATGCCAACAGGTTAATCAGCAGCCAGGCAGGAGTTTCGTGGACTGCAGTGGTGCCACATGCTGATCATAACTTTATTTCCATTTGGTCCTTTTGTAGGATGACATATTAAAGTATTAAAAATCATTCCCCAAGTGGAAGTGACTCCCCATAATTTGTTCCCCACAACTGAAAGTCTACATAGTACAAGTTTGTTAAGTAGAAGTAGCTTGATAAGTGTTTAGATTTATTATCATTATTATTATTTGTTAAGATTGTTAAATGTTTAGATTTATTATTATTGCCCCTTTAAAATATAATTTGTTAATATTAGGTCATGTAACTTGAAATTGTTAAAAATATAGTACTATGTAGCCAGAAACAGCTCCCCTCTCTCTGTCCCAGGGCACGCTCAAACTTTTGCAAGTAGCTACTTGAAATTGACATTGCAGCGATACATTGTAACGATGCATTGTCAAGCCACTAACTCTGCTCTGGGAGCCAAGCCCTGTAATTGATTAAGGGCATTGTTACACAATTGACGCCAGTTCTCTTCAAAGCATTGTGAACCAATTAACCCTAATCGCAAAGTGAAATGTAACTATAACAGTAACTAGCTGAGCACTCAGAGAGAGAATGTTTTAAAAAATGCCACCCAAAAACTTCTATAACTTTTTGTAACTACAACTCTTGTATGTGTAAAATTATTATTCTACAAAATACTGTATGTGAAACATTAATTAGGGAATGTATGTAAGAGAGAGAGTGCTTGGACAATGAATAAATGGTTTAAGAGGTTCCAGCCTGAGAATGCAGCATCAAAGGGCTGAAGAAGGTGTCAGGTGCCAGTGCAACCAAAAGGTGTCAAGTGAAAAAAAACTGGAGACTGGAGGTCCACCCTATGAGATCACTGACGAGCACCTGGCAGCCACCCTAAAAACATCAGCATGACGCAGCAATTCCCATAGACTGGCACAGAAAAAAATTCCTATAAAGACTGAACCAAAAGACTATGAAGTCAAAGTCCAAGGTTCTGCTGCCAGCCTACCAGGAGCTTCAGATGCGCATCTAATCAGGACTTCACTCCCCACTACCATCACCTGTGTATAAAATACCTGGCCAGTATTCTGTCAAGCAACTTCCAGGCTGGTAACTATAACAATTACCCAAAACCTAAATAAATGAATAAATAATTATATATATAATGTGTGTGTGTATAAGGGTTAAGTAGTAATAAAAATAAGTAGTTAAACAACGTTGTCTGCTTCTATCTTTTCTTTATTATTATCTTTACAATAAATGTGGCTTTTTGCCTTATCCTCCTCATAAAATCCTGCTTGCTTTTATTGGTATAACACTTTCTGACTACACAAAAATGTCTCAGAAGATGATTTCTGTGGCTTTTTCTGTTCATATAAATAGGTTAAAATTTTAGGAATATGGGTAATTTTGTTTCTGTTTTTCATTTTGTTTTTCATTTAATTTTGTTTTTTCATTTAAAATGTATCTGTCGATAAATTTGGAGATGGTAACCTATATGCAGAGAGATGAATACAGGGAGAGGAGGCCAAGAAATTGAAGGCAAAATCATAGGTGCTGGAACTAGGGGTTCTAGAGTAGCTGCTGCACCCTCTGACTTGAAGTGGTTTTCTTTATATACAGGGTTTACAGCTTGCTTCAACGTCTCTCAGCAGCCTCACTATAAAAATTGTTCCAGCATCCCTGGGCAAAATCTGATTAAAATCTGCTTCCCTCCTCCTTGCCAAACATCCCCAGGACTGCATGGGAGCAAGAAGGCTGACTGGCATAAAACTGAACCCTTCTTTTTATTATAGTTCATGTTTCTTTGTTTTTCATCTTCCGTTTGATGTCTGCATTGTCTGTGGAGTTTTATTTAAATCCTAGATTTCCCTTTTCCCCCCTCAGTGTCTGATGGTTACTCTTGTTTTAATCTTTTAAAAAAATAACATTTCTTGTCACTGTTGCTTTAATCTCTGTGACACTGTTCTTGAAAATGAACACCATGCTCAAGTGTTCATTTATGAGACACTAGTAGTCAAAACCCTCTTTGTGTGCCCTGTTCTAGCAACAAAAATAAACAGGAAATTAAATTTTATCTGTAAATATTTGAAAACTATAACTGCTGGTGCAGTAGACAAGAAGCTATTTGCAGAATTTTCTGTTGGCCCACATTAATAGTCTCATGTTGACAAGCCAGAAAACTATCAAGAAAAAATTCATACAGGTAGCTGTTATTACTGGTGGTTTATAATCACACATAGTATATTCCACTAAGAACAATTAGGTTATTTACTCTGAATGTTAATGATTGCTGCTTAGTTAGGATATTATTAGCACCTTCTGCTAAATGGAGACACATTTAGCTGGTGCCAAGTAATTAAACAGTATTTAACCAGATGTTATTAAATGTTAAATTTTGAGGCCTATTGGTTTTTTTAAAAGAGGAACTGTGTTCAAATTTATTTGTTTAGACTGAAATAATAAGACACCTATACAAGACTCTAAATACCCTAGCATATAATTAGTAATACAGTACAGCAAAATCCCATCATCATTAAAATATAAATTCAAACAGGATCTTAGCCAAACAGCCACCTCAAGGGAGGGGGAAAGGGAATCCTTTCCAGGCCTTCATCTTTGATGGAAGCATACCCACAGCCCTCTCCAAAAGGCAGATGTCTTTTGCAGCATTCCCAGAAGGTCACCAAATTTGGGCAATTTTGGACCAAGTTGTGGGAGCAAGTTCCAAGATCCCAGATGAGATATAGATAGATATAAGTGTTTTATTCAGTACAGTATTTTATGATTTCCAGAGCTTTTAGTTTTAAATGACCTCTTTAAGGTGATAAGAGTTGAACAGGTGATCCACTAGGGAGTCCCATTTTCTTTCTTCCTTTCTTTCTTTTCTTTTTCTGTTTCAAGAATAGATCTGCTTCACTTTAAAGTGCAGCAGTGAGTAAAGCTGGGCTCTGAGCAACTGCAGGATGTAAATCTTACTTCTGAAGGAGCTGCCCTTCCTGAGTTTGCCCAGAACACATGCCGAGAACCTGGCTGCAAATTAAGATGCTGAGGCGGGGAAGAAGAGCTGCTACATCCTAGAGGTGCTCTAAGATGCTATACCTCTCGAGGTAGTGGGGTTTGTGTGTAATTGAACCAAGGCAATGGCTGAATATTCTCAGTCTCCCAGGTGAGTAGAGTACTTTTGACTAGCCAGGGAGTGGTATGAGGTGGTTGTGAAGATGCGCAAAGGGGCATGATATGGAAGGAAGGTACTAGAGTTGAGTTATGGGGCTCCCACTTGGAAGTTGTGCTGGAAGATGCTCTGAGTTATCATGCTTCTGCTCTGCTTACTACAGAGTAGCAGTTAAACAATGAAAATATAATGCTGATCAGTTTTAAGTCACCTAAATAATCATTTCAAACATTACCAGGTTTTAAATAATATTTTGATGGCATATCCCCCGCCCCCCCCAGATAGCTTACATGTGCTAATAGTACCACAGCTAAAAAGCAATAGTTTAGATGATCAAGGGGTCTCTGTTTAGGTCTCTATTAAAAGTATTACTATCAAACAGAAGTCAAAGTAGTGCAAAACACTTCTTGTGTTTTAGTAAACCTTTCATAAGATATCAACCTATGGCACTAAAATCTGTTCCTTTCCAATACCAAAGCAAGAACCCTTTCATGCATAATGAATTGAAATATTAGTTTTTCTTTTGACTTTGACTTAAACTCCATAGAGTTTAACTAGGAAAACAAAAAAGTCATCACTTCAGCTAGTGTGCCTTTCTGGAAAGAAGTAATCATAGTGCTGCAGGCGTGCTTTGAGCAATGGTCCAGGCATTTACTCAGTTCATATATCCCTGTCATAAAGAGTCAGTTCTGTTCTTTTGAAGTCCAATGCAGTGATGTGGGCTTTCTGGTGAATCATTTAGTAAGTACAAAAGTCTTCTGTCTCCTTTAAAAAAAATGTCTGAGGTGTTTGGTTTTTCACAATGAAATCCAAGAGTATTGCGATCGTGTCATAAATGCAAACAAATAATTTTGCTTGTCTTTCTGCAGTTAGTACTTCGTAAATGCTTTAGGTAAATTGAAGCAGAACATTAAATGAATAAAATTGGAAAACTGGGTTAGATTCACAAAGGGACTTAAGTGCCTAATCGTCACTTTTAGCCCCTACATGCCAGATTTAGGAGTCACTGGTATTGACAATACCCCTGCTCAACTGCCGCCGAACCTTATAGGCACCTAAACTTGCTTGGCATCTAAGTGTTTGCAATAAAAGTATCCTGGGTGTCTGTTACTGCCTCTGAGCATGCACACTGCTGCCTCACTTTAGCTATCCAGATGACTGTGCCCAATAGGGTTTCATGAGCCAGTTGAAGATAGATGTTCCTTCACCTAACCCTCCTGCGGAGCCTGATCTGGTAGGCGTGTTCAGAGCATGCCCAACTCCACACAGAACAGCTATTGGAGGGGAAAGGCAGTGCCCTTTCTCATAACTTTTAGCTTAGTGGTTACTGTATTCACATGGAATATTGGACACCCCTAGTTCAAGTCAACCCTTCTCCCTGAGGAGGAACAAGGAATTTGAACAGGGGTCTGCTAGCTCTTAGGGGAGCACTCTAACCACTGGACTATGAGATATTTTGATGTGGAGCTACCTCAGTCTTTCCAGTTGAAGCTATTCTATTCTGGATTAAACAATTAGAGAGCAGTTGACCAAGAAAGAAAACGTGCATGCATGAGAATGACCCAGAATGTGGGAGACCTAGGATCCAGTCCCCCTGATCCAGTGGCTTGTTAGCCAAAGTGGAAAAGTGTCAAGAGGAGAGACAGAGGGAACTTTCTACTCCAGTCTCTTGCAAGAAACATGTTAGGGGCTGACTCCAGGAGAGGGTTTTCAGCTGAGAATCCAAAGCAAAAGAACTCCCTTGATACACCGCTCTGCCTGCTCCTCAGCATCTCGCATTAGCTGGCTTAAGCAAGGAGTCACCTAGCATGCTGGTTTTTGTGAACCCCATTCATCTGTTCCATTCATTGTAGAAAGCCTGAGCACCTAACTCAGGCTTTGTGAATCCCAGTGATGATCTAGATGCCTAAAAGTTAGCTGTTTTGACACTAAACTAGCCCATTTTATTTATTCATTTAGAATAGTCACTAACTTTTGATAATGTGAATTATTATTCTAAAAATTTTAATAAGCAAAGTAAATTTTATTATAATTATATGGAAATTAAATTCACATTCAGATTCCCTACTTCATTTTTCCCCATGGACTCTCTGTCACAGAGACTCTTTTTTCTGCTTGGAACTCCCTAACTACTCTTCCGTATTAACAGGTGGTTTCTGGCTTTCTTTTTGGGCATTGAATCCAGAGTATGTCTGTCAGCAATTAGGACACTGTATACTAAATAATAGACCATTCTTCAGTTTCGGTATGGGTGAGAATGAATCAGCTTTGTACAGGAATAGAAGAGACCTCGTGCTTTGAATGGACTTCCTCACCGCACTCCAGATAGAACAAACATTTTTAGTGCCATTGTTAATTTTTTTAACAAACCAGAATGAACCCATCTCTCATAGTCATTGTTATCAGTTGTCATCCCCATCATCTATATAAGGGGTTCTCAAATTGGGTGTCAGGACCCCTCAGGGGATTGCAAGGTTCTGACATGGGGACAGGAGTGCAAGCTGCCAGCTTCCACCCCAAACCCTGCTTTGCCTCCAGCATTTATAATGGTGGTAAATATATTTAAAAAGCATTTTTAATTGATCAGGGGTCTGCACTCAGAGGCTTGCTATGTGAAAAGTTTGAGAATCACTGGTCTATATCAATGCCAAAGCTCTGTGCCCGGTTACTTGTGCATATTAGACAGCTTAGAGGAGTTTCCTGTTTCCTGTATAAGCATTAAGGGCAAGATATAATTTATCTGCAACTTCTTGTCTATGCAAATTTTTTGATAAATTTTAGTTCTCGTGAATAAGGAACTAACTGGTGAAAGGTTTTTATGGCAGAAGTGCAAAACATATCTGTATACTTTTGATTCCTTTTTAAAGGAAGATCACTGCTAAAATGCACATCTTATCTATCCACAAATATGCTAGCCACGCCATGCTTTTCATACTCTGAAAAATTCCACACTCTCATTAATTAGTCTCATAAGCATGCTATTTTTTCATATTTTGGGAGTCACACAAATTGAAAGATTACCAAAGCCTTTAATAAATCACTATTTTTATTATCTTGATTTTTTTTTGCTTTATGAAACTAATATGACTGTATGTATTTAAAATTAATTTGTGCATACATTCACTTACAAATGTCTATGGTGGTTGCCATGAAAAAGTCAACGTTCAACAATAATTATCACCCCACAGTATAGTTATTTCCAATTATAGGCAGAGCTGCCAATGACGCCTAAGGTTAGGGTTGTTTAATACTTTCTTTTATGAGACCCTATTTTCAGTTTCTTATTACTTGGCTTAATTTTAACTGTTTGGGCTGAAATTTTTCATGCCAAGTGACTGCCTTAGGCTGATTTTTTTAAAAAAACAGAAGTTTGCCATTTCTAAGAAAAGGGGTTAGGGAAAAACATTGTTTTGCTAACATTAAAAATTGTGTCAGCCATTTTCTTGAGAAGCATCTTTGTGCTTTGGAGGCAGGGCTGGCTCTAGCCACCAGTGTAGCAAGGGTGGCAAATGGCAAGGGCGGCAATTGAAGCGCTTTGAGGGCAGCACTCAGGCGGCTGCTTTTGGTGGCATTCCTGCAGCAGGTCAATGAATGGTCTCCCACCTTTTGGCAGCATTTCTACGGCAGCTCAGCAGACACTCTTCTTCCATTGAGCTTCTGCAGCCGTGCTGCCGAAAGGCGGGAGAGCGTTCGTTGACCTTCTGCAACTTTTCTTCCTCCTTCAGTGCTTGGGACAGTGAATAACGTTGAGCAGGCCCTGTTTAGAGCAGGGAGTTGAAATTTGGAATGGAAGTTGTATTGGATGAGAGACGTGTTTTTCTGTCCCTGTGAACACAGACCCAAATTTCACCTCTGAAGCTGTAAGACTGAAAATCACACTTTGCGTATGCTCAATCCAAGTTGTTTGGAGGCAGGCAGCAAAATTCTCCTAAGATTCTGAAGATTCTGTTTTCATTGAGGGCTCCAGGAACTGAGCAGGATTCTTCCTACAAGTGCTCCTTTTGATTGTTAGGAGCTACTGTGGTGCCAGACTGTCTCACCCATATTATCGATGCTCTTCCTGCTTATTCTGTACTGCTATATAAGGAAGATCTGAGCTCTTCCGACGAGAGAGAAGAAAAGGATGTGTTCTAGTTGTCTTAAGAGACTCTTTAGTTGCCTCTCGTTGATATTCTTGAGGTTTAATCTTTCTGGATGTGTACAACTCAGACACAGTAAGTTCTACTGAACGTCTGGTCTCTCCCTGGAGATTTAGATCAAAGTTTAGTAGAAGCCCTCTCTGAAAGCTGAGTCTTTCGCCTCACCTAAATGTAAAGAATCCTCAGAACTTTAGAAGGGCCAGACATCTTAATTCTGAGTCTGAAAACTGTTGTTGGTTACAAGAGGGTAGCCTGAACTTTCAACTTAACTTGGGAAGAGGTGGGTTGTCAGTAGTCAGAAGTGATCCAGGTATTAGCAGCTGCAACTTCGTTTTTCTTCTGGAGTTTTTGTTTTTGTGCTTTTGGTTGTTTTTTTTTTCCCCTCAAATAATGACCATGTTCGTCCCTGCTGAGTATGAAATCTAATGAGACATGAGACCTTAGATGGAACTTTGGCATCTCTTACAGAATCGACAGTGTTCTTGATGTTGTTTAGGAAGTTACAAGATCCTCATGCGCTCACAGTCAGTTACAATTCCCTTTGTGTTAATGCCATGATCAGTTCTTTAGTTGAATTTTGAACATAAGCAACTACCTCTTTTCATTACCTTAACTACTTATTATGCAAATAACCGGTAATTGTTTGCATATACATAATTATGTAATTACAGGTTTCTGTTTGTAGTGAAAACCAATATATATTTATACAATTGTCTTCATGCTAAAAGAATCAAAAGTTATAAAGAAGAAAATTTAGGAACAGATGTAGGACTGTTTGTGTTGAGACCCTGTACCAAATAACAATTTAGCATTTAAATCAACACTGAGGGACTCTTATAGAATAATATAGTAACTTCTGATATACTAATGATCAGTTATCACTACCAGTCTCATAAAAGCATAAAAATGGCCTTTTAAAATGTCTTTACTACAGAAGTTCTAAAGGAACCCTCCTGAGTAGCTATTGGTCATTAAATGATAATTCAATTTTTTTAAAAGGTCAACTCAATTAGATTTTGGCAAGATTGAGACTTCAGTGTCTCTTGGTATATTCATCAGGACACACTAGCTGGTAGTTTGCAAGTATTCATGAGCAAATCGGGTTAGTAATACGTTGATACTAGTACAAATAGATTGTCCTCATCACCACGTAGACAAAACAGTCATGAAATCTGTGCAATGCCTTAAGCACTAGTGGCATGTTATAATGAAGTTGTATTCCATTAAGCACTCGTATATAAGGGAGCAAAATGTCATCACCTGAGTGTGGCTGCATTTCTTTGATACAACCTCATCTGTTCCGTCAACTAGTTTTGCTCTGATCAATAAGCAGTTTTCTGTGGCCTTTCACTACTGTCAGATGTCATTGAGTGATGTAAATACACGTCAGAAACTAGAAACTTGACAGGTCACCCAGATTAAGCAGGGAAGGGAGAGGGGGGAAAACCAGTGGAATGGACAGAAATGACAGCTGATGTCTGCTGTGGGTAAATGATCTGATGGTGCTACAGATGAGACTTCTTTTTCATCTTCTGTAAGCCTGCAGTAAAATTATCTTAGCCCGTACACAATACAGAATAGGCATTGAAAAAGGCAGAGAAAGATAGTTTTTATATTTTGGAAGCACAGTGACCTTTCTGTGTTAATTTTTTTTATCTCTGCAAATTATCATTGTGGGGGAAGATATGAAAATAATCAATGTAGTTAGTCTGAACATTGGAGAAGAACAAAAGTGTGTAAAACCAGAAAATATTTTTGCCGGTTTTTTTTCCTAATTTAAAAATAGCTGAATTGATTTAATTCAAGACTTGTGGTTAAGCACTTGGGGGAAACTCCTGCTGAAGTGAAAACTTTTATATTGACGATTAACCAAAAAAGTGAATTTTATGGGCGTGTGATAAACTCATGAAAGCATAACACACAAAATCAGTGTGTGTACACACACACACACACACACACACACTCTATATATCTATCTATCTATCTGTTATATTTTTTATATGGAGACAACCAGTACACATAAAACTCTCTAAAATTAGTTTCCCTTTAATCCAAGCAAGACTGGTTGTAAGATAACCTTCAATATTACACCTTCTTCCCCCCACTTTTAATATTAAACCAGATATCCTGTTTTCTGCTACTTTTCACACAAATCAGATGAATACTTAAACATTTTCCTGGGCAGTACCCAATATGGATCAGTATTATGAGCCAACAGGCCATTCTGATATACTCTTTCAAAGGACTGCTGAACGTATTTGTTTAATAATTAATCATGGGATCAAACTGAGTGAGTGGTATTTTTTAAACCTTGTAAAATTGTTTAAAACTAATAACAGTTAAAGCTCACAAGTACATGTAGGAAATAAGACTAGCAGGAAGAATTATTTGCTTTTCAGCAACTGAATGCTAGATGAAATACGTAACTTTCATTTGGTTAAAATTGTTTTTATTTGGTTGGACTTGATATTGCAAAGTGCTGAGTGCCTTCCGCTGTCACGGATGTTGGCTGGAACTGAGAACGCTTAGCAGATTTCAGGACTGGATTTATAGGTGGTCGATGACAGGCATTCCATTGTAGAATAGAAAGGCTCTTCTTGTCCTTATAAAAACACCACTGAGTACACTACCGGTCCCAGATTAAGTTGCTGGGGTTTGTCTTGGAGTGGGTGGTTTAATTTAGATAAATTTCACGTAAACAGTTCTAATAATATTGTCATGATTTTGTTTGCTGCTGTTTTAGATAGAGGTGTGGATTTAAACTTTCCTTTGCAGTGCTTGCAACCTATCTTTATAATATTGTGCTAGCATCTGAGGTTGGAAAAAGTAGAAACTTGACTCAAAACAAAAAATGAAACTGACTAAAGAGGTCTAGTTTCATTGTACAGTTGTCTGAAATGAAAAAGTAAACATAAGTTGTAAAATAAAATTTAGAATTTTAAAATCCTTTGTTTTAATAATATAGTGATGTCGAGAAGAGAATACTGGATTAGGAATCAGAAGACCTGTGCTGTGTTCCCTGTCCTGCCACTGACCTGCTGTGTGACCTTAGTCAAGTCGCCTCTCCATTTTCCCCTCCTACCTTTTGTTTTGTCTATTTAATGTGCAAACTCTTTGGAGCAGGTAATCTGTTACTTTGTGCTTGTATGAGCTCCACTGTTGGTTTAGACTTCTAAAAGCTACCTTAATTTAAAAATAAATAATAACGCATCAGAACAGCCACAGTAAGTACATTATTTTAAAATGTGAATTTTTTTTAAGGACCACTTGTCTTTTAAAGGGTGCATGATTATTTTTTTTAAAAGATCTTTATGTATCTATCATGTGGCTATTGTTCTATGCTTTCTTTGTACTTCTCAGGCCCTTCTTTGTGCTGCCCCCATTCATGGAATTGACCTGCCATCCCAGGACCTGATTCAAAACTCTTTGAAGTCAAAACTTCTGTTGATTTCATTGGGATTTGTATTAAGCTACACTGCTCTACAGCCAAAATGCTTCTGAAATAAATGTAGTCAAACTTCACTAATTCTGAGAAGGAAAATGATGCTTAAAATTGTTGGTTGGCTGTAGTTTTCAAGATATGCTATTGGGTCAGTATATACGACCCTTGACATGGGAATGGCGGAGGATAAGTGAGTTATAAAGGGAAGGGATCTCAATTTAAACCAGAAATGACTAAAATACATCTTTGACTGGATCTATGAATAAATCTATGATTGGGTTTGGACAGTACTTGCTTTTAAGGCAAAACAATGAATGATGAAATCTGAAGCTAGTATTGCGTCATACACGATATGAATTGCATCATGTTATTCCTAGAAGTCATGGATGATGCAATCATAACGAAGCTTACATCACTCTGCTGAACAAATTGCCCTATATCAGCTCTAGAAATCATACAGTGTCGTGCTCTCTTATTTGTCAGTGTTTGATTTTGCAAAGGGACACATTTCTGTTTATCCAAAGTGAGCAGAGATGCCTCGTACTTGTGTGAACAGTGCAGATAACTTCTGCTCTGTTTGTGGTGAAGTGACTTTTGCATCACAAAAGCGCAGTATAACCACTATGGTTAAGAAAGCCTATCGCCTTTATTTTGGCTGCAAAATTGGAGATCAGGACAAGAGGTGGGCCCCACACATATGCTGCAACACTTGTGCAACAAATCTTCGCCAGTGGTTGAACAGGAAAAGGAAATCTATGCCTTTTGCAGTGCCAATGATTTGGAGAGAGCCAACAGATCATACCAGCAATTGTTACTTCTGCATGGTGCCTCCAGTTGGGAAAAGTGTGTCAAAGAAGAAAAAGTGGACTGTGCATTATCCAAACATTCCATCAGCTCTACGCCCAATACTCCACGGGGAAGGACTGCCGGTTCTTGATGCACCAGAATCACTCTCACTTGAGTCAGACGAGGAAGAGGATGAAACTTCTGGTCCTGAACCATCAATGTCACAGGACCCACATTTTCTCCCATCCTCCTCCTCTGAACCACACCTCCTAACACAAGCTGAACTGAATGACCTTGTCAGGGATTTGGAACTACCCAAGAGTAAGGCAGAGCTGTTGGGCTCCAGACTACAGCAGTGGAATCTCCTGGCAGGTGATGTTAGGGTTTCCATGTTCCGTGACCATCAAAAGGATCTTGTCCCATTCTTCTTCATGGAAGGTGATCTTGTAGCCTGCAACAACATCGATGGTGTGATGGCAGCCCTCAACATCGTTCACGATCCAGATGAGTGGAGCCTCTTCATTGATTCATCGAAGACGAGTCTTAAAGCTGTTTTGCTGCGTAATGGCAATGTTTTGCCATCAATTCCAGTTGGTCATGCAGTCCATATGAAGGAAACCTATAACAACATGAAACAACTTTTGAGGTGCATAAACTATGACCAACATCAGCGGCAGCTTTGTGCGATTTGAAGGTTGTTGCTCTCTTGCTTAGTCTGCAGACTGGATACACAAAGTACTGCTGTTTTCTCTGCGAATGGGATAATCATGCAAGAGATTCCCACTACATCAAGAAAGATTGGCCACTCCGACAGTCATTGGAGCCTGGGAGGAAAAGTGTTCAGCATCCACCACTTGTTGAATCAAGGAAGATTTTGTTACCACCCTTACACATCAAGCTGGGTCTGATGAAGAACTTTGTCAAGGCCATTGACAAAACACAAGCAGCTTTCAAGTACCGCCGTGGAAGATTTCCAAGGTTAAGTGAAGCTAAGATAAAGGAAGGTGTCTTTGTTGGTCCTCAGATTTGTGAACTTCTTTGAGATGATGCATTTGACCATGCACTGCGTGGCAAGGAAAAGACGGCACGGAAAGCCTTCCAGTCAGTGGCAATACATTTTCTCGGAAACAACAAGGCAGACAACTACAGGTTGTTGGTGGAAAACCTCCTCAAGGCATACAAAAGCCTTGGTTGCAACATGTCACTAAAGATACATTTTTTGCACTCTCATCTAGATTTTTTTCCACCGAACTGCAGAGCAGTGAGCGACGAGCACGACGAGCGATTTCACCAGGGCATTGCAACAATGGAGAAACGCTATCAGGGCAAATGGAGCCCATCAATGCTTGCAGACTATTGCTGGACAGTGACAAGAGATGCTCCATTTAATGAATCCAAGAGACAAGCCAAGAAGCGTCGAGTAAACACTGAATAGGACTAAACTATGTACATAATAGTTTTTTGCCTTTTGTTTCATAATACATTTTATTTATATAATCCTTTTGCTGATTTTTAAAGTGTTACATAAACAGGACAGGTGAAATATTATCATGTAAAGCAACCATAAACACATGAAAAGACCTAGGTTTACAATTTATGATTAAAACTCTACTATCTACACAATATACATAGACATAAAATGTAAAACCTTAAATATCTTAGAAACAGTAGCCAATCAGTTGTTTTAACTGTCATATTTGAATTCAGCACATCAAAATACATAACAAATATCACATTTTATCTCTGAAGCAGACGACTTCTAAAAAAATTGTAGACCGGTACTATCAGTGCCACGGGTATTCAGTATTTACTCACTACTTCTTCATGGCCAACATACGCTACCCCTCCATTGCAATTTTTAAGAGAAGAGGGATGAAAGTACACAAAAACAACCTTTTCAAAATATGCCAAATTAATCACTTTCTCCATTTCCCTGTGTATCTGGTCTTATCTGAATCTGTCTTTTAGATGGTGAGTACTTCAGATAGCTTCTGCTTTTATCTTTCTCTTATACAGTGACAAGCACCTGGTCAGCACTTATCTACCTTTAATATTATTAATTAGTTATGTGTTCTACGGAAACTAGGTTAGTGCTTTAAATCTATAATTTAACATCGTAATGACACTTATACTTTTCAGATTCAAATTCTTTTACTGTTTGGGGATGGGGAGACTGAAAAATATGGGTATGTTTTATGATCGATAAAAAGAACCTCAATGGAAAACTTAAAAGTGGAGACTTTTTTAAAATCAGAGAATTGCTTTCCAGTTAGTGGGTCACTGACGCAAAATGTAGTGCTATTATTCGTTTGCAAATAAGGTGATGTTCTTCTCCCAGTAAATAAACTGACAAGTTATTTGACACACGCAAGGTGGCTAAGCTCAAAAGCTTGTCTGTCTCACCAACAAAAGTTTGTCCAGTGAAAACTATTACCTCACCCACCTTGTTTCCCTAAATCCTGGGGCCAACATGACTACAATAATACTGCATACAAAAAAATATTTAAATCATGATAGAGTATGTTTAGAGAAACCATCCCTAAACATCTAGAGCAGGCCTGCACAACTCGGAAAGCAGCGAGGGCCATACTACTGCCAAGAAACCAGCTGGGGGCGGAAAAGCCCCACCCTCGCCCCGCCCCCCCATCCGCTTCCCCCCACCCCACCGCTTGGCTTGCCCCACTGCTACTCATCCCCCGCGGGCCGTACAGTGTGCCTGTGCGGGCTGCATGTGGCCCCCGGGCCGCATGTTGTGCAGGCCTGATCTAGAGTGAAATCCTGGCCTCACTGAAGTCAGTGTGAGTTTTGCCATTGACTTCAGTTTGGCCAGCATTTCACTTACAGGTTTCTTTCTAAGGCTAAATACAGAAATTCCATAATCTGGACATTAGGGTCGGCTCTGTCTTGTGTGCCGTCCCTCCACGGAAGAGGGAAGATCATGTTGCTGCTGCCGAAAGCCACTCTTCCCACTTTGGCGGTGGGCCTGAGGCAGTTCAACACTCTTCCCTCTTCGGCGGAGCTGCTAAGCGCCCTGACAGCGCCCGGCGTGCTGCCCCCCGCCGCTTGCTGTCCCAGGCACCTGCTTGCTACACTGGTGCCTGGAGCGGCCGTGCTGGACATGATTGTCCTGCCAAGATGCACTCAAGGTCAAGTGTGAGGGGCACTGTGGCTGGTACAGCAGCTGAAAAGGGGCTGTGTTGTAGCTTCTTTTGGTTGCCTGTGGTGCAGGCTACTTTTTGCCAGAGAAGTGTTTCCAGTGAAATTTTCCTCCCAGTTACATTGGTCTGAGGCCCAGTATTTGCCTATAAATCAGTGACAAGTGAAGATCAGATATCTCACAGTTCATCATGTTCTCATAAAATACCCCAAAATACTCTATCGGACATCTCCAAACAAACCACGCCACTTCTTCCCCACAAAGTCCCAGTCTTATTCAGATATTATTTTTAAACACATGAAATGTTGTATATAATGAATACATTGAGGTGTGGTGTAGATTAGCACTTGTTTGGGATATTGTGTGTGTGCACTGTGACGGAGTCAGACCAGAAGGATATAGGAGAGTGCTGGAAGGCCGGTATATCAGCCTCAGGATGTACAGGTCCTTGTTCCCTGGATAGCCAAACAAAGGCTACTCCAGGCCAATCAAGACACCTGGGGCCAATTAAGAACCTTCTAGAAAGGAGTAGAAACAGCTAGCCTAATTGGGACACCTGAAGCCAATTAGGGTCTGGCTGAAACCAGATGAAAACCTCCCAGTTAGTCAGGTGGGTGTCAGGAGCTGTGGAAGGAAGTTATGCTGTTGGTGAGACTGAGTGGTGAACAACATATCATACAGAAGGAAGGAGGCCCTGAGGTAAGGGTGAAGTGGAGTTTGAAGAAGCGGGGACTGCTGTGGGGAAGTAGCCCAGGGAATTGTATTGTGTTTTGTGGATAAAAGGTCAGCCGTCTTAGCTGATACTATTAGGGTCCCTGGGCTGGAGTTCGGAGTAGAGGGTGGGCCCGGGCTCCCCACTTTTCCATCTTCCATACTGGCCTGTGATGAAGGTAACTCACTAGGTGGTGACCCTTGCCAATTATACTGAGAAAGGGAGGTCACTCTGGGGCCTAGATGAGTTTCTGAGGCCCCAAATCTGCCAGGAAGTGCAGGACCCACAAGTACAGACTTGGAGCTTTGTCACAGCACTTGTGAGTGATGTGGCCATCCCAAATACATGCTAGTTACTCCTCTATTCTACACCACTTCATGGTGTATTCTCTTTTTATATATCTGAGATAAATATAGTCACCTGCTCTAGTTTAAAAAAATTGCACTGTTTCTGTCACTACAACTTCTTTTTGTTTATTAAGACTTCAGAGATACAAACCAGTAGTTCAGTAATTGCTTTCTTGAATCTGCCTTTAATAATTACATTTAGTAAAGCTGTATCGAAAATTAGAAAGGTACAGACTAATGGAAAACTAGATTTTTCACTGAATTAGAAAGCAAGACAATCCATATATTGACAACATTTCAAGTTGAAACAGATCAAGAAAACTGTTTTGGACTGTCTGTGCAAAGAGGCAGACATAGGCCTGATGTGCAGTGGCATCTGCATTTTCCAAAAGCAGAGAAACTATAAGAGATTTCATGTAAATAGGTACCTTGAGAAGGGACAATACAAATCCGATTTGGATACAAGTCATTCGAATTTTTTTAGCCTGAATTTTGTCTTTGGCATTAACAAAGAAGCTAGAAAGTAAAGAATTGTGTTAATGAAGTGGAAATATCTTTAAATGAAAAAAAAAAACACATTTGGGGTCAGATGTTGGACTGAACAAAAACATCCAGAAAAAACAGTAGGAATATTGTTAGCTAGGACTAGCCTCACAGTGATTCCATTATGACAGCTGTGTAAGACAATGTATACTAGATAAGTGGAGTAAAAAAGTATATTTGGATATTGGTTCAGTTATTACTGTGACACAATGTTTCTCCCTCCAAAAATGTTTTAGAGACTCTTAAAACAAACAGCAAAACACCTGAAGATTTTCATATGTATATGTCATTATTTCCCTACTGAAATGTTTTCCATATATGTTTCATAAGGTGTTAAATATCTACATTCTTCTATCTACATGTAAGCAATCTCACTGAAGACTGAGTGTTCATCAGTATATGGATACTCAGCAGTTGTGTCTTGGTGGAGATTTGAAGCATAAAGTGTACACAGATCCTCCAAGTATTTGTGCATAGTGGTTAAGTCACTTCTTGAGATGATTTGCTTGTCCTTATAAAATTACTGTTTAGTTTCTTAATTAGTTTATATTCAGGGAACATACAAATGCATTTAATACTTTAAAAGTTATTTTTGGTGTGGGTATTTTTGTTAATTCTGCTTATTCGTGCATATTATTTTGCATTTGAAGTAGCTATCTTTATCTGCCTTTCTTTTTTACTTAAGAATCAACTGCTATGATGATGATGAAATTGTCTTTGATATATTTAAACGGAGACTCAGGTACTCTGCTAGTTATCTAAAAAAACAACTATAATACAGCAGGCAGCAGGGTCGGTTTTGCCACATTGCCCCTGGCTTGGAGGATCACATATCACTAGAGCGTTTCCTTGCCTGGGTCTCTGATGAGACTATCAGCCAGTGTGCCAATTGTGGTGGTGGTCTTTGTGATGTACTCATTTCTCCATAGAGAAATAGATTGAAGCTAGGGCAGGTCAAAACTTTTTAGTTAGTTAGTTTTAGTCTTTCTTTCTGTCTTTCTGTCTGTCTGTCTTTCTTATATTTTGGTTTTTGACTCTCAATTTTTGTGTGTGTGGAAAGTGGCCTTTTCCCCCCCCCCCCAAAAAATATCAATTTTGTAACATCTACCTGCTCTTAAAATAGGTTTTTACAAACTACATATTTTGTGGAGTGTTGTATTGATGTAGTTGGAGAAGAGACTTTATAGTCCCACTGTGTCAAGAGAGAATTAGATATTAGCAACTCTCTAAAGTCAAACCAGTCCTAGCTTTTCTCAAACCTTTTTGTTAGCAGTATTCTCATGTCACGGTAGTAGCAACCACAAACAAGTGTTATTCCTTCCTCCAAGACCATTTAAACAGGATACAAATTACTGTTAGAGTTGTTATTTTCATCTCTACTGTGCTACTATGGTTTAGTGGGAAGAGCGATAACTGGCAAATTTTTAGAAAAAAGCCAGGAGCTGAAAAAGTTAACTTGTAATGCAGAAATAAAAAAAAAAAATCTGCAATGTGGTTTCTTTTTGTTTTTCATTCAGACAGCGTGCTAAATTGGGTTATTTTATTTTTTCTGTCCTTACAGAATAATGGGAGAAATTAATTCCAATTGGATATCTAGTAAAAGTACAGAGACATTCAGTATTACCTCATAAATGCAGTGAGGAAAAAGTTATGATCAAAATTACATTTTTTTTCCTTGTACAAAATTTTAAGAATGCCTTAAATATAAATAGTATTGATTTTCAGTAGTGTAATGTCTGACCGTATGTCATCACATCTTGGAAAACAGTAGTTAAAATAGCCTCCTTGAAAGTGGTTCATGGTTTTGCAAGTTAACACCTTTTCTTGAGACCATTGTTCTGTTAAGCAGAGGTACAAATTACCTGATTGTAATATATCATGTAATGTAGAATCTCTTTGTTTGTAGGGAGTAGATTCAAAATCTCTTGGAACAACTCTTTTTCTCCCTTTTTAACATGTACTAAAGGAAGAGATTGGAAAATGCTGAATCGACATGTAGAATGACAGTGATTCATGCTGTAGAGCTGTTTTGTCAGGGATCTAACTTTAAACCTGCAAAGCTCTAGGACTGATACATCTGTCCAGCTTTGGAAGAGATAATAATGATATGGGATCTTTGAACCTAGGATATATATGAAAGGAGATTATGCTTTTCTTTTTAATAGAAATTACATAAACCCCTGACATTGCAATGTCAGACAGAAGGTAGGAAATGCCAATATTAAAGATGCACATAGTATCTGATTGTTTCACAAGAATTAATTAATTAATCTTTACAGTTCTTCTGTGAATTATGTGGTGGCATTATTCCTATTTTACAGATAAGGATCTGGGACAGAGAGGTCAAAGCCAAAATTTTCAAGTGCCCACTGATTTGGGTGTCCATCTTAAGACACGTAGGGCTTGATTTTGCTTAGCTATGAAAATAGGTTTTACAAACCAAGCATAGTGTATTTGGCACTTCTTCAAATCAGGCCCTAACTGTCTCAAGTTGGTCACACAGAAAATGAGGAACACACACACAGTGACCACTTATGAAACGATTGAGATAAGTGATTGTCTAGCATAAAATAGAACTTCTGTGGTGAATTCAGGGGAGTAGCATGCAAGTTCTCCAGTTTGATGTTCAGTTGCCTTAGTCATGAGACCATTCTTTCTCTATCTGCAATCCCCTGCCTTGTTCACTGTGTACCTTTCAACTTCTGCCACAACTGACACAAGGTCTTGCAGACAGAAGCCTCCTTAATTACAGTGCTGAGCACCATCCTGTGCACTGAATGAGGCAGGAATCCTGTGGAAAAAATAGTGTGTGTGATCAGGTAATTAAATAAATATTGTATCATAAATTATACGTACAAGGGAGGGTTGATTTAAGGTTGCACAGGCAACTTTAATTCTGGTATTTCCTAACCTTTGAGTGCTTGAACTTGAAACCATAATGTTCTTTTAATATTTTATGAATATAATCTCCTAAAAAAATTTAAAAAGCAAACTGAAAAAAATAGAAATTCCATCATGTGGAACCATGTTGACCCTTGGCACAAGTCTGTCTTCTCGGTTTGTATTCTCCTACAGTCTACACCTTCTACCCTATTTCTGTCCTCCTCTTCCCATTCCTTACCCCTTGGTATTCAAGGGGTATAGTTAGGCTGCTTTCTCCTCCTTCACCCTGCCTAGCACATAAGAGCCAGTTTCTTCACTCTCAGTTCTGGTGCCTGGTGTCCAGATGATGCAATTACTGGAAAAGTCCTGCTCAGCCTCTGCAGCTCTGGAATGAAGCATATTCCACTGCTTTGTGGGGACAGCATATGCTTGGTCCAGTCAGCATGTGGGAGCTGTACTATGGTGATGAAGCATGCTTTGTGCAGACAGAATCTTTGGAGAACAATACTGCCGTCATTTAGCAAACCTCTGCTGAGCATATGCACACTGTGATTTTTTCAAAGGCTTATGCTATGGCTAAATTTGAGTAGATTTTCACGTAAAAGGCATATCCCTAACACGAGGGTAATTCCACCCCCAAAGTCTCTCCTCCAAATCATGGTCTTGAGAACAGGCTTGTAATAAATTTTTAACGTGGGCAAAACAACTTATTTATGTTATTTACTATGTTCTTCGGAATGGCCAAACTGTTTTAGCAGAAACTTTCCAAAAATGTTGAAGTCTGAGTCAGACAACCAACATGGAAAATTTAAGGCCAAATTGTTAAAGCTTGGCAAAGTTACAAGCAACTGAAAATAGGGTCTTATAATGGAAAATGTTAAATAATCTCAATTATATACATCCAGCCCCTACCTGTAATACATTTTATTAAATTAATGCAGTATTTCAAATGTAATTATCAAGATGTCTGAGTTAGTTAAAAATAGCAATACCATGTTTGGGCTGGACCAGACCCAGGTGACAAGGGAATAAGGTGACAGAGAAGGAGAAAGTGTTGGGTAGGAGACTCTGAGGGATAAGGGAGGGAAGTATGGGTGAAAATGAACATAGTGGACTGGCAAGAGACTGCTTGAGTTGGAGCAGCTACCTAGCCTATCTAGGGAGGAAGAGGAATAGTGGGGGATAGAATGGCAGCAACTCTCTATGCAGGGGACAACACGAGGCAAGTCAAGTTACCACCAAGCAGTGAACAGCTTTTGTTTGTGTTCGTTTCAAGTTGATTCATCTAAACAGCACAGCAGCTGCGTTTATACTCCTGCTTACTCAGAAGGAGATTGTAATATCTCTTAGTAATAAGGTTTTTGTAATTACAAAGAAAATATATTTTTATTAATTCATGGTAATGTTTCATACAAATAAAAGTTAAAAAAGCTTGTCTTTTTGTACAAAAGCCAAGTGAAAGAGGAAAACATCGAGGTTCAAATGTGGTTTGTGTAGATGGGATATTGTTTTCCATGAAGTTAATAAAACAGATAAGAGAGACCCATGAAACTTGGAAGTATGGGAATGAGGGCAGAACAGCTGTTCATGTTACTTGTCCTTATTTCTGTTTCTAGAGGTGCTGGCCAAAATTTTCAAATATGGGTGCCTAAGGTTTTGAACCTAAATCATATTTATACATCTAAAGAGGTGATCTAATATCTGGAGGTATTGAGCATCCTCATCTCCCAAAGGAAGTTGCTCAGCACCTCCCAAAACCAGGGTAACTTTAAATCCTTAAAGATTAATTTAGGAACCTGACTTTAGGAACTTAATTTTTAACATTTTGGGTATTGTCTTCTCATAATGCCTTCCTTAGAAATTTTCTATTTTTTATTTTTCTTATTACTATTTTTAGAGAAGTCAAGCAACATTGAAAGAAGCACTCTGTTTTCCTGTAGTTTATACCTATGATAGAGTGGTGTCTTTTGGTTTTTGTTATTTTGAGAATGTGGCAGGCGTAGATTTTATGCCTATGACTGATATCTTTTGACTTTGACACTTCAAGTTAGCATTTGAAGAGACTGGTGTGTTTTATTATCTGCAATTCCAGCGACAGGCAGCAGTAAAACATACAGCAGAGTTTTTCATTCATCTGTTGCCTGTCATTTGAGCAAGCTGTGTGCACATTTTTCTTTGCTTTCAACAGTGATTCAGCATGAGAGCTGTTCATAACATATTTAAAACTACATGTTGAAATGTGGTGGTGGTACAATACTTAATATGATTTAATTTACATTTTTGCATTTTGTTACACAGCACTTGCCTTTGTAGCTGAGTCACCAAGGGTACATCTACACTGCAATATGACTGGTGCGGGTCAGCTGACCTGGGTTTGTGGGGCTTGGGCTCCAGGGCTAAAATTGCTTTGTAGAGTTTGTGTCTTGGGCTGCAGACCCTGGGTCCTGGCCTAAACATGTCTACAGCAATTTTAGTGTCCCACAGCCCAAGTACCACAAGCCTGAATCAGTTGACCCGGGCCAGCTGCAGGCCTTTCATTGCTGTGTAAACGTACCTCAGGAGGGCAGTTATAAATTAATGTAATTTTCACTAAATCAGTTTTAGTAGTCTTCAAAATTATAAAGTGTGCACCAGTCTCTGATAAGTCATATCTCTGATATGGCATTCATTCTCACACCATAGAATTGCTGAAATGACACTCGAATTGCATATCCTGTAGTGCAAAGTCATTATTTTAATATTTCAGCTGATTTTACACTCACTGGAATCCTGACAGGCCATTCACATTTTCCTTTTTTCTAGGAGGTGGGGGGGGAGGTGCGCCAAATTCTGAGCTGTGATAACTCCACTAAAGTCCATGGTGTTATGCCAGAAGAGAATTTGGTCCATCTATTTAATATGCCTTGTATTTTGGCTCTCTGCCTTATTCATAAGAAAATGTTTTCCCTCCTAGCTCTCCACCACTTTCACATTTTGTGGAATCAGATCAGTCTTCATTTGTACTTGGGTCAGAATCCTTACTCCCCACTAACATGGAGTTCATCTTGCACTCTTAGGCCAGGTCTACGCTATGTATGACAGTCTGCCAGCATGACTGTGTTGGTGAGTGGTGTGAAGAGGTGATCCCTGACAGTCATAGCTATGCTGGGAAAAACCCTTAGTGTAGTTATAATGACTCAACTGATCTTACACCAGTATGGTTTATCTCACTCTGTACGGGCTGGAATAAGTGCTTTGCAGGTATAGTATACTGGTATTCCTGTGCCAGGAAAATGCTGGATTTAGTCACCTGGATTTAGGCACAAATGCTGGATTTAGTCACCTGGATTTAGTCACAAATGATACGTTGCAGCAAGCAATTAGACGTTATATAGTTTGGGCCCATTCCCCTCCTACTCTCCTTGTTGTTTATGCAACTTCCAGGATTTCTTTTGCCTTGACAGAAGACTGTCATGGAAATGAGTGTTTATTCAATTTAATCTATTCCCTGAAATCCACCTCCTTCCCCCCCCCCCCCCCCCCCAAGAGATCCGTAGTTTACCATAGTGGGATCTTTCTCTCTTCATTGTTCCAGTCATCTGTTTCAAGACCTTCCCTCAGTAGAGGTGAGTTCCTTTCCCACTATTGGGAGTAAGAATGAGACTGTCTGGCCCCCTAACAACAGCACAGCATGTCGCAGCCATTTCTTTATCCCACTCTGGGTTGCTTAGACAAATCTAACCTTTTTGTGGGGTGCAGAGATTTACTCAATTGATGTAATGCTGCCTCGTTCCAAAATCAGATTACAGTGCTTGAACTGGCAATATCTGATGGAGGAGAGAGGAATGGAGATATTATCTAATAGCAGAGATAATTCATTCTATAATTACAAAGTGCAGACAAACATTTAAGTAAATAATACAGAGAGCCAATACAAATTAATTGCTTAAAAAGAAAGTGCCTAAAAACAATAGTGTGCCTTCTGTCTGCTCCTCTGGCCTACCTATGAAAGGGAGATTTATGAGTCTTCCACTCTGGAAGCTGAGAGCCCAGACTGCTCCCAAAATTTTATTGCTGAAGGTTTTCCAAACCCATAAAAGAATTTTTTTAAAAAATAAAACCTTCACTAGTCAGATCTGAGTGTTAAGAAAGGGTCTGGGGAAACTTCCTATGCTGGAAGATGAAGAGGAGTTAGAGAGAGCACTACTGGTATGTCCTAGAGCATCACATAGTCTGTTAGATAACCTGGGCCCAGACAATAGGACATCTTCGTTAAGAACCAAGATCTTGATTTAGTGTGCTGTGGGAAGTCAGTGTAGAGAGCAGCAAACAAGTTTAATGTTCTAAGTAGCCTGTATTGCTGAAGAGACATGATGCATCATTCTATACCAGGAGTGTCCTAAGAGCAGAAAGCTTTGTGCCCAGATGTATGGCGTTGTTATCCAAACAAGACATGACAAAGGCTTAAATAACTGAGGCCAGGTCATCAGCCACAAGGATGGGAAGGAGTCTCTTAGCCAACCAGAGGTGACAGAAAGTATTACTTGCAGGTGTTGTTATATGAAATAGTCCTTGCTTCAGAATATATAATATAATCATCTTCAAAGAAACTGACTGCAGTGTGGAATAAGTACAGTATTCTTGTACGTCTTGCTTGAAGTAAACCCACAATACATATAGCTTCCAGGGTGCTCATCCGATGATTCTGAAGAAGTAAGAACACTTAAGGAAAAACTATGGCTAGCATAAGTTTGTTAGCATTTAAACTATAGAGTATTAATGAAGAAGTCTGGGAAATCTATTATGTACATATGCATCTAAGAGTATAACACAAGTGTTTATTTTGGGCATAATAAAGAAAAAGAATGCTGTTGTTTTATAGGAGTGCTGGGATCTGAAAATATAGTTTGAGGTTTTCAAAAATGATTCAGAAAGTAAAGCTCCTCAATTAATATTTACATGTTTATATATTGATTTAGGAGTCTGACATTAGGCACTCGTTTTTAAAAAATCTTCCCCAGTTTGATTTTTGGTGCTATCATAACCAATTTCTGCAGATGCCAAAGTTGACTGCAGTGAGGGAATTTCATATTTTATTTTTGGAGGACACATTACAAATCATCTATACTGACATCAAATAAGTCTTATTTTGGTTGTGTCATATTTAGTCAGCTAGTTTTACCTTTCTCTCTTGCCATCATGTCGGCAAGTCAGAACAATCACCAACCCTGTCATTGTGGCTTCCAGGTTCAGAATGAATTTGGGAAGCATTTAAGCTCATTCCAAAGGATGCTTCAAACATTCATCCATGGGTGCATCCATGATGCCGTTTTGAACACCTCTTTAGGTTCTAGTGCACACAGAACACCACTCTGACATTATTCATCAGTGTTTCAGTTAGACAGGAATGTGGAAGAGTGATACCTGCGCTTTTTCTTGACAGGCTGACCTACCAGTCTAGCACTGCTCTTCCTCAGCTCAAACAGAAGAAGAATTGCTGCGCCACCTGTATGGTGATTTGGCCAGCAAAGTTCACTACACATGGAAAGGCAACAGGGGGAGCTATGGGCTGATGGTATAAGGAAAAACACAGTGGACCAGTAATTTCCCCCTACACCTGGATGGGTTCTCTTTCTCCTGGCTGTGTGTGCTGGAGGTGATTGAAAAGCTGGATAAATTGCCAAATGGTTCCCTTGCTCCTGCACAGAGGAAAGAGGAGGAAACCCATTTCCTCCCACTTTCATGGGGAAAGGAGAGCCATTCTTTCCTTTCCTGACAATCACACTGCCACCCCTTGGCCAGAGAATGGCAGAAACATCAGGGAAGAAGAAAAAAGAATCAGAGAGGAACTAAGGGAGAAATTAGAAGACGAAAGGAGTAAAATGTTGATGAGAAGGGAAACAAAGGAAAGATTGAAGTGTGGAGGGAAGATGGACAGATGAAAAACTAATGAAAAGGAAAAGAGGCAAAAAAATGGTTTGAAGTGCAAGATAGAAGGTGAGAATGAAAAGGGAATTTTAAAAAAATGTACAAAATCATAGAGTCACAACAGATGCATCTTTAAGGTTAGTTCACTTTATTTATTCAAGTTTTTGTATTTATTGTGTTTCACTAATAGAAAGAGGAAGGCTTATGTTCCAGGAGGAGAGAGAGAACCTTCTAGTCAACTGCAAGCCTGTTGGTTATGAAATCAGGTGGCGGGCTTAGTGGGTTACTCATAAGGCCTATGAATTAAAGTAGATGTAATAACCAATTCACTATTGACTCTGCTCAAGCTAGTCTGGAGCTCACACGAGTCAGTTGTTCAAGTGCAGGAAACTAAAAGTGCCTTATTTCTCGAAAGCATCTGTCTCTTCCACCTTTATCTTTCAAATACTCTAGTTCCACATGCAAGCCAAAAGAGTTAGGCACAACATTATAGATGAAGGGCAGACCCCAGTGCAAACATCAAGTATTTTAATTGCACTGATTCACAGAAGCAGAGAGGTAAGAGCACTGTAAATCCACTGAGGTGGTAAAGATTCTGAGATTTAATGATTATTTTTAAAAAAATGCTGTCTGCACAGACTTTATCCAGAAGTGTCAAAAATGGATTTAACTAATGAAGTTCAAGTACTGGCTGAGCTCCTCCAGATTTCTGGGCACTGAAGTAAAAAAAATTCCCTTAAAATATTTCTAAAAATGGCAGGAAAGCTAGCACTCCGATGGCCAGAAGATGCAATACCATGTAAAGTACTGCTTCCTGCTTTCCTTCATCTGTGAGAAGAGAGGATGGTACCATTACTGAAAGAAGTTCCTAAAACACATCTTAATATCTTTTGTGAATTACATACATAAAGCATCAGCCTGTGATGTTCATCTGCTGTGCACTGAATCACTTGGAGCTGAACTTCACTTGAGGGCTCTGACTTAGTCAGAAGCCTATCACAATATATGTAGAATGTCCTTGATCCTCTTCCTCCCTAATGGAGGAAACTAATTGATTAGTTCAGCAGGATTTAAAACACATGGTGAGAACACTGCACTGGAAGTTTGTAAACTCAAGGTCGGGTGATGTTTGCTGGTACTCATTTAAAAAATGCAATGTAGCAGCTCATTGAATCCAGCAGGGCAGATTTTGAGTAAAGGCAAGTCTGCTGTACATTTGACTCCTCTCTGGTCTCCCTAAGTGCACCCCACCCTGGTGATAGGCTGCTTGCCTTCACCTGTTGTCAGGGGGAATCCCATGATTCTCCCACACTCAGACCATGCCCAGGGCAACCCTCTATATCAACTATAAATACTCAGCAAGCCTGACTGGGTTTAATGCCTGGAAGTCTTCCTTCAGCTCTTTACAGTAAGGGTAAATCTCATGCGTGCAGGAGATGGAACTTTCTTGGGGTTTTGTTCTGAAACTAGGGAATGAATTCCCCGAGGAACTAAGGATAATCACAGCTCTCACCTCCTTCCGCTCCAAGTGCAAGATGCACTTCTTTGATCTTGGCTTCTCCAACATGACTACATATTAATGTGTATATTAAAAAATAAGCTAACAAAATACGGAGCAAAATAAAAACAAACAAAAACACCTCCGACCTTACTAAAACAAGACTCTTCATTGCACACATTTCTCCTCCTAGGGAGGTAAGTAGAGAACAAACATAGGACAGTTGTTAATCACATCATTTAATGCACTACTGGAAAATGCTCAGGTGATCAGCACTGAGAATAGACTAGAGTAGTAGTGGCCAAGAGTTCAGTGTCTGTCTCACCTGCTCAATTTGTAGTACAGAATTTAGAATCCTTACTCTAAAAGCACTTTGAGACCTATATATCTCCGTGTAGTCATTATTGTTGTTGTTTATGTTTGTTCAAAGGATCTTGACAAAAAGGTGACTGCAGTCTCAACTGGATTTTAAAAGGAAGGCATCTGTGCAACATTTGTGCTTTTCATAAAAAAAAAAAAACAGCAAAAGTTTCTGGTCTTGTAGCAACTTAGTTTGGCTGTATTTCCATAGTCTGCATTACCTTGGCAAGGAGAAGCTTTGTAATTAGGAGAGCCAAATAAGTTATTTTTCAGAAAATGACAGAGACGTTCCTGTGTGATTTATGAAATGTGTGTTTGAAAAAGATTGGTGAAAGTGGATGGGAAAAAAAGCCTGAGTGCTGGCTCTTATATGCCAGCCACCTTTTTCATGTAGTAACAATCGTAGTTCCACAGGAGACTCCCTACAATTTCCCACTTAGTGAGAATTAATGTCTCTCGGATACCACAAGGAACATACATTGTTCTATCTCTTTTTCTCTCAAAGGCCATCTTTACAAAGATTGCCCCAGAGTCCTGTGTCTTTTGTACATAATCACTGCAGGTACCAGTCTGTTTTGTGGATGAGGAAATTGATATTGGAAAAGAGCATGATACAAAGAATATCCACAATTATTTTAATACACCATTGGTGTATAAGGTACTTTACAAAATACTTTTTAGACAGGTTCCTGCCTTAAACAGATTATATTCTAATTTGCTGTGAATACAAAATTATAGGTGGGTGTAGGAGTCTTAGATCAGTGACTTGAAGATTAAATAAAAGAAATCAGTTTTAAGTTGAGATTTGAAGTAGAAGGCACAATTATGAATGTTTTACATGCCAGAATATCTTAAAACATTCTTACTACAGAATTTCAGGCAAGGTAGCATTTGGATAATATAGAATTGTCAAGGGAATTTTAAAGACAACAATGCCTTCTTGTTGGATTTAGAGTTAATGATAAAAATTAATTTATCATATTGTTAGAAATAATAAGAATGTTCCTCCTGGTCAATGTCCATTGATTGCTTCATAGAATTGGAGCGATTTGAATACATTTATTTTCCATGAATTAACAGAACAGTTTTCTGTGATATACCTCTTTGTATTTTGATTCTGGACAAGCAATACCATAATAAAAATACCTAATACCAACAATAATAACCCCTTGCTTCTTGCCCCCCAAAAAACCACCCAGTTACTGTACCTGTGTGATTATTTATTTGTATTACTGTTGTGCCTGGGAGCCCCAGTTATGGACCAGGACCCATTGTACTGGGTGCTGTACTTATGTTCACCTAGGTATATGCTAGAGCAGCCTTGCAACTGCTGTTATTTATGCTGGTGATTGGATCAGTCCCTAGTTTTCTCCAGGATCAGTGAAATGCAGTCTCGGTATAAAACCAACTCTGGCTCTACCCACATATCCTGGTCTTGCAGTGAGCATAGCCCAACTGAACAAGAGAAAATGTGCCATTGTCTGAACATTAATGAAACACTAAACATGTGGAAATCCTATTAGTGCTTTGTGGACCGTAGCTGCCATTTCAGTTGTTCTGGAATTTCTTCCATATGACAAAGGTTTAAGGTTGAGCTGCTTGAGATCTGAGTGCATTAGCTATTCCTCAGAAAGTCTGTCAAGCATGCTGAGATTTTTAAAGGGATGTATTTACTGCGGTAAGTCATACATTAAATGGTATTGGTAAACTCAGTCCTATATTTTGTTTCTCATTTAATAGAAATATGACTTTTGTAAATTTCTCTTCAGTGCCTCTGTTTTTTGTATAACTCTCCTCATCTTGTACAAATTCTAAATCAGGATGCTACAAGTCTGTCCCTCTACTGAAAGGTTGTTTGTACAAGTTTCTATAGTTTCTAAAGTATTAAAATATATATTATACAATGCATGTGAATGCATACAAACTAATCAAACTTTAAAATATTGTGCAATTTAGATATGTGTATAATACCTGCATATTTCCTCATGTTGGACAACTAAAATTTCTGTCTCGAACAGTGTATTTCCTTGCACCAAAACTAAATAGAATTTGTTATGAAATAGTAACATTGTTAACAATTGCTAACCCCTCCAACCTGTCCATGTCTCCTCCTGTTGTGTGAAAAAGGGAGTGTCATGGCCCAAAAAGGGATAATATGTAGATAAACCTCATGTTCACTGGTACATAGTTAACTGTGGTTTTGTGTCAGGTTATCTCTGCTTCACTGATATTGTAACAACCAATGATTTAACAATCATTTTAGCTTTTTATTAAAGATATACAGGAAAAAAAACAGTTAACACTTCATATTTTGAATTATTTAAGTAGGATGAAGAATATATTTTATTCCCTTTCCTTTAGCTATAGAAAGTTTGTGGAGGGAAAAACTCTTGTTGGGCAGTTAGTATTAACTGTCCTTTTGGGGGAAAAGAAAAGAAGTTAGCCGAGATGGTGTGCTGCTGTAGTTATTGCTGCTGCTGCTGTTTTGCTATGGCAAAAGCCCAGTCCCATTTCCTTGAAGATAAAACAATACAAACAAGCACAAAATGGAACAGAAAAGAACATCAAAGATAGAAAATGGAGCTTCTGTCACTGTTGAAATTAAAGTCCGTGCCATCACTGCTGAAGAAACATGGGTATAGTGTTTGGTCATACCAGCCTCTACGGGGCCTGGTAAACAATGTCATACTGTTTAGGGCAGTGGTTCTCAGCCAGGGGTCCAGGGCCCGCTAGGGGGGCCTCAAGCAGATTTCAGGACGGTCCTCCAAACAGTGCCAGCATTAGACTCGCTGGGGCCCAGGGCAGAAAGCCAAAGCCCCACCACATGGGTCTGAAGCCCAGGTCCCTAAGCCATGCCACCTGGCGCTGAAGCCTGAGCAAAGTAGCTATGTGTGGGTCCCCTAGGGCACAGAGCCCCAGCCAATTGCCCTGCTAGCCAGCCCCTAATGCCAGCCCTGGCTTTTATATGCAGAAAATCAGTTATTGTGGCACAGGTGGGCTGTGGAGCTTTTATAGCATGCTGGCAGGGTGCGGGGTTCAGAAAGAGAATGGTTGAGAACCTCTGGTTTAGGACGTTGCTTTTAGCAGCCTCAGTGGTTACGGGCTCACAGCAGTGCTGCAAAGGGAGTTGTCTTGTCTGGCTAAGCCAGACTGTTGTTAGAAGGCAAAAAAGAGAGAAGGAAAGAGAAGAAATATGGCAGGGGGAAAAAATGTCACAAGGGTCGGGTAGGTGGGTGTGAGTACAGGAACCTAAGTTTCATACTGCAAGTATTTGATGATGTCATCAGTTCCCTCTCACCGGCCCAGTCTGGTCAGGATGCCTTTAAGGATCAAGATGATAAAGGCCCAAAGGTGTCAAGGTAGATCCCAGTATCTGAGAAGAGATGGAAAGGTGGAGTTTTCTCCTTCTAGTCCAGCTGTCTCCCCTACCACTCCCTTTCGGTGACACTCAGATAAACAATCTCCAAAAATGGTGACAGCTAGTTAGCATTAACATGAATCAATTAAAACGCATTTTGATTATTTCAACTTTAAACACTTTCTCACATTTCTGAAATCTTTTTGCTCATTATTGTATTAACCCATCACTTGTTACTGGGAGCCTGGAAGATGTCTTATCACAGTTCTTTTAACTGTACAGTCCAGTTTGTACCACAGTATGTGTCTCAACTTTTGTAAACAATTTTATGTAAAAGCCTGAGTTGTTTTTTTTTTTATCTTGGACAACTTAAAGTACAGACCTCTGATCCTTGTTCCAGTCCCATTGATTTAGATGGAAGCAGTATATAGAAGGAGGAGTTGGTATTGGACATAGTCACCTTTGGAGCCACCAATAGGAGAGTGGTAAACACAATTTACTTTCACTGATACTGGGGGAAAGCTTAGAGAGAGAAAGGGATTTGTGTCACCTTGAATCTGATTTTCCATTGCTGCACTCAGTGCTCCTTGGTGTAAGCTAGAGCAACCTTAGGCCTATTTTAGCTTGCAGTATGGCTGTAATGGTCCCTCTGGGACAACTGAGAATTGTGGCAGTGCAGTAAGCTGAGAGCCAGTGGAGACCCATTCTGACAGCTGTGTTGTCTGAGAACCCCCACTTATGGCCACTTTATGCTGCACCAGTGGAGTGTAAATAGGGCAATGGGGAACCAAGAATTGGGCCACTATTCTATAAAAACTATAAAAGGGAAGCAGTTACTAATTTGTAGCTTATATTATTATTATTATTGCATATTTTAAATTAATTTTAAAGAGAGGTAGTTATGTAGATGTGTCCAACTTTGTTAGAACTTCCTACAATGAGTTCTTAAAACACTATTTGATTTAATAGATTCCAGCTCTTCCACCCCAACATTTTGATGATGAGTTGGAGTGTATTCTTTTTTGGCAGAAATGACAATATCAGTTGGAGAAAGATATGCATCTGGTGCTCTGACTTCAGATCCAGAGCTGTTCATCCCGCTCTTCGTTTTGCACAGATTAAATTGTGGTAGACGATCACTCCTGTATTAAGCTCTGTGAAGACAACTTAGATAATGGTTGAGAAGGGTTTTGTTGTGATACCAAAAAGAAAGGATACATTGTATATAGCAGCAGAATTTATGGGTAGGTAGCCTTCCACCAGGTGCCTTTCATAAAGGACACAGTAACATCACTGATTCATTCATCTGATGAAGTGGGTCTTAGCCCACGAAAGCTCATGATCCCTAAGATCTGTTAGTCTATAAGGTGCTACAAGACTCTTTGTCGCTTTTGCAGATCCAAACTAACACGGCTACCCCTCTGATACGAGGGGTATCACTGTAAACCTACTGTACTTATTGCCCTAGCCAAGACTAAATGTGGATCATTCACTGTAAGTATAATTTCTGTCTGTTGTAAGAGCAACATTAGTTGTCTGACTATATGATTAATTATTACGTTTTTCATTCTCAGGGCATTTAGCTGTACCTGACATATAAAAAGTGATAGGTCTGTTCAGAGTTATCTGTTCAACAGAATGTGAACATTCTTAAATAGAAAAGTAATTTCCTTGCACTGTTACAATTTCATTCGTAATTCTTCCTTCTTTATTTTGGCACTTTCATCTAGATGGCACCAGTTTCCTTGCATTGTTTTTCTGTCAGTGCCTGCAATTGCTCAGTTAAATTATCAGACTTGTCTATATTCACTAGGTATTTTGTGTCTTTTAGGAGATTCCACCCTTCCTTTATACGTACAAAGATTTCTCTCTCACACACACATACACTGCTACACCCTTGTTGAAAATAGTGACAGAAAACTCATCTCTGTGCTAAGATTGTGAGTAGTGATCTAGTAAATGATGATGAGATAAGATTGGAACTTCTGCAACCCCAATGAAGTAATTTAACAATCAGTACTCATAAGTACAGTATGTTTTTCTGTTCATTGTTTCGTTTCTGCTTTATGGGGTGGTCTTGCTCAAACTTTATTTTACATTTAAGTAAAATATTTAACTTGTAAACATTTGGGGATTGTTAAGACATTTATGGAAGCAGGATGAGAACTTTTCTATACTCCTACATTTGACAGCTATAACACTAACAGAAGCACAAATTACTTTACATTTTTGCAACATAGGTGCTACAACGAGCAGGCTGAGAAATGCCAGTTATGGGGAAGGGAGAAAAGTGATTTCTGAATTTATTTCATTTTAATTCAATGTACTGTCTGACTTTTAGGCTACTGCATTAAATGAAATCAGTGCACTTGAGCTATAAGATCCACTCTATATGTTCCCATTATTAACATTTAAACCGCCATATTGGTAACAGTAACAGATGATGTGAAGGCAGCAAATTTCATTGTAGTAGAAACAGCAACAGCATCATGCACAGACACCATTGAGGCAAATATCTTATAGCCTCTATGAAAGCTACCAGCTACTCTCTTCATTAACTGATGGATGTTGCCTCCTTGTTCTCAATAATTATAGGCATAGTTATTGAAACGTTCCTGTTTCTTCCCTGGTGAGAAAATCTGAGCTTAAAAATTAAATACCGATTCTGGGGCCCTGGAATTATTTCCATAATTCATAAACTAGTTCTGAAACATAGATCAGTTGGGGATAAAATAGATATATGCACTGAAAATAACAGTCTGCCCAGAGCTTTTCAGTTCCTTCCCTCCATCCCCCCCTTCCCCCACCCTGCCCCACCTTGGGTCAAAATTTGACCTGCTAAAAGAACCGTTCAACCCTACTGACTTCAACGGGACACAGATTTACTTCACTAAAGTTACATGTGTGTGACTGAGGGCAAAACTTGATTTACATGAATTTGTAATTCTCATGAACGTTGTCTGATGGACAGCCCCGGGGACTTGCAGTGCCCAGGAAGTAGCAGTTTAAACTTCCCCACCAATGTGTCTCATCCCTCACATGGAGTGTTGTTTAGTCTTCCTGTTCATTCCTTCCTTAGTTTATACGTTGAGGTTGCTAACCAGCATGCCAATTGAGACAGCTTTTTTGCATGTGTGTGACATAGATATTAGTCTCCATTCAGTTAGAAGTGACTATCAACTCATTCTGTATAGATCACCACAGCAATTAAAAGGTAATGATTTTTGATCATTCTGAACTGGTCAGGTTCATATTCCAGTATCCAATTTTCTCAGCCACTTAATTCTCCAGAGTTCTTCATATCTAAAGATTATTCATTTTCTGCATATTCAAAAACATTTTGTCTCTTGTATTTCTGGAATGCTCTTTGAAAGAAATGCTACTTTGGTGTGGTACTATTAATTGAAACTGACTTATAGGCACATTATATAGACAGGATTTCCCTCCCAGCTACTTCTCATTTTAAAAGTTACAGTATTTATAACTTAGACATTAAAAATGGGTTAAATTAGCAGCTAACTTTAAGTTGATCTTTTAAAACCGTTCTCCATACATATCATTTACAGCTGTGAATTTGCAAAATATGCCTACTGATGTCATGAAGTTTTGGAAGGAGCAAATAATTTCTGGGGACAGAGTTTCTGGTAGCCAAAATATGGGTTAAGCTGCTCAAAGTGACTTGGATATAGTAAAACTGTTACAGTGAAGTAGAATGAAATCCTAAATTGTTTCAGTGGATTATAATGTACAAACTAATACTGGTTATAATGAACATCTATATATAGTGAAGTTGCCCTTCTAAACATTGTCTTCACTATGGATCTATCCATATTATGGCTCAAACCAAATTAAAGCCCATGTTTAATTCTAACTAAATTTGTTTTTAACATGTTTGGCCAACCAGTCAGAATCATTGCATATTTGAATCATGTTTTAGAAGTGAGAGAACACTGAAAAACGGGTTCCAGCTCATTCCTGAATCACTTCATCTGATCCGTGCTAGCTGGCCAAATTAAGGTAGAAATCATTTTATTTGGATCTGAGTGTGAACACTGTTTCCAAACTCATTTTAAAGGGCAGTAAAGTGGGCCAAAATCTGAGTCCTTATGTAATATACTGTTGTTTAGTATAGCCTCTCTCGGTCCTGGGGATAATTACTTCCAGTGTTTCCTAAGCAAAACAGAACATGTGTAAGAACTGCTAGAAACAGCAGACACTCCTCTTTACATTGCCTTTCTACTGATCTTGTCTTTTAATAGACCAGGTTTTCACAAACATTTCAAAATATTTCTCATCACTTGCCCTCAGAACTTGATCCAATGACCTGAGAATCAAGAAAATGTCATGTTAGTGGCTACTAATTAGTGGATCGAGAGAGCTTCTTTGTCTGGCCTTTCAACCTTCTACAGGCAGCAAGAAAAGCTGTCATATGTATCATGCAAAGAAAATGAGCCTTTACCACATTTTTTTCTATGATGTAAACAGTAGAATAAGCCCAGCTGAGATTAGAGATGAATATGGAGGTTAGGAAGAAATTAACCTACAATGTACTGTTTACATTTATTTCTCTTCTGTTGTAGGAGACATACTACTTCTGTCATGAGGAACATATTGTACATATGTGTAGCTGTTACCATGCAGCATTGTATATGAGAGAGAAACAAGTCCCTATGTTTGTACTATTTATGTTATTGTTGCCACTTTGTTTTCTTCTCCCTTCAGTCATGTGAAATAATTTATGTAAAGGATTATTATTGTATAATAAAAGCTAAAGATGAAAAAATCCAAAGCTTAATTGCCTTTAAATGTGTTTGCTGAACAAACTTATTAGTAGAGCATTTAGTCAGAGTCCTCATTAATCAATGTTGTACTCCAGTGTCTCCTGAGTCTTCTGGATTTTGGGGGATCTGCTACTGTAATTAAAAGAATGAAATACATCATGGTCACAAAATTAATGTGTTAGATGGCTGAATGTTTTGAGTGGGTGAAATTAATCTTTTTGTATTTGATATTTTTACAGGTCTTTAAGATAGAGGTGCTGATGAATGGAAGAAAACATTTTGTTGAAAAGAGGTATAGTGAATTTCATGCCCTCCATAAAAAGGTAAATTATCTCTCTCCTTTCTAGGTGTGTAACTTAGTTGATATAACTTCAGTTTATCTTAGCTGATGTTTGTTTCATTTCTTTTGAAGGTGTCACTAGTAATGTCCTATTTTAACTAACTATGTGCATTGCAGGTCATTTCTCATAAAAAAGAGATCAGTATATTCCATATGTTTTGTTAAGGGAGAGGGAGGTTTCTCAGATGTTTCATACTTTCCTTTCTTTTTGGTTCTTTTGTACCTGCCACATTGTTGTTAACCATCAGTAGAATCTTATGGCGGTGGTAGATTTATTCTTATAAGGGCAAGAAATAATGAATATTTCTGTAGAAAATGAATCTTTTGGAGCAGATCATTTGTATCTAGTCAAGCATGCAGTTTGTTAATGCTAGAGAGTTGGGTGTCTAAACTCCTGTACATTGAGTTGAACATGTGGCTCATATGTACCCACAAAGTTAGAGAGAAAAAAAGACCTACTGTATCATAGTCCTTCCACTGCACTTGTTGCACTGTTGAATTTATCCAATACTAAATGGATACTAAGTTTGTTCTTTTCCGAAGGCTAAGAATAGTCATCTCATTTATATGTACGAGATAATACATTTTACTCACTAATTTCCCATCTTAAAATTCATTACTCTTTTGGAGTTGCTTAGAAGGGTGATAAAAGGAAAATGTGATTGTCCCCCATCCAATAGTTAGAGCTGGATGCTTCTATTTAAAATTTCTATTCTGAAAGACAAACTTCTTATTCCATAAGTTTCTTCTGAAACAAGAAGTCTGGAAAAGAAACAGTTCACTGAAGGTGACAGAAAAGTGAAATGTGCCTGCTGAGCTCCTGTTTACTAGAGATCCCTATAGGAATAAGAATATGATTTGTTTTGTAGATTTTGCACAGTAGTTGCTATGTGCATGCATTTCTTAACTTTTTTCTCCTTGGTAGATAGTTTAATTGTGCAACTAGCTGCCATTTACAATTTTTCAGTTACATTTCCTTTACAATCCATATTTATCTCCCAGTATTCATTTGGGGCCTTACTTTTCCCCTTGTGCTTATGCTGATTAGACCCATCAAAATCAATCACACTACTCACTGAGGCCTCAGTCCCGCTATATATATATATATATATTAACTTTACACACACTGGAGTGGTCCCATGCCTTACATTTGTGAGTAATGTGTTTCAGGATCAGGTAGTTAGTAAGGTACTGCTCAGTGTGTGTGGGTGATGTTGGCAGAATCAAGCTGTTGATGTGTAAGGAGTACTCTGCTAAATATAGTCATAACTGTCCTCCAGTTCTGGTTAACTAATTTCAATGTAATTTCTGTAGTTGCCAATTTATTCCCTGCACAATTTAGTTCCTTCCCACTTCTCTGTGTTTGACTTTTTTTTTTTACTTACCATTGCCCTCTTTGCTCTACTCAAAACTTAGGAATAACTGCAGCATTTATGTCTGTGTTCTGTTCTCAACTGCCTTTTTTCACGTCTCCCTACACCTCGATTTGGCATGCTGTTCCTCGACCCTCTTTTCCTCCATAGTCTTCCTTAAAACACACTGCTTTTTCCAGGATGTCTGTAAATGATTGTCCTTTCCTCTCTTCCCAGAAGTGCTGGCAAAAGAAATAAACCTCCAAACCTGAAACTATAATAAGACATGTTCTTGACTTCACTGTTAACAATTACTTGCTTTTCTTATCCCTGGTGTGCTCATTGCCTGTTTAGATTGTACTGTGAGCTCTTCAGGGCAGCAACCTTGTTTCTGTATTCATTTCGTTTACAGAAGTAAAGCACACAACATACTTTTTGAACAAGTGCTTCCTCCACCACTTTACCAAAAACCTTGGTGGAAATCTTGATCTCCTTTGGCAATAATGCACTAGGTGTTTTCTCAACTACTTTTTTCTTTTCTTTTCGTAACAGAGGAATATTGGTGTCTCGAAGCTGTACTGAATTAGTGCATTTGCCTTTTCTATACTGAAACCAGCAGACCATGAACCCTTTGGCAGAGAAAGCTCAGTCAGTACAGATTCTATGGATTCTACTCTTCTTAAGTATCTGCCTCCCTGTTTCCCTGCTTTCCATAAATAACAAAATGTCCTCACTACTCTTGGAGATTTTTGATCACCCTAATCTAGAAAATTACTACAAATAGCTTTATTTTTAAATAACATCATAAAGATCATTTAAAACAAAACTGAAATTTTTTCTCTCGACAACTGCCCCATATTAAAGTTAACAATTTTAAAGATAAAGCAATAAAGGCAGGCTGAAACAAACTCCCATATCTACAGGTTTTGCTGTTCCATCATATTATACCATTTGCAATCAATTTTTGCTATAAAGGGAATTTTTTAAAAGTAACTCCACTTGATTAGATCTTTATTTCACTGTAATGTAAACAAACTTGTTGTCATATGGTTTTCTTTGTATAAAAGTGTGCATGTTTTCAGTGTGCGAATCGGTTATTTTATAGTCCAGTTTTTCCCTCTTTCCTTTGTAAAAATAATCATTACGTATGTAGAATCTTTTAAATTATGGTATGAACTTCAGTATCTGAGGTTTGTGAAAACAAGACATCTGTGAAGGTGTCTTTTAAAGGTGTCACATGGCCCAAACCCTTGCTTAGATGGGCTTTTCCCCAAAGGAGTTGAGCCAAGTGGAAATAAGGGAGCCTATCAGGAATGATGATTTTCTGCTTCCCTCTTTCCTAAGGTTGCCAGGCATCTGATTTTCAACTGGAACACCTAGTCGGAAAGGGACCCTGGCAGCTGCGTTCAGCACTGCTGACTGGGCCACTAAAAGTTTGGTTGGTGGCATAGCAGGGCTAAGACGGGCTCCCTGCCTGCCCTGGCTCTGCACGGCTCCCGGAAGTGGCCAGTATGTCCAGCTTCCAGGCACTGGGGGCTTTGCATGGCCAATGGGAGCTGCAGAGGCAGTGCCTGTGGACTTAGGCAGCATGCAGAGCCCCCGAATAGTGTTGCTGCGTAGAAGCTGGACATGCCGGCTGCTTCTGGGAGCCACCTGAGGAAAGCACTGCCTGGACAGAGCCCATACCTGAGCCCCTCTCTCGCATCCAAACTCCCTCCCAGTGACTCGGAACGGGATCAGGGCAGGGGGTAAGGCAAGGATGTTTGGGTTTGTGTGATTAAAAAATTGGCAACCCTACTTCTTTCCCTCATTGTGGGTGATAGAAGGGGCAAGAGGAGATATTGATGAAACTATACAATACTAGCAATGTGTGAGGGAAGGACTCCAGTTCTAAGTTGGAATAGGAGATGCCTTACTCAAAACATTATTGAATGTCCATTTGTAAAAGCAAAACAGATAAAAAAGTTCTCAAGAAATGTGGCTTGATTACCCTCCTTCCTGTGTCCCCCTCTTCTCATATTCCAGCTGCATAAAGGAGCTAATAAATCCTGCTTCCTGTGTTGCCAAGTAAGAAAGAGAGAAGACCTAAAATTTGGTGGAGTACATTTGCTCATTTACACAAGCTCTCTGTTCCCACAGGCAGGTGTTTATTATTGCTGGCTTTTCACACACCTGGCTGGCCTTGCACAGAGTAGATCTGGCCTCTGTGTAAGTGACAAACTAGATTTTGCAGGTTTACACACCTGGAAATGCAGTATGGTATTTTTTTCTGACTAGAATCTTTATTATTTTCACCTAGTCAATCTCCAAAGGGATTGAAATACTTTATTTTTATACATAAACATATGTTATATTAATATAACTATAAAATTAAAATTATAAAATAAAATTATATAACATATATTTTAAAGATTTTATAATATTCACTTGCTTTTCTCAGTACAAAAAAAATGTAAGGAGTAGATATGATTACCATTACTAAACTTGAGTCCAGAAAAATACTAAACTTTACATTTGGCAAATTATCTACAAAGTTTTTTTTAAAATAATTTGAAATAGATAAAAATAATCTTGACACACATCATTTTGGGAAATGATTCCACACTTTTAAATTTGACCCATCTTTCATGGTTCAGGCAACAGCCATATATTAATAGGACTATCAAATGACCCTGAAGTCCGTGACAGCATTAAAAAGAAGTTGCCCTCAGGTAAATAGTTTTTATTTATATGGTTGGCTTCAGACAGTATCCAACTATCTCAGGAACTATTTTATTAACATACAAACATATATGTATATAGTACATTTACATATTATTGCAAGGATAATATATATTGTAATGTCTGTGTTATAATTTCTATTTTGTGTCTCTGTATAGAGATATAATAAATGCACATACATACACCTCATATACTTGCACCTTTCAGCTGTCTTTGTTGATTGGATGCATTGTGTAACAGGGCCACAGAGCAAGAAGGATTGTTAATCATCGGTTGAAGTGTCAGCTGTAGAGTATTTATCTTGTAAGCAGCTAAGCCCTACTGGAAACATGTACTGTTTCAGGTTTGTCTCTCTTCATCTAAAGCAATTCATTACTCACCTACAAGAGCTGTCATAGACCCCAGCCAGCAGTTGTGATGTTAGCTCCTTCAACACTCTTGACAAATGTAAAGAAAAAATTGGGTTTTTATACTATGACTTTAAGATCAGTAAGTAGAGGTGTTTGGTGGGGGTTTTTCTGCTTAAAGTTGGACACATTTACTTGTGATTTAGTATATTTGAAAAATAAGTTGCAAAATGTTTCTAGAACAACTGAGGTTTACTCATTGGACCATCATAACTTATGATCACAGAGACAGTGATATGTTGGCACTGTTTTTTGCTATAGTGACATCTCAGCAAGCTCAGAGGTGAAATGTAAATTCTCAAATCTCCATGGGCGTGCATGTCAAAGTCAATTTTGAGTTTCTGCCCTTGTGTTTCTCTCTCCACATTTACTCAGAGGCAATATGCAGCTGAAAGAATGTCGAGTGTCACCTTCCATTAAAATGCAGTGGAATCCATTCTAGTTATTATTTTGCCTTTTAGTACTGAGAAAAAAAAGTTTTTAGTTGTTTTTAGAATGAGGATAATTTTTATTTTCTCTGGGAGATGTATTATGAGGTATAAATTATTTTTTAAAAATATTTGTGAGCAATACTGCATGAATCTTCACAGGAATGACAATAGAAACTTGGATAGATTCTGTAACAGAATTTTGCTAGTGCTGTGTATAAATTATTACAGACTTATACTCATTTTATGATTACAGTTTTTCCCTTCATCTTTCAGGGTGCCTTCTTTCTGGAAAACCCATTAGCTAGTGAGAGGCTTGTTTCCCACCACCTTTCCCAAAATGCCTGTATGCTGAACTGGGAAGTTGTTTCAATTGCAGTCTGTCTATCTACTTACTTACATAGCATTTATCAAGATAGTATCTGAGTACCTAGCATTCCTGTCAAGTGCTATTCCCATTTTACAGATGGGAAACTGAGATATGGGGCAAATTAAGTGACTTGCCCAAAGTCACACAGGAATTGAATCCAGATCATTGGAATGCGAATCTAGTGTCCCTGTCCACTAGAGACCACTAGACCCTCTTTCCTACCCAGTCATTCTCAACCAGATGCACAAGGATTCAATAGTAGTTCAGTAGCTCAGCCAGCCAGATTCATAACTTTTACTGCTCTTTTGTCACTCTCTGGGGCCCAACCTTGTAAACTGATGAAGTCAATGGGACCTTGGAAGTATTCAGTATCTTGAAGGATCAGGCCCTAAATGAGGCAGAGTACACTTCAAAGAAAAACTGTGTTAAAATATTTGTTGGTGTGTAGATTGGGTTGTCCAGTGAGCAATATTCAGCTAACTGTCGTGTTGAGTCTCTTGCTTGAGTTGGTGTCCAGGTGTTCAAGTATTAGAGTCATCCAGCTGCTGCAGTTTTGCTTTAAATCTTTGGAACAAATGGCATTATCAGTTGGATTCTTCATTGCCAAAAGGTCAGCTAAGCTGAAATGACTTTTATCTGTGACTTGTAGACTTGAAGAGGGATAATAAAGTCAGTTTATTATTCCTCAGTGAGGTGTTTAGTAAATAAATTCACTGCAGTTACTGACCTTTCTAAATGGCTATCTCCCCCTCACCCTTGTACTCTGACTGACTTGTAGCTAGAATGCTTTTACTGTGAAGAGGGGTTATATTTTTATTTTTGGTTTTGTTTGCAGCTCAAGAGGTGTATTAGAACGCCGGAAATCCCTTCCAAGCACGTGAGAAACTGGGTCCCTAAGGTCCTGGAGCAGCGGCGACAAGGCTTGGAAATGTACTTACAGGTGAGCTCCCTGTCAGGAATGTGTGTTGTGACAAAGCTCCAAGTTTGTACTTGTGGGTCCTGCGCTTCCTGGCAGATTTAGGGGCCTCAGAAACTCATTTAGGCCCCAGAGTGATCTTCCTTTCTCAGTATAATTGGCAAGAGTCACCGCCTAGTGAGTTACCTTCATCACAGGCCAGTATGGAAGATGGAAGAGGGGTGGGGCAGGGTGGGGGGGGGGGAGCCCGGGCCTGCCCTCTACTCCGGACTCCAGCCCAGGGACCCTAATAGTATCAGCTAAGATGGCTGACCTTTTAGGCACAAAACACAATACAATTCCCTGGGCTACTTCCCCACAGCAGTCCCTGCTTCTTCAAACTCCACTTCACCCTTACCTCAGGGGCTCCTTCCTTCTGGATGATAAGTTGTCCAACACTCAGTCTCACCAACAGCATAACCTCCTTCCACAGCTCCTGACACCCACAGCCCACCTGACTAACTGGGAGGTTTTTATCTGGTTTCAGCCAGTCCCTGATTGGCTTCAGGTGTCCCAATTAGGCTAGCTGTTTCTACTCCTTTCTAGAAGGTTCTTAATTGGCCCCAGGTGTCTTGATTGGCCTGGAGTAGCCTTTGTTTGGCTATCCAGGGAACAGGGACTTGCACATCCTGAGACTGATATACCTGCCTTCCAGCACTCTCCCATATCCTTCTGGTCTGACTCCATCACAGTGTGTGAAGAAGCAGCACTAATTTTCAGAGCTGCCCTATATGCTGGTGGAGCACTGGAGCATTTTAAAATATACCAAGAATTAAGAGACCTGGGATTTCACTGATGGACTTTGGGCCCAGAGGAAAACAGTAGACCTGATTTCTTTGCAGACTGGGGCCCCTCTTTTTATTTCTGTCCCCTTGCAGGGGGAAAGGATTGCATAGGTTTCAGCTTGCTAGAGGTAGGCAATGGGGAGTCCACCCTGAGTTATGGGCTATATGATAGGTACCCTTTAAGCCAATAAATTGCTGTTCTCAAGAATGCAAAGAGAAGTGGAGCACTGTTGATACTCTTGATTTATTTAGTCTTTCCCTATGCATATGTTTATGTAACCAGTTTTTGTTTTTCCCTGTATTAATGGATTATTTTGTTTTTACCAAGCTTCTGTTTTTGAAGATGTTCATATTCGTAGAACCTAGTAGAACTTTTTCATTGATAATGAATGTGGAAAAAAGATAATACAACAATCTGTTATAACATTATTACACTATAATTATGTCAGTTTTATTATGAAGAGAGACTGAATTTATTCATGTATAAAAATGTGATCTGCTTAAAATTAACTGTTGCAGACTATTACTCCTGAGATTGATTGATTTAGGGGTGTATATTTTTGAATAGGGTGAGATATAGGTGAAATTATTAGCATTATTTCATTGCTGAGAAACTACAAAGACACTATCACCACCTACTGGAGGAGCTAATTAACATACATTCCTGCTTATATCATTAACTTTGGTTATATTTTCAATAGTTCTGATGTGCACATGCACAGAAATTAGAAGAAAAACACTCATTCAATCATCTTCATTTGAAATGAGGATACATTTCATGGGTGCCAAAAGGAAATTGATGGGGAAAGAAATTTTAGACAAGATTTTAAAAAATATAAGCTGAATTTTAGAAAATCAAATAAATGGCTGGATTTTCAGAAATGCTGACCACCTGGCCATTGCCAAAGATGTCAGTTGGGCCACTTATTTATGTGATTAAGGCATTCATTTTTTAAGTTCTTGGCCTTTAATTCCAAACTGTATGAATCTAAAGTGTTGAAAGGGGGTCTGTATAAATGTAATAGCAGGGATTTAGTGCTTGTCTGTTTTGACTGTTACAATTTTCACCAGCTGTATGTGTAGCTGTAGAAGGCCAGCAGTTTTTTGATATTAGTAGATTGTTAGTGAATAATGGTATAGTTGTAAAAAAAAAGTATTAGTAATGTTTTCAGGCCTTTATGAGGAGATTGCAGGTTTACACAGTTGCTATTGCCAAACCATTGCCTTTATGTTCTCATGTAGTAATTTTTCAATATATGTGTTGCACCTTTAAAACACATAAAGTTGGCAAAATGGGTGTTGTACCATGCAGACTACAAACAAATATTGACCTGTTTCAATCATTGCCTTATGTTGCTTCTTTATTATTATTTTTTTTCTGTTGCATACTTCAGATAACTGGGTATGAGGGCCCCAGGTAGTAAAATTTGGATCAAAATGTTAATTGCATGAAAATGGAATGTTACACTTTGTCATTTGTGCAGCAAAAGAAACTGTGTGTAATTCTCTTAGTGATGGAAAATGCTGCAGCTGCCACTCCAGTGGATAAAAATGTCCCATCATCTGTACTTTATTAACCCAGCCTCTTGCATTATTTCAGAATAAAATTTTAAAATCCAGGTTCTCATTTTTGTGTATATATATATTTGTATTTTATGAAGAATTTAAAATAGTTAATTAGTCAAGGTTTTTAAGGGACCACAGAATTCCAGTGTTTGCATTTCTTTTAATATTTGTCCCTATTTATTGTATGTTGAAAATTTGTCGGATTACTTATTTTTTTCTTGATTTTTGAAAGCTGTGAGAGGCTTTTTGTCGTTTCATAATAGATTGATTTTCTGCCTGGAAGTGCTAAAAGTTGATTTATGTTCTGTTTTAAATGACTGCCACATTTTACAAGATCAAGAATGGAAGTTACAATTTTCACTTAAAATACTATGGAACAAGTATTCATTAGTTTCAATGGTATTAATAAACAGCATTATATGGCATTGCCAATACTGCGCAACACTGACTGACTGATAGAGGATAGGCTGGAATTATTAGTTGTTATTTATAAATGGGGAAACTGGGACACAAAGCATACATGGGAGTCAGTGACAGAGCTGAGACTAGAGCTCACAGCTCTAACTCAGAGTCCGGGCACTTGATTACTAGAGTACGCTGTCTCAGAAAATACTGTTGAAGGGCAGTTTACCCATCATCTCTCTGCAGTTAGATATATTAAAAAGAGATTTCATAATCAAGGGGTTTAAGGTAGGGTAGGTCAGATATAATTTCACGTGGGTACCTCTGTAATTCTGAGCAGAAAGGGTGGAAGCTTAACATATTTTAAAATTTTATTAAAGCTAATGTTAAAAATATTATGTAATACATAGATTGAGAAAAGAGTGTCTGTACATCTGGGTATAGTGCTTAGATTATCCACGAATACAGAGTTTGTTTTGAAAAGTCATATGATACATATAATACATAATCAGCAATAACCCAAATTTAGGTGAATAAATTTAAAACTGTGGTTTAGATATTAATACCCAAGTATTCAGGCAGATCACCCATGAAAAGCTATACAGAGATTTGGTTGTGGAAAGCTAAATATATCAATAAGTGAAGATTGTCCCTCAGCAATTGAGAGTTTAGGGTAGGTTGTCCATTTAGACAATCCAATCCATGAGGAAAGTAATTCAGTTACTTTCCTGACTGCACTTCTCATCGACATACAACTAGGAATGTCTGAACAATACTGGTGAGATTGGATCAAGGTTTGTTTTAACCCCTTTACTTTCTTAAGAACACTAGGAATTAGAGGCAGGGATGGAAATCCATAGCGCCAATTGTTAGTGCAGGGAATGAGGAATACGTCTGTTGCTACCAGTTCTTTTTCTTTGACTGTACTGTGCCATCTGTGACTGGTCATTTGGCCCTTACGCCAAAGAGGTATAGAAGTGGAAATCTCCTTTGATGGCATATCTGCAGAAATAGTGATCGCTTGAGAGTCTCCACCCCCTCCAGGATGGACTGTATATCGGATTAAAAAGTCACTTTTTAGATAAATCTTCTTCACTGATGCTAGGGTTTATTTGCCCATTAGATAATTGGTGGAGATTCCAATAATAGGTTACATTGAGGGATTCCACCTAATTGTTTATATAAGCAATTACTGCCATATTGTCAGTCCCGATCAGTATTAGCTAAGATATGATTCATTCATCAAGAGCAGGTCTTGTGGCCTTCATCTTTGATGAACTGATAATGGAGAAGTTTCCCTCATTTAACCATCTGCCCTTTACTGCTTTGCACATTAGGTGATTCCATGTCCCAACAGGCTGACACTGGATGTTACTAGAGAGGCAAGGTGGGTGAAGTAATATCTTTTATTGGAGCAACTTTTGTTGGTGAAAGAGACAAGCTGTCAGGCTGCACAGAGCTCTTTTCCAGGTCTGGGAAGGTTCTCCGAGTGGCGCAGCTAAATACAAGCTGGAACAGATTGTTTAGCACAGGTAGTTAACACATTTTCCAAGGGACGATTTGAGGTGAAGTGCCGAATAATACTTCTGCATTCATAGGACAAAAAAGGACAATTAATGAGTTACAGATTGTTGTAATACACCATAAATCCAATGTTTTTATTGAGATCATGACTTTTAGTGTCTAGCAAAGGTCTGAATTTAAGCTCCCAGATTTGTCTTTTGAAGAAGTTGTGCAGGTTTCCTTTAAGGACAAGGAATGAGAGGTCAGATATGGAGTGATCATTTTGTGAAATGTTGCTGTCATCCAGTTTTACTTCCCTACAGGCTTGCTCTTTGGTAGGTTGTCTTTTAAAGTTCAACAGAAAAAATAGTTTCTAACTTCCTTGCTCAGAAGAAATCTTATTGCTTGCTGATATCTGTCCCTACAAGATGACAGACATAGTCAGCAGAGGTTGCCTGTGGAGTTGCACCTATAGTTCAAAATCAAAATACAAAGTCACCAATCATAGATGCAAGAGGATTTAGGCAGTGGAGTATTGGAGAAGCTGCATGCTTCTGGTGAACTTCTGAGTATTGACTCATTTCTTGTGATGTGCAAAAGCTGAAGAAAGCTCTTCTTGTGACTGACAATGATCCAGTATAACAGAGCACTGATAGACCTTCTGGACTTTTCCCTATGCATAGGCCAACACATCTGCTTTCACTTAACCTGCAATTACATTGCTCTTGTGCTGAGGAATAACAGTTCTAACCACCATTATCATTGTAACTCTTCTTTATTTGTTTAATAAATTCCAGGGCTGAGATATGTCTGGAAGGAAGTGCGATGAAGTGGATTGGTTGCTGAAGTAATGTAGGTGACCTTCAATTATGCAAATAAACTTCAGGTTAAAATACACAAGTGCTGGCATTCTATCGGAGTACATGTATGGGTCGCTATCGCTATAGCAGCTGAGTGAATCAAACAATGAATGTATCAATGCAGAACCCACGAGTACTGTTAGCCTCATTTTAGTTATCCAAGATCAGATAAGAAGTATGGGACAGAGCTGGGAACTGAACTCAAGTCTCCTGAACCCCATTTTGATGCCTTCTCTATTTCAATGTCTGATCCATCCTTCCTCCCCGCTAGATCAGGGGGTTGTCAACCATTTTCTTTGTGAGCCCCCCCCCCCCCCCCACGTGCTAAAAAAACTCCATGGCTCACCTGTGCCACAAGATTTTTCTGCACATAAAAGCCAGGGCCAGTATTACAGGGTAGCAACCAGGGCAGTTGCCCAGGGCCCCATTTCATAGGGGCACCTGCAAAGCTAAGTTTCTTAGGCTATGGCTTCAGCCCCGAGTAGCAGGGATTGAGGCCCCGGGCTTCAGCCCCAAGCGCTGGGGCTTCAGCTTTTTGCCCTGGGCCCCAACAAGTCAAATACCTGCTCTGCTTGGCAAACCCCCTGAAACCTGCTCGCAGCCCCCCTAGTTGAGAACCACTACCTTAGATGAACTTCATTTTGAACTTCTTGCATTCAGTGAAGAGACAGGATCGTTTAAAATCTAGAATTACACTAAGTCTCTGACTTTTTTCACACTGTAAAGAACAGGGAGAAAATCTCAATGGCCCTTAGTAAATAAGGAGCTAGTACTGCTATGCAGATTTTTATCAGGAGAGGTTGTATTCAAAGGTAATGCATGTCCTTTGATTGAGGTCATGGAACTGATACTGTTTAAGAGTAACCTACTAGTCTTTAATTTGATCTTGTGCTTCCATGAAGAGGTCAGTCATGACTCCTAGAGAAAAGACTGGGGAAAATGGATTTTAGGAATCCAAACCCCTTGGGATTTAAAGGTTTGGTAATTAACCCTGGGCAACCTAATCAACATTTTAGAAGTTTCAGGAATCCAAATCTTCAAAACAAAGTGTGAATCCTATGAAAACTGCTAACTCAAGGTTGTTTTCTACCTAGATAAACAGTCTAGAAATCTGACAAATACTTTTGAGCTACATCCCAATAATCTCTAGAATGTGGGTCTTCCCTTGAAAAGATATATTAATACACATACAATCTTTTCTGCAATTTATAAAGAGATGTTAAATAACATATGCCAAGATTTCTGCAGCTAAGGATGAAGCATCCAGTTTTTTCCCTGTTCACTGTCTTAGAGCATTTATTTCATAAGAGACCTACAGGTGGAGTCAGGATCTCTGTAAACAGAGCATGAATTATGAGCGTTTGTTTTTTTTTAAAAAAAAAAAAATAATAATTAAACCTATTTGAAATAGGAGGGATGGTATTTTTCATTCTTTTTCATTTATGTAACCCATTTTTGGGAAACAATTCAACTGCAGGTGAAAAATGCAGATACACACTTTGCAAATTGCACCTGCAAAAGGGAGGCTGGAGACCCTTTTGAAAATTCAGTGCCAAATTTGATTTCAACTGATGGCTCTTTTGACCTATTTAAATCAGAAATTTCACAGTGTTGTAATTGTAGGAATCTTGACCCAGAAAGGAAATGTGGGGGTAGGCGGGGGGGGGGGGGGGTCCGATTATTTTTTTAATAATTTGGGCCCGGGGGGGGTGGGGGTGGCGCCAACAGAGCGGGGCGCCTGGCCCTAGCCACTGCTCTCTGGCCAGCCAGATCTGAAGGCAGCTCAGAAGTAAGGGTCCCCCTGCAACTCAGTTTTGGGTCAGAACCCCCAATTTGAGATATGCTGGTCTCCTCCATGAAATCTGTATAATGTAGGGTAAAAGCACACACAAGACCAGATTTCATGGTCCGTGACATGTTTTTCATGGTTGTGAATTTGGTAGGGCCCTACTTATAATTCGACTGATCAGTAGCCAAGCTAACAAGACCTGATGAATGACACAGTAAGGGCAGCTTCTAGTCCATGAGAAGATGAAGCAACCTTCTCCTTTACAGCTCTTTTTCTTTTTCTGTCTGAAATTTCCCCACAAGTCTCAAGAAAAGAGTGTCTCAAGCAGAAGAAATGTCCAGAAAAATGCAATTACAATTTTTGCATTTTTAACTCTTTAAAACCCTCTTTAAAAAGTTTAGGTTTATCATAACCACATGTATATGTTCTTTTGCTGATCAAAATGAATTTCACCAATAAGAGAGCTCATTTTCTAGATGTAATTAATTGTCACCCAAGGTTGCTCATGTCAAGCTGAGCTGCCCAAGCCCTCTGCAGGAATGGAAGATTTGCTGATGCAAGCAGCTTTTCAAGCTCAGGACAGCACCCCAGAGATCCACCTTTATCTTCTGGAAGTTCTCAACCCTTCTGTTAAAAATCTTAGGAAGAACTAGAATTTTTCAGAGCTTGTAATACCAATTTTATTAGGAATTTCAAACAAAGATATTACTATCTTGAGTCATTCCATGAAGAAGAGAGTCACCCTTTTCAGCTTCTGAGTCTGAGAAGAAGGAAGTTCTGATTTCGGTTCTTTTCTTAACTCTGTCTCTCACTGGATTTGATTGTGAAGAGGAAGAGCTCTCTAATCAGTCCTGCATTGCTTAGCAGATCTAGTTGCTGTTGCCCATTTAAGGCAGTGCTGTGACTCTTCTGATAGGGAAGAAAGTGGAATGCCCTTAGTATACTGTTCATGTTGAGCGAGACTAAAGGTTGGCCTGTGCACTGAGGTAGAAAAGTCATCTTGTCCATCTCTTCCAATGCATAATTGTTCTACATTGTACATTTGCTAGGGCTTTGTCTCTCTGAATGGAGAATGACTACTTCGTGTCTGAAATATTGCTTTGTCGTCTTGATTGCAGAAGGAACAGAAGATTCCTGAAAATAGAGGAATTAAGTCCTCTGTGACAAGTAGGATATTTCCCCCCTCCTCTTTTTTTGCTTCTATTCTCTGCCTATGATTGAGGAAAAAATATTTGTGAGGTACAACTCACAGCATCATGTATTAGGTCAGCCTGGTCTCTGCCAAGACAGAACAGAAACTGGAATATCCTTTTATGTAGAATGGAGATGGTACTTAGTGAGTGGGGTTGTTGTACTTTTACATAGTGATATAGGACAAGAAGCAGTCCATAAGCCCCCCCTCTGTAACTGGAACAGTTTGACAACTCTGCCATTTGTACCTTAATTATACTTTAAACATTTTTTAAGAAGTCAATATCTATAGTGATGGAAAACCTATGAAACTATATTGTGGAGTGATGTAAAATTACAGTATTGGGGAAAAATAAAAGCAAGATATATGTTTATTGATTCTACCCAGTAAAAAGTATCTTAAGCATCAGAAATAGGATAGATTTAGTAACAGTTCCAGAATCAAATAATAACAAGGACATGAATACAGAAATGTTCAACCATTAGAAATTTTTCTTCTATTTCCATGAGGTAGAATTTACATCACATGTATTGACTCTGAGTGTTCATATCCATTACATTTTCCTTCCTGTGCTGAGACATATACTCCATACTGGTCCCAGTTCAGGAAGCCATCCCTGTTTCTTGATTAGTAAGCATGTGATTAAGTTTAACTTTAAGCACATTTCAGTAATATTAAATGTATACCTAAATGCTTCTCTAAATTGGGGCAGGTGTGTACAAAGATCACCTCTGTAAAACACAAAACAGAATACCAAACAGTTACCACCATTATTTCCTATTCTAAATACACAGAGAATCGGTGGAATTTCCTATGCCACTGTGTGATGATGGTTGTAAATGCTGACCACTTCATGAATTGAAATAGTTTACATTATAGCCCACAGATTTGGGCTAGCCACTCGAGCGCAGACCCAGAGGGTCAGGTGGAGTCAAGGGCCCAAACTGTCATCCAAGCTGCAATGTTCACACTGCTATTCTTGGTGCGCTAGCTCAAGCCGAGCTAGCATGTCTGTCTGCCCAGGATGGGAGGCTCACTCCTAGCTGCAGGGTAGACATAGCTTTTGAGGCCAAGATGAATGGGATTTTGTTTTAACACTAGGTGAATATTTATGATAAGTGGATCTAATTTTAGGGAAGGTAGGGAATATAAACCTTTAATCTTGTGAAATACAGTTTAACTGCTATTTTATCTGAACTCCCTCTTATCTGAAAAAAGATTGTCACTTAGTATCTATTAATCACACTGAAAATTCCCTCAATTATCCAAAATTAGTCAATGTCTTCCTCCTGCAGCCCCCATTTAGTCTTCAGTAATCAAGATTGCACTCTACCTATATGGAGCTCTAGAAGCAGTGGTATGATAAGTGTAAAGAGAGAAAATGTTCATTGTCCTCATTAAAGATTGTAAACAGAATGCTAAATAATATTAATGGTTGGGATTGTCAGTACTTAACAGTACTTTCCTATGACAAGTGATTTTATTGATCGATTCAGATTAAATATAACGAGGTAGATTATTCTACTGATTTTATCGAAACTTTAACTAAGTTTGTTAGTGCATCACATATCTTTAAATAGATCTAGATAATGATGTAGATTAAGAAAAGCAGACCACCATCCATCTTTTTTTGATCTGTTAATAACTTAAATCCATCATTGTTGCTACAAGCTGTTTTCAGAGTCTGTTGTGCATACCTGTTTCGTTGGTGCTTGTTACAGAATCTTACAATTGTTTAGATGGCTTTTGGTTTTAAAGAATGTAGCTGGCAGATGCAGGGTCACATATATGTTAGAGGTAAAAGGTATGGTAAAAATAATTTTATGAATAACATAAAGGACAAATATTTATAAAACATGCCTTTTGTGAAAGCAGTTCCTGAGAATTCTTTCTTGGCTTTGTGTGTGTGTGTGTGTGTGTGTGTGTGTAAAGCTGGCAGTGCTTTTAAAAAAAATGACCCTTATTACTTACTTTGAGAATGGCAGTGCAGTTTTAAAAAATGGTATTGTTACTGTGTATTTTGCAATTAATTTATTTTTAATTTGCTGTATATTTACAAATAACCTCTGATTTGTTGTTTGCTGTACAAAATTGGGCTCTAAAGTTTTTCTTTTATTTACTGAGTAATTTATTTTTTACTCATATTTCAGGCTTGTTTCAAAGCAAATTTTGTTCATTAACTAAGCAAAATTTTAATTAAAATTCAGGACAATTTTAGAGACAAAGTTACTGATATACTTAACTCTCATTTTCTTTTCATTCTAGTATTACTAGTTGCTATACAAACACACAGTAAGAAACAGTCTCTGCCCTGATGTTCTTACAATCTAAACAGACAAGACAGAGAGTAAGAGCAAAAGAGATAAATGATCTGGTCAAGGCCACCCACCATGTCAGTGGTAAAGCCAGAAATAGAATCCATGTTTCCTGATTCCCAGTCCAATTCTAAAGCCATTATAGTCTAATGGCTGTCAGCCTTTTCCCTGCTGTGGCTCATTCTACAATATTAAAAAGTTTTGGGATATTGCTTCCATCTAGCTATGAAGAAGGGGTGAGTGTTCATGAGCCTTCGGAATTAGAATCCATGCACTAAACCATGCTGTCTTCCATTCGTAAGTGTTTGGCTGGAGAAAAATGTTTTCGGGCTGTATTACTGCAGGAATTGACTAGGTTTCTCCATATTTTTTTTTAAGACAACCTGGGTATGAATGTACACATTTTAAAATACAATCAATATTACGGTATATATAGTCTTTTTTGATAAATATTTACATTCCTATTATTTGGTAAACCCAAAGTAAGTAATCGTTCTTACTTTTTTGAATACTTATTTGCAGGGGGAATTTTTAAAACTTCATTTCTTTTTCTTAGTTCTGTACAGAATCATTTCTTAGTGAATTGTTGGAGAGTGGGAAAGTTGGTTTCCTAGTGATGCAAATTCCTGCATATACAAAACCATATTTTGCATTTTAAATTAAAGGTAACGAGTAGTATATTTCATTCTCTTCCCTTCAGCTTTAACACTGGATATTGTATAGGTGAGGAGAACTGGGATAATTTGTGAATACGCATTATTTTGCAGTCTGTAATTACATAATCACATACCTTTTTCCCCCAAGACCCCTGCGTTATTCAGTGCATAGAAAGGACTTGCTGTTAGGATGAGTCAGGGTTGTGTAGTGAAAGAGGTTGTTGTCTATAAGACCCCTACAACATTTGTTGCACCAGTGGGTAGGTGTGCAGTGAATGAGGCCAGGGGATAGAAGGAAAAGAAAGAATGGTCTTGTGATTGAGGCAGTTGAATGGCACCCGGTAGATTCTATTCCTGCTCCTGTCACAGAGTTCCCGTGTGATGACAGGCAAGTCACTTAAACCACAATTCTTATAGGTGGTCAGTAATTGTGTGTTCCTCATTTTTTGAGTGCCCAACTTGAGACCCTGGGATCTGATTTGCAGAAGTGCTGAGCACTCATTGTTGCAGCTTAAGTCTGTGGGACTGTGCTTTGAATATATTAAGTACCATATAGTGCCACATACTCTGAAACTCATCCTCAGGTAAGGCTTCCAAAATTAGTGGGTACTTTTGATTTCAATCTCTGTGCCTTAACTTCCCATCTGTAAAATGGGGATAATATTCTCCTGTCACCTCGCAGGTGTATTGCGACTATACATTTATTAATGTTTGTGGGACATTTAGATACTATAATGGTGAGCGCCACCGAAAAGCTCATGAGGAAATTAATAATTCTGTCCTCAGAATGAGGTTTGAATAGTGTGCACTAAATACATCCTCAGGCCACACACTGAACATTTAGAAAGAAACAAAATATTGAATAGCTAGCTGTTCATTAAATAAGCACCATCTACCCTGTGCATTAACCAAGGCAGGAGTTATGTGGAAAAAATAGCATGTCATCATGTTGTGTATATACTCTGTCATAATGCATATGCACAAGAGAGCTGAATTAAGGTTGCACACACAACCTTAATTCTGGCATTTCCTAACTTTTGAGTGCTTGACTTTGCAACCTTAATAATATGCATATTGAAAAAAACATGCATGTAATTTTGTGTGTGTAGTTTAGTGTTATTTAATAACGATAAATAATCATGTTATTGCAATATTAAATATATTGCAAGCCATGCTAAAAGACAAAATATGTAAATCCCATTATAATGTAACTCTCACACGAATTGTTAAATCAAGCCAGCATTAACTCTGGTGCTTCCACTCCAACAGTGGTGAATGTAAAATTGGCTGAGTGATGTAAAAGTGCCCTAGCAGGTCAAGAAGGGCTGCTTGAGCATGAGGTGAAAACCGTGCTGGTAGTAGTTAAACAGGTGAGTGAGAGAAGTTGACTGCTGGAGTTGGAGGTAGTGGGAAAGAAGGTAGGAATCCTGTTGTGGTCACCAGAGCCCTCTAATATAACTGGATTTCAGTTTGTTAAATTACGCATTTTATCCTGAATATAATGCACATGTATTTATCTTCCTTCCTTAGCAATATATATTGAGAAAATGCTAAAGGCTGTAAGGATGAATTAAGGGAAGATATTCTCTTCCTCAGATGAGGACAGGAGAATCACAAACATTTGTTAATTTGCTATACCGTGTCTCATTCCTCAATCTAAAGCTTGAAAATCCATCCTGCGGTAGTAGCTTTTAAATTTCCCTACTAATCTGTTCACTGCTCACTTAATCCAAAAAATAGCAGTTCATAATTTAGGATAACAGAATTCATTTTTGGAGGCCTTTTGGTTTAATACATCTTAGTTAAGATTGGTTTGAATTAACCTGAATGTCAGGGAGAAATAAATATGCTTAGCTTAGTGATGCCCAAACTTTTTCTATCATTCCCCCCCCCCCCGCCCCCATAGTAATGGAATCTGTCTGTGACTGCTCCTGCCTCTATTACTGCACAGTTGGTTCAGCTGAGGACCTTGGGCTGAAGGTGAAGCTGAGAGCTGAACTAGGGATGGGAGAGGAACTGGGGCTAGAGGTGGAGCTGGCCTGTGGGTAGAGGGCGAATGAGGATAGAGCTGGCCTCGGGGCAGAGAGAGAATTTGGACAGAGCTGAATGGAGCTGTAGCTGGGCTGGAGGTGGAGTGGAGCTGTGGCTGGGGCCAGAGTAGGGCTGGGTGATGCTCCCTCCCCGCACCGTGTGGAGGCTGGTCTCATTGGGCGGGGGGCGTGTGCCCCAGAGTTTGGGGACCACTGGCTTAGCTAAATGACTTCCATATTTATAAACTGTGGTATGGATTTTTCAAGTTATTGTTCAGTGGCCATTAACGCCCATAAATGTCATGAAGTTTGTTCTAGTGCACATGTAAATCATCCATGCCTAACAAAATCCTCAAATAGTCTAAATGTGAAAACTCTCACTTTTGCAGCACAGTCCCCTCTCTTCTACTCTCCACTGCCATTGCCTAGTATTTTTTTTATGTTGTATCGTTTTCTTGATCTACAGGTGAAATAAAAAGTTTGTAGAAACTAAACCAAGCATGAAGTAGAACTGGAACCTTTAATTTCATTAACTACATTGTAAGTGGTGAAGATTAATGTATATATCTCTTGCTAATTCTTTCCAATTACTTAGTTCATATAAATTCCCAAACCTTGTTAATTATGCTGAAGACAAATGGTAATTCTTAACAGTATTTCCACAGCAAGGGAATTTTCCTGGCATAACCTTGCCCTCTTGTAGAAACTCTCAGCCGATTAGGCACTCTGACTCTAGTCCATTCATTTTCAGCTCAAGCCTAATTGCTGCCGACTGACTGCCACAGGTACCTTCGCTTTCGTACATTTAAGGAATGCAGGTTCTTCAGAGAACAAATAAGGAAAGATTAATTGTTTGTTTTGTTTCATCCCAAGAGAAATGTGGGCACTTAATCAAGAAAAATAATTTCTTCTGTTGATTTGGCTTATTTGGGGAAAGGATAATTATATAAAGGAAGGTATAGAACTGTGCATTTTGTAAGAAATATTGCCATTTACTTACACAGGAAGCAAAGATACAGTGAAATAAACATAACACAACATTGAAATTGATGGGGATGGTTCACATTTCTCATAGTAAGTAATTTGGCTGTTGGGCTTTTATTTGAACCAATATCGTTAGGTGGTATTGTCATTTGTTTTGTCTGCTTCTTTGGAAATCTAATCAAGGAGACAATAGTAGAGGTAAAAAAACCACTTTTCCAAATTATCCTTAATTACTAGAGCACAAAGCAAGCTAAACACTCTAGTGTTTCCAATTAAAGAACCTGTTTCAAGCAGGCACCATTAAATCTATCTTTCCCAATCTGATAAATAAGCTATCAAAGAGTGGAACAGATTAACTGGGAGCAATTAGTTCAAGGCTTAGTATAAAAGAGTAAGCCAACGTTATCAATGAATGCAAATTTTACATAAAGCAAATAAAGAATATTTTAGTACCTATGCCCTACCCTATTCCCCTACTCAGCACAAAACAGAAATTTTATCTGTGGTATGATTAGTATGATTAATTTCTCTTTGAAAAGAGAGTTCTAAACCTCACCTCTTTAAGTCCCTCTGAATGTTAGGACATAGGTTGTACAGAGAAGGCCATCATTAAGATATATCATTGATATTCCTCCCTTAAAACACAGTGTGTGTTATGTACACAGTAGAGGAGTAAGCTCCAGTAGGGAAACTGGATGGCTTGGGAGATTTGAAACAGGCAGAGGCTGCAGGGTATAACAGGCATAGAAAATGACAGATTTCACAACTTAGGTCTTGTCACACAAGTTAGTACTTCCTGCAGCATCTAAGCTCTCAAGAGGACCCTGTCTAGTTTACAACTTCTAATGGAGTTTGTTGTGTTAGTGCGTGTGGCTGACTGGATCTGAGCACAGCATGGTTAATTCACTGTTAAGTAACCACAGGAGCTAGTCCATGTTACACCCTTGCCCAGACTCTAAAGTGGCACGTGGTTTTATTTCTGTTACTTTTTTTCACATTGGGTTTTGTTTGGTCTTTTTGTTTTGTTTTGTTTCTACAACAATAAACACAGTTAGGGAGCTCTGCATAAGTAACCAGTCTGGCAGGTCCTCCTTCCTCCCAGCTGTATGTGCGGGAGGATATCCCAGATTGTATTGCTTTTGGCATCACCCAGCCTATATGTCCTCTGGGCGCTCAGACCCCACATAAATTCCCAGATTTTCCCAAAATTTACTGATATAAACATGAGTAGGAAGCATGGTGAGTGGTGATGGATAAACATAGTTGGCACATAGTTATATTTACAAAAAAGCTACTGAAATTTGTTCTAACTAGATCAGAAGAGGTGGTCTGTTCCAAAGTGTGGCTCCACTTTTAGTATAGACAAGGGCTGGAGGGAAAAGTCTTGTAGTTTATTCCATTTGGAAAAAAGGAGCAGAGTATATCAATGGTCCAATATGTACTAAAAAAAACCCTGCTATTTCTAACCAGTTTTATAAAACCGTTTCAGCTAGCACAGTTGTACTGTCAGTGTGAATAGGGTGGAATTTTGTTATAAACAACTTTTCAGTTAGTGTCCAGAATGAATTTTTAAAATTCTCTCTCTATCTGTGATCTGTCTGTACTGGCAGCACTGCTACTTGAAACTATTTTTAAAACAGTTTTCCTAAAACAGCAGTTTCTGTAGTGCAAACAGGGCTTTTAAAGCAAACATTCAACTGGAATCTACATATTTTTTTAACGTGGACAAAACTCCTCTTTGTGACACCAGTGCAACCATGTTGGTTCTTTCTGTTTTAGGAGAATCAACATTTCCTCTCTGTCCACGGTGGGAAAAAGTTGTCCTAGTGATGTGCACATGGTCAATGGAGTTCAGACTCCATTCTAGAGATCTTATTTGATGATGCAGTTCACAATTGCCTATCCATAACAGAACATGTACTTCTGCAGCACCCCTCCCTCAGACTTCCTGTCTGAGAAGCTAAACCATTTTAAGGTACAGATTCCCATGCCACAACATGTGCAGACACAATGAAGAACAAGAAATAATAGTTAGTAAGATATTAATAGAATTTGGAGCGAGCAGGGATCATTATGTTAATCTAGTATGATCTCCTGCATAACACAGGCCATAGAATTTCAGCCAACAATTCCTTCATCAAGCCCCTAACGTCTGGTTGAGCTGGGCAAATGGAAAGACATATGCAGTCTTGATTGAAAGACTTCGAATGATGGAGATTCCACCGCAACCTGTAGGCTAGTTATTCTAATGGTTAATTATCTTTACTGTTAAAAAATTAAGCCTTATTTCTAGAGTGAATTTGTCTAGTTTCAGCTTTCAGCCCTTGGATCTCATTATGTCTTTGTTCTGCTCAATTAAAGAGCCCTCTACTATTGTAAATCTTCTCCCCATGTGTATTACTTATAGACAATGATACAATCACCTTTAAACATTCTCTTCAGTAAGATAAATAGATTGAACTTCTTAGATCTATGACTGTAAAGGCAGATTTTCCTGACCTTAAATCAATCACTCTTATAGCTTTCTTCTGAACCCTTTGTCTACAGCATCTATGTAGATACAGCATCTATGTAGATACCAGAGTTGGACACAGTATTCTGCTTATTGTCTCACTAATGCTATATCTACTCTGCATTCTAGTGCTTATACCTCCATGGATTGTGGAAGCATACTTACTACAGCACTGTACCAAGGAAAGTGGAAAAATCATAATTTCAGTTTCAAATTCCAAAACCTGCTAGTAATGAAACCAGGGTCCTTGGTGGCAGAATTTCCATTGGGGAGGCTGCAACACAAATCACTTGCAAATTCCTTTGCCTGGGAAACCCACAGCCAGAAACTATGCCCCCAAAGTGGTCCAGAACAGCCAGAACCTGAGGATACAGAGCTTTAGTGAATCTCAGCTTCAGCCTCCTTTGTGTTAATGGTGAAGATTCAAATTTCTCTCCCCTCGCTAAGTAAAGAACATATATTGTTGTCAAATATATGGATATTGTTTACAAAAAACATGCTCTTAGTTCTAAATAGTTAATGTGATCTCTGTATTCACCAGAAACATGCAGCTTACTGAGAAGAGCTTAGAGTATTATAACTTTTCATGTTTGGGCAGTTTTATTTTAATTTTTTAAAAAATGCTAATTATTATATAGGATTTAACCCATAATTTGACATCAAAATTACTCCTTGGTTGGACAAGCTACATCTCTTTAGTAATAAAGGTGTGGAACCTTATAGAAAAATGAGAGCAGTTAGTATAGAACTACTGTGATAAATGGAGTCCTCTGACTGATGCTATTCATTGTCACCAGCACAGAAAAGGTTAATAAGCGCTCGCTGGTCAAGTTATGTTGGCCTTTTTCACCAGTAATTGCATTGTTCCATGTCTTTATCAAGAAATCCCTTGCTAGCGACTTTTGGGAGGGACAAGTGTCAAGGAACAGAAGCCACAATGAAGTACCTGTGATTGAGCAAGGATTACATTGCTCAGTTCATTCTGTAAAAACTTGTCAGCTTGCTGCCCAAATAAATGCCTAGGGTGCGTAAAACATGGCGCAGAGTGACCCTAAGAAGAAAAATCAATTGTAATTCATATTTCATATGTCTATAATTGCTTGTGAAAGCATGGCAGCAGTTTGTTTATAGGGCAGCCCTCCCTTATTGTGGTTTGTTTCTTAGGGTTTTTTCTTCTCCTCAGTGGTCATGTCCTTCATGTATTCTGCATTACACTGATCTGTAGCAAAAGATAAGTTTTTCTATTTCCACATTACCATTCTTATTACAGCTGCACTGTGCTGTTTGAGCTAGTGCACTGAACTAGAGATATAAGCATATCATGTACTAAAGTACAGCAGTTTTGCTTTGAAGACTCCTGGAGGGTTTTTTTCACTTGCTCTGTTTGTTTGTTTTTTGTTGTAGACAAGGTTCTATCATCTGTGAAGTTATCAGTTTGCTAGTGTTTTGACTGAATCTATTTTTGTAGCATTGGTTTTTAAACAATTTCCCAGGCAGGTAAAGAAGCTTTACAGTTTGCTAATTTAAAGGCCGAATTTCAAAAATGCCTTCCTCTTTTTTTCCTTTCTTTTCTATTTTTAAAAGATGTTGCTGTAGGATTCCTATCCCCACTGTGGACTGAGATGTCATAGGGATAGAGAAAATGCCGTTCGCTTTATGGATTACTGTTAGGTCAACAAAACTTTGGCAGCATTGATTAACTTGACAGTGAGTACAGCAGTACATTTATCACTTATGGCTGTGCTGTAGAAAATCTAATAAGAGGCAAACAATTCCCTTTAGAGCAGTAACAGGTTCACTGTGGCTAACAGTGCATGCACTGGAAATTTCTGCCTTTAAATTATACCCTTGCTGCTAGTTGGGTCATTGATTCAAAACTACTGCACTTCCACAACCATGTTCTATATTATTAATTTGATCAAAATCATTTGGTTTATATAAATGTGGTTAAACTATAGTTTGTACCTGTGTTTTTTTAAGTTTATATTTTTAAAAAAGAGGCAGAGAAATTGATTCAGGACAAGCCTTATGAAGTGGAAATCAGAGCTGGTTCTTGTAATTCTCAACGTTTGAGTTCTTGCAAAAATTGTAACAAAGAAAATTCTTAATTTGTGCCCACAGAACGTTTAATTCACAAAACTGGCACAGATTTCAAGAAATATAGTTTTTCATTTAATTAGTTGCATCAGTTGATCTATTGTAAGTACGTATATAAAGATACATTTATATATGTGCAAATATGGGTTTTTATTGAATTCCAGAGACTCATTCCAAATAACAAAACATTCTATACAAGTTTGATTACAATAAGCTGGATACACACATCTCACTTCTATGGGGCTTAGAACCGAACGAGTGAGGGACTTATTTTTCCTGTCTCTTTGAATGTATGACATGTTCTTCTTTTTGTAATGAAAGCAGTGTGTGAGTCTAATAGTACAAGTTTATTTCTGATTATATGGGTATCCCTTCTGTTTGGCATTGTTCAGTTGTCTTTTATTAAATCTTTGAAAAATTTGTGGAGGCTGGATTGAGATAGTCTTTGCTAATATAAAAGAAAATACTCTAGTTCCTCCATTATAAAAAGGTCTCTAAGATTTTTAGATTTGTTTTCCTTGGTAATCCTCTGAAATAATTAGATTACATGATTTTTTTCTTACACAAATGTAACTAAGGTTTACTACTGTCCAAAGAACAAACATTAATACTTCTACCCTTTACTCAACTGTTGTATACTGAATAGAAAAGTATAATGGCGAAAATCTAGTGTCATTTCTGACCTGAACCTTCAGTATGTGCTTAATTTTTGCTGCCTCCTTCTTTGGTAGTATATTTTTTGAAATAACCCATTTACCCATCTAATGTTAAAGTTCATTTTTGTGCAGCATTAGGATATATTGTCCACTTGAATAAAGAGCTTTTGTGAGCAACAAAACTTCTGTCATGTTGAGTGCTCTGTATTATTTTAGGAAGCAACTTAAATGGGAAGGGTTTGTTCTGCAATATGTGTAAAATGATATAGTTTTCTTTGTTGGGAGAGAAGTATTCTACTTGAATCAATTGTCAGGAGGTTTAATGTAATAAGGCAGTTTGTGGTCTGACTAAAAGAAACACAGTGCAAAAGAAATTCCCATAGCAGTTTGTTTTTAACAGAAAAACTGACTTCACCTGAAACATGAATACACTGAAAACCAAGACTTAATAAGGCAGAGCAGGTTTAGGATGAAACTGAATGGGTTGCTGTCCAAAGCATGTCTTTTAATGGCTATGAACTAACCAAATATTCATGTTAATGGTACTGTAGCTCTATCAGTGGTATTACAGCAGGTTCTTAGTTTAAGTAAAAGTATCAGACATACTGACACATGTACCCTTTGGGTATTAGAAAAATTTATTATAAAAACATTGCATCCGAAGTTTTGGCTAAAAGTTGGGTTTCTAACTTTCACAGAGTATTATATTTAGAGACAGCAACACACGTTTCCTTGGATTTCATGGGCTCATACAATAGGAGTACCCCCATTGCTTGCCTTACTGAACAGAAACCTGATATTGATTAACTATCACACCACCATCAGAACTACTCTTAGGATTCAATTTTTTTGTTGTTTTGCATATTTTATTGATCAAAAGTGGTAAATGAGCATCAAGCGTGCAAGAAGACGATGAATTGTTTACTTGCATAAAATAACCTTTCAATAAGAGAAGATGCATTGCTCACACTTTTGGTGCTGTTCTGCTGCCCGAAGCAGATGGCATTCAGCTGCTATTGATTTGCTCCTATAGTTACGGAGCAGCATGTAACTAGGCATGCTCATTTCATTGAAGGAGTGGCAGGGGTTGGGGTGTGAGGTTTTCAAAAAGGAATTGGGGGTAAAAAAGGAAAGGCTCTTTTTCCTCGTCCAAAAAAGGAAAAACCTTACTGTGTAACTTCCTCGCTGTCTATAAATGAAAAGTTAGATTTATATGTCTAAGCAGAAAGAGAGGTTCTAGCATTTTTAAAAACAGTAGAACCCCACTAATGTAAGATCTATTACAGAAATCCCTTACCGATTGCATTCATAAGTAAGCAGATACCTAAGATTTTTTTAAAAATGAAGCATGCTGCCTCAGAACATCTACTTTGTTCATTCATTTTGATCAGTATAGTTTAGATTTTTGTTCATATCACTATAGGGTATATTGCCAAATGGTTCACATTATATTTTGCAAAAGTATTGACTTTTTAGTGGTGTGAAACCTTGCTGCAACACATTGGACTTGATTATGCACACTGCAGACGTCAGTGGCATGGGTTCCACGGGAGCTGTTCAGTACCTCCCAGAAACAAGCCATTGGTACCAACTCTCTTCTGAAATGTGAGGTGAGACTGCAGGATTTCTTTGAGAGAGTTATTAGGTTTGCAGGTAGTGAAGTGAATAAAATTCTACTTTGAGGAGCTTTTTTTTTAGTCAGGTAGTTTTTCTTATCAAATATTAGTGAAAGAATGTGTCAATTAAGTTTGACAGCATTCAATACAGCATAGGTGACCAAAAGACAAACTAAAATTAAGGATGCTAATAAATATTCCATCACAAGAACATAGGAGTTGCTATGCTGGAGCAAAACATTTTCATCCACATAACACAGTCATACATAAACCATTCATAGATTTAATACAATATGGTCTTCAAAGATACTGCATGCGATTGCATCCACCAGTACCTTGCCTCTGCCTATGTGCTACACTTGGTTTAGAGGAAGGAGGAACAAAAATCAGTCTGTCCCTGGCCAGTATATTAACCTGGAAAGTGAATTACCATGTATTTAGAAGCATGAGTGTTAAGAGCCTTCTGCTTCTTGACCTAATTGGTGAAGATACGTATTACTTTAGGTAATGTGTCACAGTTACAAGGTAACTGCACCTGTATTCCACCTCCACCCACCATGGTCCACTTCAGGAGTGCCCACATAGGGCTCAGGGCTCCAGCTATCACCCACCTCTGGGCAGGGACTGTTGTAGCACTTCCATCAGACCAGAGCTGTAACGGCCAGCCCCTGTCTCCAAAGGCTATAAACAGTGTATTGCTGCAGTTACAAGTTACCACACTGCTCTTTCTAAGCAAGCATGTTTATTTTTGAGCCAAAAGCATTATAGAGAAAACATACCAACCCCGCCCCCAATAACAATAAACAGATTTTAACACACAGTAAACATACCATCAGTCTTCCAGGGCCCTAGCAGGGCCAAAGTCTTTCCAACACATCCACAAGAGTTAGTGCCCCCTTGGACAGAAGGGCCTGTCTATCTGCTGTATCAGAAAGAAGGCCCTGTGTTAGTTCAAGCTCACTGTTTCATACCAAAACCCTTTCTTTGTCTGTTTGTCTCTGGAAAACCTGGTTTGAACCAGTATATGCAATGCACTCCAGGTGGTGATATATCTCTAGAGTCGTTTGGTCTCAGTGATCACTTCCCACTGTTTTTAGTTCTTGAGGAAGCTGTGATGACCTTCCCACATGGAGTAGAACACAGTCATACATAAACCATTAATAGATTTAATACAATATGGTCTTCAAAGATACTGCATGCAATTACAATACCTGTCACAACATGAATGTTTGTCTAATCTTTCTATTCTTGCTAAACTTTTGGTTTGTTTCTTAGTTCTTGCTTCAGTGCCTTCCATAGTTTGACTGTACTGTTACAAGTTTGGTCTTCATTTTAAACTGGTTGCTATTTTATTTTGAGTATCTCCTTGCTCTTGTATTATTTGTCCTGGAGAATAAAAGCACTTGATCAGTTACCACTAAATTGTTAGTTATTTTGCTACTATCTCATGTCATTTTATATTCTTCTCCATTTTAATTTAAATAATCATCATTGTTTAAATGCGTGCCTTCTGTACTGTCCCCACAACCAGGTATTGACACATAACTTTTCATAGCATAGTTTTATTTTGATCTTTATCAAAGAGTTTTAATCTATTACTTTTACATCATATGTATAAACTTCCGAGTAAACTTTTTAAAACAATAAGAGTGGCTTCATATGGTTTGACACATCTTGACATTTATTTCTGCCCTCTGTCTGTATAATGCTACCTTGTTTCAGAAGGTCCATCGCGGACTAGTTAGATGTTACTAACCTTTCGTGTCAGCAGTTTGTTTCACAACACTTATGGGAGGGTAAAGGATTACAGCCATCATAGTAAATAGAGAATATTTTAATCTTGGCTGTTCAGATGTCGTGAATAGCCATTTTTTAAAATTATTTATTTTTCAGAGAGTAAGCCTTTTTAGTCATTCAGAAAGCAGATGCTTTCGAATCAGTGTTCATGCTGTCAGTGTAGCATTGCTGCATTGTTGTCACTTTAATTAGACTTTTTAACAAGACAACGAAAATGTTTTAAACATAAAAACATGTTTTAAACATGTTTTATGTTTTAAACATAAAAACTAATATAAACAAGAGCTAATTTAATATAATCCAGTATAGCTAGAAAAATCTAAATGTTATTAAAAAGCATTTCATGGTTACAATTCTTTTCTACTTTAAAACTGTTTTCACCATGAAAACATTTCCACTTTATTTCTGTTATATCTCTGGGTCAGAAAAATTTGTATAAAGAGAAAATAACTTCTGTTTTCCCCAAACTTTATAGCTCCTACATCCCTCCAGTGTTGAAAAGAGCTCCATAGACTTTCCTACTGGCTCTGTGCTCCTGTGAAAACAGTTTACATAATGAGCTCCAGAATTCAGATTGCACAAACTACTATACAGTAGAATTGTCTGTTAAACTGTGATAAATTCCACTTTACCAAAAAAAAAAAAGTGATTTACTGCTTATGCTTAGCACAACTAGACAAATTTCTGAAGTAGCTTTTTCTGAATGCAACATAAGTGTTAGTGTGCTTTTTGAAAGATGCCGAAAACTTGAAGTAAGCTCCAGAATGTTAAACCTGGGTACATTTATTTTCTTGCAGTGGATTCTCTAACACATCACAAATTATAATGAACAACACAGACGCTGGATTCAACCAGATACTTTGTGCTGTATGTGCTACCGTTTTCCTGATACAAATATTCATGCACACCTATGTGGTTTTTTGTTAATTGAGTGATCCATACTTTATCTCTGCACAAATGACACAACTAGTGAAGTTCTAGAGATTCAAGCTTGAAGTATCTCCTTGGAAATGAGTGTGTTAACCCGAAGTGCAGTGAATTCCTTACTCTTTCTGCATTCTGTTGTTCTGACTTGGTGTGGGCACCTGTTGCTTAATGTAATTAGTTTCAAAGGGAATGTCACATCATTTCTCAAAAGTTTACTCTGACCCAAAACCTCTAGTAAGGAAATATCAGGGAGACAAAACAAGAAAAGTTACTATGGAATTGAATTGCATCTTTGCTGCAGTGCTTTATGTTTAGCATATGGTACTAAAGTAAATGAGTGAATTAAATATTTCTGGGTCTTATCATGTTTGTGTGCATATGCATAAAGTTGTTAGTATTGTGGAAAGTAATCTCATTTTCTTAGAAATTGCTGTTTATCATTTTTAACCTGCCACCTGACCCTCATCCAGGCCTACTATCAGAAAATGGATATTGTGGAGTTAAGGCTCTGGAACATCTTTCTGATGGAGTAAAAGGGACATTTTTAAACTATAGTCCAGTTGAATTCACACATTTTAATGCATTATTTTACTTATAATATCCAACATTCTACAATATTTATATTTCATTTAAATGCAGCTGCACTGGCAGAGGAGCCTCTGTAGGATTGGGGGAGAGCTCCCAATTTCTGAGTGCAGGAATGTGATTCTCCTGGATTTGGCTTCTCTCCAGGCAAGTAGTGACAGGGAGGTCTGACTCCTTCAGTGAACCCCTTTTTTCAAACTTGGTTGTGCATGTACTCTTCATTAAGAACTATTTCCATGACAAGAATGTTTAGGAAAATGGGAAAAGTTTGTGAAAGTGACTAGAACACAACTCAAATGTAAGTGAGAGGATGTTGCCCAGTCCTCTGAAAAATAAATTAATCTATAGCCAGAGAGGAGCATGGAAAATTTCACCCAAAAATATGTGCTGCAGTGTTGACAATTCAGGGTTTAATCCTGCTGAATATGTATGATTGAGAGGTTATTACAGTTGCACATAAAAAAGCTAGGAAATTACCTAACAAAAAATGCATTAAAGAACATTATTTATTCAAACTCTTGAAAGTTAGAAATGACCAGAATTAAGGTTTCTTCTTGTACAACCTGTGGCAAATTTGCCTGCACTATTATGATGGGTCCCGCGCTTTCTCTTCTTGTGGGGGGTTCAGGGCACCATTTCTTGCCCCTGAACAGGGAATTAACTGCCCCACTAGTATCCTAGAGTAGGGGAATGGAGAGGGAGGGACCTGGGCCCACCCTCTACTCCAGGTCTCAGCCCAGGGGCCCTGAGGATAGCAGTAAACTACTTGAACTAGCTATTCCTTCCCCTGGGCTACTTCCCTCTCCTATCCTTCAGCTTGTGGGGCCTCCTGCCCTCTCTCTGCACGAGCCAGGTGTCCCTTTACCTATGGTCTGGGTCTTTTTAGCTCACCGCAGCACTTCTTCAAACTCTCCTCTGCTTTCCTCCAAACTGCTCTCCGCTCCAACTCCTCCAAACTGCTCTCCGCTCCCACTCCTCCAAACTGCTCTCTGCTCCAACTCCTCCAAACTGACTGATAGAAGCAGTGGGTTTTATCATGTGCCTGGCTTCAGTTACTCTAATTGGCTTCAGGTGCCTTAATTGGCTCCAGGTGCTCCAACCAACTTCTGATAAACTTGCTTCCCTCTACAGGGAATAAGGCTTCCTTCTAACACACTCCTGCTTCCCTTTGGCCATGCTGTATCACAAACCTTAATTTGGTCCCTTTGTGCATATGCATTATGACACCGTCTTTAGTTACATGATTACCTGCTGGTTTTTTTCCATGGGGCCCCTGCCTCATTCAGTGAACACACAACTGTAAATCTGGTATTGTCCAGCCACACTGGAGGAAAGACAGGAGGCAATGGACATGGTTAAATCAGGCCACAGCTTTATTCAGTTAAAATATCTAGCAATAAATTTTGCAGTGCAGGTCATCCTTTCCACACAATCCCCAACCTGGTCCCGGCCATCCCAGTCATGGAATCCCATGCCCTCCCTTCATATGAGGGTTAATTGGGCTATAAAAGGATGGGGGTCAGCTCCTGGCTGTACCAGATGTAGGAGCCCTGAACCCATCTTCCCCAGCTTCCTTAAGGAATGCTTTCCTCTAATCCCTATTTTATCCAATAACCATATCACTTTCTTTTTCTTCCAGCATGGGCCTTCATGGCCATGTTGGGCTCCCTGGGCAACCTATCATTGGCAGTTCTCTAGGATCCTGACCCTATCCCATTGGGATGATAGGGATACCCAAGCTTCCCCTCCCCAGCAGCAGGAGAGAACATTTGAGGAGCAGGAGTCCAGGGTGGCTAAAGAAGCCAAGGCCTCAGACCACAGTCTTGTCATCATTCTCCAGATGAGGCCCTGATGCCTCTTTATCCCCCCTCTATAGCTGATGATTTTCGCCAAGTTCCAGGATCTTGTGAAGTGGATGGCAGACTCTCTACAGATATGCCTTGGGGAGATCAGAAAAGCCCAATACAAGCTACTGGACATTCTGAATGCTCTGAGTTTCCATCCAGAGTTATCCTACAATTAGCAAGGTTCTACTCGAACCCACTTGAAAGAGGACTGACAGAAAAATATTAAGTCACCTCCAAAAATTCTGAATCCTCTTCTCCCACCCATGTCCCCGTTCTCTAGTTGATATGGTGAACGAGCGGGGCAAACAATATGTTTTGTAAATCTACCCCATGCAACAGAGATCAAAACTGCCTGGATCTCTTGGGAGGAAAGGCCTGCTCATTGGGTATGCTGCAATTTCATATTGAATATTACCAAGTGTTGATGACCAAGTACAACTTTACAAATCAAATGAAATTTGGGTCATTTATTGAGCGCCTTCCCCCAGCTCAGAGAGAACACTTCCAAGTCACTGTTGCTGAAAGTTCCTGGCACAATCATCTTTACAGGAGGCACACAAGGCTGCAGACCTTGCAGCCCATTGCATCTCTGCAGAGATGGAGATACATAGGGCTTCCTGACTGCAATTGTCTGCCTTCCCCAAGGAAGTTCAAAATATGGTTGAGGATCTCCCATTTGATGGACAGAAGTTGTTTGCAGAGTACACTGATGAGTTATCACATTCCCTTAAAGATTCCAGGGCTACAGTATGCTTGTTAGGCATCTGTACTCCTGCAAACCAACAGAAGTTCAGCGTATCACAACCAGCTTAGAGATCCCACCCTGTACAATTCTCTGGATTGCAGACACCCCTGGAGTCCCACCACCACTACCAGCAACCGGCACAGGTTCCAGGGAAACAACTGATGTGGCTCCACAACAGGCAATATCATCAAAGGGCAATTGCGGTTTTGAATTTCCACACCTCATTAGCCTGCCGGCTTCAGTGTTTTGCCCACTTCCCTCCATCTGGAAACGAACTCTCCCACTTCCAGCATGCACAGGGGCATATTGCCTCAGAGAAATTGGTGCTGAAAGTTCTATCATTGATCTGCAATTTCCACTTTACCTTGTTTCCTCTTCCTCGTTCCCTTTCCCTCTCCCACTTCAGCAACACCTCTCACAAGCCCCTGCTGAGGCAGAAAGTAAAAACCCTTCTTCATTTAGAAGCAATAGAACTGCTACCTGTTCAGTGGAGGAGAAAGGACTTCTATTCAAATTATTTCCTCATACCAAAGAAGAATGGAGGATGGAAACCATTTCTAGATCTAAGGTACCTAAACAGATTTGTGAGACCCCAGAAATTCAGGATGGTGATCCTAGCAGCTATACTTCCTTCTCTAGATTCAGGGTATTAGTTTTCAGCCCTTGAACTCCAGGTTGCATACTTCCATATAATGATGCACACGTCTCACAAAAGATTCCTCTAATTTGTGGCAGGCCAAGATCATTTCCAGTATTAAGTGCTCCCCTTCAACCTCTCCTCAGCTCTGAGAATATTCTCAAAGGTTCTGTTGGCAGTGGTTGCCTACTTGCATCGCCAGACTATAGTGGAATTCCCGTACATCGACAATTGGCTAGTCAAGAGTTGAGACTCAAGGACAATGCTTTTTTGTGTTTGGACCTGGGCCTCCATCTTGAACATAGTAAAATCCACACTAACACCCATTCAGAATATATAATTCATAGGAGCACTTAATCTGGATTCCCTGGAATCCAGAGCATCTCTTCCCATGGACAGGTTCTAGACATTATTGTGCTTCATCAAAACAACTCAAGAAAGCTCCTAGACCTCAGTCAGAAACTACCTTCGACTTCTGGGTCAAATGACCACTTGCACTTTCATGACAGAGCATGCAAAGTTACACCTCCACTGTTTCTGGGGTGGCTCAGAACAGTTTCCTTACCAAACAGGCGCAGTCAGACAAGCAAGTGTTGGTTCCCCAGCAGGTGAAGCATTCCCTAGACTGGTGGAGGATTCATCGCAATGTAGGGGCAGAGGTACCCTTCCTCTAGCCAGCACTGACAGCGACTGTGACCACAGATGCATCTTGGGCTTGGGGGCACACCTCAGCTCCTTAACAGCACTGCTTCCTGCTGCTACCTGCTCTGTGCAGGTAAACTTTCTCCTTCCTTCTTCTCTGCTATCAGTTGCATGCAGAGCCCTTAAAGGGACAATTACCCCTTTTCTCATGGCCAGAGAGACAAGGACCCATATGCAGTTGTAGCAATCACATTTCCTAATTTTTGAATATTTGACTTTGCAACCTGAATAATGTTCTTTTAATATAGTTTATTTGTATGTAACAAGTATTTACGTATTTTAATCTTTCTTCATAAGACAGTTTCTCATGTCCCTTTTGTATCTTTGTTGCTTTTCTTTAAATGCCCTCCAACATCTTTGATATTAAGGTGACAAGAACTGTACACACATTCTGCATATGGTCTCACCAGTACCTTGGGGAGAGGGACTGTTACTGTGCTATTCCATAATGGGAAGCTTCCATGCATTCAGCCAAAACTGCAGTGATTATTTTATTCTTTTGCCTCAGTGCAATAATACAAATTTGTACCTGCTCTGTGTTTTTGGTTTTTTTTCTCACATTTCTTTTTTTTAAAAGCCTGGTAAAACATTTGGGTTTTTTTTTTTCTAATCTAATACCTCAACCATGCCTTTTCAAACATAATTACCTATATCCTTTAACACCCTAGGATGCATATCTTTTGAATGCACTGATGCATATATGTATATTGTTTTCTCACATATTCCAGTACCTGCTTGTTGTCAGCAGCTGTATTGACAAGCTCTTAATTACTTAATTGTCCATTCTTTTGTTGTTGAAGGTTGACTTTTAAAAATCATGTTCACAGCTCAGGCAAAATCGGTGTTGAATTTGTCTGTCTTCATCATAATGTCCTGCTTTCTCTACTACTTTTTCCCAAAATATATTTATAAAAGTCTGTATTAACATTAACCATTTTGAATAACATTAACATATTCTGCTCTTTTGCTGCCCTTATCTTTTTCATTTAGCTACTCTGCATTCTTGCTTGATTCCATCAACTTCTTAATTTCTAGGAGAGATTTGTTTTAACCCTCTAATCTTTGAGCAGTCGCTCATGAAGCCATGTTGACCACTTTGTTCCTTTAGCTTTTATTTTTCAGAGGGACTGTTTTGCACCTTCCTCTTTCTATCTCTTCAGACTACTCTCATGTTTTTCTATACTCATAAATTTTAATACTACCTCCTGTCTATGCTGTTTCCTTAAAATAATAATGCATATTTGATTACATGTGGAGTTGATTACTAGTTGCATACACAGCCATTATGTAGTCACTAACATAAAGTAATGCCAAAAATCTGTTGTTAAACCTCTATATAATATAGCTATTACTGTCACTTAACTTATTTCTTTGTGTATTGAGTCTAAGTAAAGTAATTCATTTCAGTAAAGTGCTTTGAAATTAGAAAGTCTAGATAAGTGCCAAGTAATATTATTAAGTACCTCGTGGTCACTAGCATGGAGCTTTCAGCTTACCATTACTATAGATCCAGCAATGGTCTCACCACTATTTGGGTTTTCTTCTTTCTGGTTCAGTTCTCCTCTTCATATCCTAAGAGGGTTTTTTATTGATGTCAGGCCATATTTGTGACCCAACAGGTAGTTTAAGTTCCCCAGAAGTATAGTAATCTGAGAGTCTGATAGTTGGTTCAGGAACATCTCCACTAACCTACAGTCCTGGGGATTTGAGTCAGTTGCCCCCTGCAGTGTAGTTTTCGTTTCAAAGTACAGCATATCACTGCTACAATAATTATCAGACTATCTCTCCTGGGTTTGTAAATGCTTAGGTGCTTGTATCCTCCCTCTACTTTTTGTTCCTCTTCTGTCCCTCCTTTATAGATTGTGCCCATCACTCTTAACGTTCTATTTGTGAGAACCTAGTTAAATTTATGTCCACTAAGGTTGTGCTTTCCATTTAGCATCACTTCTACTTCCTCCTGAATATTTTCTATATTTCTTGCATTTTCTATACACATTTAAGTGTTTCAGTGCCTCTTTTTATACCTCTTTTTATTCTTACGCATTCACATTTTACTAAAGAACATTTGGGGAGTAGGGGCATTTGCTTCTTAGTATGTTAATTACGAAGAGTGAAAATAACATTGACCCAGAACAGCAAACAATAATACACTTTATTGAAGAAGAGAGTGAAATTCTTCACTATGGAGCCATGCTGGGTAAGAAGCAAGTGTTCTGATGTAGTTAGCAGAAGAGTATCTGCTGTTGCTTTTTCAGGAAAAGAAAAGATCATTCTTAGAAATCAGGTTCTTTCGTGTAGTCTACTTCTTTTTAATTTAATACGTTCTCTTGCTAACCTTTTTTATCATTTCGTGGGACTGTGTAAGCAGCTGCTGGAAAGCAGGTAGATAGAAGAATATAGACTCTAAAGTACTCTAAAAGCTTGTAGGTTTCAGTCCCAGTGGAGACTGAATCCAGCCTACTTACTGTAGCTAGGATGTATTGATTTTTTTCTCTCCCATTTTTAGCTGCACCACTGAATTAGATATTGTGAAGCATCCTTCCTTGTGAAGAGAGGAAAAACTGTCATGAACTTTTTCACCCTAACAATAGGGCATCTAAGACTAAACCAGAATTAAAGGAAAAAGCTTTAAGGACTCTTAAAAACTCTGCAACTTAGCTCTCCATACTGACTCTCCTAACTAAAAGGTGTTGCACAGATCTTGAGAAACTATGATAGATGATTGGAAGCAATGAATTTTTAAAACTGTTTTGTTAAAAAAATAATCAGTCAGTGAAAACAATGCATTCCTTTAGCACAATCTTGGAAGGTTAGCAAACTGGTCTTGTCCAAGTTTTCAGCAAGATGTTCAGTTACTGTTATAATTGGCTGATGAGTAGGTTTGGACCTAACTAGAATGCCAGTGTTCGATTTCACAGTGTCCTCTGTGAAGATATGTCACCATTTATGCTGGCTTTAGTGACAATTTTCTAAAAAGGAAACTCGTGGGAAATCGTTATGCTGTTTATATGTCTCCCTTGTTGGAGAGCATTATCCTGTGATATTTTAGCACTGTTTTCCACTGCATGATGGCATCTAGCTAAGGTTAAGGCAGAACAAGTCCCTCTGCAGTTTTGTGACTATGTTTTACTTACTGAAGGAGAAAAGATAACTGACAATTAAGTATTTGGGATGTCACTGAAAGAACATGTGCAACTAATCAATGACATCCTGGGGAAACATGATTTTATGAAGCTGATAAAGTAGAAAAATCTGGATTTTAGTGTTACATAATAATAATTGCACCCTTTTGATAAAAAATATATTTTGAATGATGTAAACACTAGTATTTCCAGGGTTATATTTTTCAGAAGCATGCAGTAGCTTATTAAAATGTGGCAGGAATTGGTAAACAGCTTTTTAAAATATATGAAGAAAACATGGCACTCAACACAGATGGAACTGACCAATTTGAAAAAATTATTTCTGGAGAAACTTCCTACATAATTTGCTTTCAGTAGGGTTAGGTGTTTTAGTTCTCTTCTCATTTTGGAGAGAGAACATGTATGCTACTCTTGTTCCTTAAATCAGCTTGTTAAAATGACGCAGGGTTTGGAACCAGACTAGCTATGGTCTTGCTAAGTAGAATTCAAATACATTCAAAATTCCAGATGTTAATTTATAACTCTACTGTGATCTTTTCCTGTTTCACAGATATGGCCTGGAGTTTGTAACAGAAGTCTTACATAGCTCACTGTGCTCCTATGTAAGATGTATAACCTGAAAAATGGGTTTATTTGTATGTGTTTTATCACTCATTTTAAATATAGTCAAGGAGAAGCACTTCTGCTTATCTGTTATTTAAAAATTAAGGAGAATATGGTTTGTAATATATGCATTCTTTAAATAACTTTCTAAATGAGAAGGTCAAAAAATTATGGTTGTATTGGTTATTTCAGGTAGATGAAACTAGTTATGATTGCAGCACTTACTTATTTGATTAATTGTTTTAATTGCAAGACTAAAAGAAATACAGCAAAGATTAGAATTGTTACATATGTTGGTCAGTTGTCATATGCGCTGTCTTTCCCTGTTCTCAGTTTCTCTTGCAGCCCTTTCCAGTATATAGCATACAGATCAAAGGGCCAAATTCTCTACTAGCCCAGTTCCACTGAAGTCAGTGAAGTTGGGCCAGCAGAGAATTTGATCCCAAATTAGAATTATTCCACAATGTCATGGTTTATTCCTTAATGTTTCTGGAAGTATGTAAAATATAGATGTGACTTTTTGGCATGCTTTATCTGGAAAATGTACTGTAGTTCAATGAAACCGTATCAAAATATTTGTATTTCATTGCTTCATGACAGTCTGACAAAATGCCACATCAGATCAAGGTGGGTTGTGTCTGTCTGTCTGTATTGTAGTTCTGCAGTTTCAGGTTTGCTGGTCATCAAAATAGAGGGCTTGGATAGGTGCTAAACTAATGGGAGTAAGATCCTGAAATGTCTAAGGAAATAATGTCCATTGGAGACCTTGCAGTTAAACAAATTTAATGAAATCAGGGGCGCTGTATAACTAGTTGTCCAGGTTTGAGTTGATTTGACTTGGAATGATAACTGAGTGAGCAGCAGCAATGACAAATAAGTTTGCTTCAATAACGTGTCAGCATCGTCAGAACTTCTCTTGCTCAGTGACATGTCCTTCCCCTACACCATCTCTTCTTTCTTCTAAGTTTACAGGCAGCTGACCTCACCAAGTCACTCAAATTGCTCTAACATGGTGTATGAAAAGCTCAAAAAGTGGAACTGAGGGATTGTGCATAAATTACAAATGCCCTGAAGCAGCTCTTGCACACACGATTTTTGGTGCAAAATTGATTAATATTAGTAATTTGTTTTTGTTTGAGTAAATGGTGCACATTGTTATGCAATTCACATGTCCTTTGAATATGCATCCCCCTCCACCCCTCCTCCCATGCATAACTTGAATGCACAGCAAGATGAATTTTGCAGCACCATAGTGCTGATTTCACAGAATGTAAATGAAGAAGCATTTAATGCTGCATCTTCATTTAAAGGTGAACTGAAAGCCTTTGTACCAGCCAAGACTTGAGAACTTTGTTTCTCTTGTAAGGGGAGGTATCACAGTAAAACAGTTCAGAGCTGCATTCTCTGACCGAGGGTTGTTTTTATTACACGTGTTGTTATGACATCAGCTCTTGCTGGAGAAATACAGAACCCTGAACTCAGGCCCCGGAAGAAGAGTGAAAAAAGAACTGATGTGCATATATTTTATTTTAAAATGTATTTCTATTTTTAAGTCTACCCATATTTTATGGTAATATTTGTGAATTTTAACTAGATTTTTTTGTTACACAAATAGTGGAGTTGCTCTTGCCCCACATGTACTACTGCACCATGTTAACCAAATTGAAGAAATAAACTTTTTTGTGTTGTATATGTTTAAGATTACACAGAGTGGGAATGTTGTCTCATGAGCTTCTGTAGTGTAAGCTCCCTCCCATTACCGACCCTTGACTCATGTTTTCTCACTGTCGCAATGCTTCTGTTCTAACCAAGGGCCTAATCCTGCAAGCACAGTATGCAGCTTTACTTGTGTGAGTAGTTTCTTTTGAGCAAACTTTACTCATGTGAGTAAAAAGTTACTCATATGCATTGTTTTCTGGATTAGGCCTCTGAGATGGAAAGCTCCTCAGCACAGTGACTTTGCCTTTTAGCTGTTAAATTCCATAGGTATGTATGGCTTTTGTAGTAACAAGTGGAGATGTTACTTCAGCAGTATGAGTGACAAGTGAATAGGGCTTTAATCCTCCAGAGAAACCATGATATGTGTTTGTGAAGTATTTTATTTGTCTTATGTGAGGAGTGGAGACCAGCTACTAACCGCCTCCTACCAGTTACTATAAAACTAAAGATGTTTTTAAGAACAATTGGGTTCTTAAAAAAATCAGTCTGTCTCTCATGGGGAATGGGTATTTAAAAAACATATTTATCTGTTGTGTCCTTTTCTATTAAATCTATTTCTAATTAATTTACGAATTTACTCATAAGAACTACAAATCATCTGTTTGGTGAAAAATATTTGGGAAGGTGAATGGATTCCAGGCTATACATTGTTAATATGGAACAGTATGGCAGTTCTAGATAGTAGCTCTTTTACCAGGCCTTTGTCATTGGTGACCACACTATTGATGTGACCAGTGCATTGTAAGCTGATCTGTCAAGCCAAACAAACAACTCACCTTGTTAACATTCCCTAAATCTTGCATTAATAATACTGAGAGAGCCCGTAAACACACAGGAGAGTTCCTTCTTCCTACTGACGTGATGGATGGGATACTTTCCGGTGCTGGAAATGAAGTATGTGAGGTCATTAAGCATGTGCTGCTGTTGATTTTGATTTTTAAAAGGGACAACAAAATCAAAATTTTATTATGAAATGCATGTACCAAAAATCAAATTTAAGGTTCAGACTCGTAGTAAACCTTTTCTGGGGTAAATGTTTGTCACTCAGACTGGCATGGGAAAGGGCAGTGCTGCATCATCAACTCTGACATAATCTCAGAATTTAGTAACATGGGTTGTGTATTGGAAGATGTTTACTTTAGTAAACTTGTGCGATTAGAAAAAAAAATTGGAGTATTGGTGGTTTGCTTATTAAAAGTTATTGTTAGAGGATAAATAAAAAGAATGAGAAAAGAACTGAATGATATTGTGTATTTTCTGTATTACAGACTATCATTTTAGAAAATGAAGATCTCCCCAAAATATTTCTAGACTTCCTGAATGTTCGGCATATGCCTTCTCTGCCGAAGGCAGAAAGTTATGGGTAAGAACTCATTAACTAAAACAGCTCCAACTGTACAGAAAAACAAGGCAGAGCTGATTCTCCTCTCGCACTGTATTAGTTCTCTGGCGACTTAACACCATTGATTTAAAATGGACTTGCTGTTAACTTACACCACTATAACTAAAAGGAGCGTTAGTTTCATTCTGGGTGTATTTGCATAGCTATAAAAAGATGGTAAAATAAAATACATCCAATACAAAGACAAAAGGGTGACATTTCTTGTATATCCACAAGCAAAGCAGAAACAGGCTTAGATGAGAGCGAGATAGAAAAAATGGGATTTTCTAATAGGTCTTTGAAATACCTGCCAAAAAGATTTTTTAAAGAAATCTACAAGTTTTCCAGTCTATGGCACGGGGCAGAGCGGTGTTTGGAATCTGCTTTTACTTATATGGGAGCAAATTGTAACCGGTGATCCTCAGTGCCTGGCTTTCCCCATCTCCATGTGGAAATGGGGATCAGCCATCTCCATGGTGTCATAGAATCATAGACTATCAGGGCTGGAAGGGACCTCAGGAGGCCAACTACTCCAACCCCCTGTCCACACTTCTCTTCCAGGAAAGGGTTCAGGGTTGGTTTAGAGGAAGGGGGCATGAAGATGCACATTATCCTCCCTTATGTATACCAGCGATTCCCAGAATAATATAGTCAAATTATATTCCATTCTTCTGTACTTTCCACTCTTAGTGTGCGATTCTCTGCTGTGCTTCTAAGAGGTGCAACACAAAAGTCATAGCCTTGGGGAAGGAGTGTGGGTACAGAGGTTTAAAGCCATGTTTGTGCCATCCTTATCCTGAGCCTACTCGCAGGCAGCGCAGACCCCTAAGTAATTTAAACATCCCTTCTTTGGCTGTGCTACAGGTTGCATCACTCCTGGAATCCCCACAGTATTGTGTGCTGCAGCCCTGCCTCTGACACACCCTCCAGCCCCAAACCCTTTCCCTAGCGTGCCAGGGCTTGTGAGATGGTCCTAGGAAAGTGGCCTTATAACTGTCTTCCACAGTTCCTGCACCAGGGAACTCTTCCCCAAGCAGATCTGGGGGGTTTGGAGCCCCTTTATTCTGGTACAGCCCTTTTACCTGGTGTAAAGTGGCTGGAGCCGGGGTAAGGATCTCACTACCAAGGCCTAACTGTGGTCAAGGAAGTTGCCAGTAGAGCTGTGCTATCAGTCAGTGGGCCAGAGCCACAATAGACCAGAACTACTATGGAGGCAAAGGGATCTTGGACAGGTTTGTGGGTTAGATCCATGCTTTCTTCCACACTGTAGTAAACACTGCCCCCACCCCAGTAGAAGAATGCAAAGGATACTGTCAGCCTTTTGTACTCCATTACATAGGTGTTTCCGAAAGGACTTCAGTCGGAGTCATGATTTTTCACAAAACCTTGTAATTGTTGTTCCAAACTCTGAGCTTGGGAGATCATTGTTTATGTTCAGTTCATACCATACAGAATCGCTTTAAGATATGTAGGGATTACTTTACTTATAATACACTTGATATTGGTTTAAAAATACTCATATAACAGCAAGCATACTTCACTTATAACTAGTGTAATGTTATCAGTTATGTTGCTGTCAATATTAATATGAAATATAAATGTGCTAACTTTATTGTCCCCCCAAAAAATGTAAATATGTCAGCTTTGGTGATTTAGAGACAAGCTACTTGACACTCTTCTCTTGGAGTTAATGATGTCAACCAGAATCTCTCAGTGGAATTGTACCTCATCACTTTTATATATTTATGCATGTGAATCTATTCCAGTGAAATATATGTTGTCACTTACAAGGTGTGATCACAATAAAATCATGAGACTTCTTCCATATTAATTGCATTGCATTACATAGCCACTGACCAGAAAAAGAGTCCTTCCTTTCGTAGCTGTTATTAACAGCTAACTTTGGATATGGAGTTATAAGTTAATGTTGTTATAAGCAAGCATAATCTAATTTGTTTGCATTTTTGTTTTAGTTCTTTTGATGAAACAGAATCTGAAGAATCAAGGTGAGCAACTCACAATTACTGCTAGCATTTCTAGACAACTAAATGTGGTGAAGTAAATAAAAGCCATGCTTCCTTTGCTAATTTTCCTAAGAAATTGGTTTTACAGTCTACTAATGTATAAAACAAGCACACTGAAGTAATTACATATATCTATATCTGTCTATAGATAGATATAGAGATATATCTATATATAGATATAGATAGATAAAGGGCATCCTACATTTGTTCCAGCAATTGACAAAATTGCAGTAGCTTGGCATTAAATTTTGGGTGAATTTAATAAACACTGCACCTGGTTTCATAAGCTGGACCAGATCTGTTTGTATTATGAATTGAACATCTCTCTCTTCAATTTATATTCTGTAATTTCTTATAGAAACTTAAAGGGATACCTTCAGCTTAACTCTCTCTCTCTCTGAACGTTTTTACCCCATGCTGGGTGGTGTTTGTAACAGGACTATAACTGGGAAGAAAAAAAAAAAAAAAAAGATTTTGTCAGAACTTTGCAAACATTCAGTTTCACTGGATACAGTCAGTCAATTAGTTGCTCCTGTTGTTTGCATGGGTTTTCCAGATGGGAAGAGATGAACATTTAATAAAAATGAAAACCAGGAAAATGTGATTGTAAAATCTGAAAGCTTGGCAAAGGCATTTGGATATAGCATCTGAAATTACTTGTCTCATTTAAAAAGGAAAAAAAACCTACTCCTGTTCTGGCCACTTTGCTCTGCATAAAAGACTCAGAGCAGTGTGAAGGGGTCTTAGCAGCCATGCTGCTGGCCGGGGAGGGTTCCCTTGATGCAGCTTTTGTGGACAGCAGCCATAAGGCTGCCCTCCAATTATACTCAGAAGCCTTGGCATAGGGGGTGTGCTGGGGTAATATCCGGGGCAGTAGTACTGCACAGATTCCAAGTAGTTCATGGTCCATTGAGCAGCCCAGGAGGCTAAACTAAAGTTGAGATTGCCCCCGGGTAGTCTAAATAGTCTTACAGACCACAGAACAGCCCAGAATCAGGACGGCTCAATGTTCGCTGAAAGCCATCATCACCATCACCACCACCACAGTGGAGTGTGACCCCTTCACTTTAAATTTCAAGCTGATGCTGTCATTTTAAGTGTGACTAAGCAATAGTGAGCTTTGCTCCCAGAAAATGTTCTCCTTTCCATGGAGTTTGGGCATATAAACATGCTGATATTATTCCTGAGCAGCTTAGGTCACCTCACTTTATCAAAGGTAGTTTGTAGTATATCCTGTTTACCATCCCTTGATGCTGACATTCCTGTTCTTGACCTTTGCAGCAAACTGTCCCACCAGCCTGTGCTGCTGTTCCTAAGGGATCCATATGTCTTGCCTACAGCCAACGGTAATCAAACTTGTCATCTGTTAACAGCTCTTTACTGATCTGACCCTACACCACATAAACCACGTTATTATTAATACAGGCCTTGCCGTGTGATACTGGTCCAAATTTTAATAATCTGCCAATAAACCAGAAATCTTAATTGGGGCAGATGATTTATACAAAGACTTTTTTTTTCTCTCAGTTGTTCTAACCAAATCCACTGTGGATTCAAATCATAAAAAGATGTAAAATACTGCTTCTTTTTTGTTGTTGACTGTGTGGGTTCTTTTGCCTGCAGGGTTTGATCTGAAGGTACAGTCCTTTTTTAAGTGCTTTTTCCCTAAACACCAGTCTAGTTGCTGTGAGCATGTTTGTATTTCCATTTGGATTATTGTCATTTCTTATAATTTCTAAGATGTAGGATTTTTTTTTAAAAGATTGTATGTTTTGAGCTTAATAGATGTGTTTGGAGGATATTTACATTACCCTTGATCGGTTCATATGTATTTCAAAAGAACTTCTGAAAGAGGTAGTTGCAATCATCTTTTTCACTCTACACCCCTCCTCCCATTTGTAAAAATAATTCAAGATTTTTTTTTCTGTTTTCTTCCCAGAAATTATTGTTGGCACATACTGCACACTGTTCATAGAATCATAGAATATCAGGGTTGGAAGGGACCTCAGCAGGTCATCTAGTCTAGTCTAACCCCCATTTTCTGCAGAACTGCTGGCTAGCCATTCAGTCCTTAGTCTGTAGCAGTGCATGGGATTCTTCCATCCTAAGTGCAGGACTCTGCACTTGTCATTATTGAACCTCATCAGATTTCTTTTGGCCCAATCCTCTAATTTGTCTAGATCCCTCTTTATCCTGTCCCTACTCTCCAGCATATCTACCACTCCTCCCAGTTTAGTGTCATCTGCAAACTTGCTGAGGGTGCAGTCCACGCAATTCTCCAAATCATTAATGAAAATATTGAACAAAACTGGCCCCATGACCAACCCTTAGGACACTCCGCTTGATGCCGACTGCCAAGTAGGTATGGAGCCATTGATCACTACCTGTTGAGCCCGATGATCTAGCCAGCTTTCTATCCACCTACAAAGTGTTCCTACATTGTTCATTTGAATTGATAGATCTTTTGCCTTTTCCACACTTTTGTATAAGAAAATGTACTTTTGTGTATATATGTAAATTTAAGTATGACAATTTTCCTCTTAAACTGTAAATTAGGATTTTCCAATGAGAAAAAAAATTAACAAATTGCACTTACTTATTTATTAAGCTCTGTTTGCCTGAATGTAGGCTGCTGACAAAAATGAAGCAGATAGCTTTGGAAATAAGATAACACTGAGGAGGTTTCCCCACATGGCTCTGCAAATCCCCCAGGTGTTCAAAACATGCATAAAGAAATTGTAAGATTGTCTTATATCAGGAAATTTAAAATAATAATAATAATAATAAATAATAATAAAGGCTGGGTTCTTTGTATTTGCCTTTGGTTTCTCAGCCTTGGGAGTGCACTTCCTTCACATTTTCAAACTTTTTTACAAAACCATAAAAGCTAGAAACTTTAAAAAAGAGAAAAAGAAAAAAACCTGAGATTCTCAAGAAGCCACATGAATCCAGGAGCTGCGGCTCTAAACATCAAATATTGTGAAACTTATGATAAAATCATGGGAGCTAGAATGGCATGTACATGATTCCTATCTTATACTACACATCCAGTTTTAGGCCTGTATTTCTCCAGAGCAGAGTGCAATTACTGAAGCTTTCATTCTTTGAGTTTATCTGATAAAGTATGTAGCAAGTATAGGATACCAATAAACATCCAGGGTGAAATCCTGCCCCCCATTGAAGTCAATGAAAGTTTTGCCATTGAATTTAATAGATCCAAGATTCTACCCCAAGACTGGAAGAGAATTTTGCAGATGCTAAAAACTAATTCTGTTTCATTTTATTCTGAGGAGCAGAATGTCTAAACCAACAGTCAACAGTGTTTTGTTTCACAAACTATAATTAGGCTTTGCAGATTTTGATTTTTAGATAATTTCAACAAATATTGATATCGATTTTAAGGTTTTGAGGGATGGGGATAGATTTTTCTCTTTTTAAATTTTCACCAATTGTGGGAAATTTGGCTCGGGTCAGACAATAATTATTTAATGATACTAGACAGATGCAAAAAGTTAAAACTTTATAATGGTTAAAACACAAATTGTCAACATCACATGTCAAAATATACAAAATAAATATCCGTGAATCAGACTCTAATAAGTTCTCTACAGCACTTCTCTTATTTTGGTTTTAGTTATCTGGAAATATTTTTCATTGGTTTCTGCGTCTATACAGTGAAATCCATATTTACCAACATTTATTGATAAAAATTGAATGCTTTCAATCCTAACTATACTGCACTATTTCCATCTGATCCATATGCTAATATAGAAGATTAGCTGACTTTGACTTTGGGGCCAAGTAAGAAGTCAAGGAAGTAAAGTAATCAGATCCTCATTTTTTTGCACTTCATTTCCTCAAAGACTTGTTTAAAAGTTATTCTTGATAACCGGATAAGCAACTTGCAAGTTAAGCTTTTTATTTAAAAAAAAAAAAAAGAAAAAGAAGAAATTCTGAATGTTAAATTTCATGCAAAATTTTGAGAGACAAAGAACAGAAATTACATATAATTGTCTTAAAATATACAGATAATACCCTAAATTTTCAAATAATTTACACAGGCTTATAGCTCTCTGGCTCCTATTAAAGCTTCTGCAACACTTTGACATCTACATGTTTTCTTCTAACGTGTACTCTAAGAATGGCCATACTTGCTTTTTTATTGAACTCACTGGGAATTTAATATTGAATTTTTTAACTATTTTAAATGGTGATTTCTTTTGAAATGGCTTGTTTTAATGTGAGAGATATGTTGAGATTTAGTTAATGGCGTTCAGAACAAAGAACTCTTCAGGGCTTCACCAAGGCTTTTTTTTGGCCTTGAAACATAGTTCTTAGCTGTTCATATAGCAGGTAAAAAAAAATGACAGTAAAACAGTTGTTATTTATACTAACTGTTTAGCAGCCTTTAGCTACTTCCAGTTCACCTCTTAGAACAATTTTTGATGTATCATACTATGAATCAGTATAATTTGGAACATGATTTTTATTCAAAAAAACTGTAAAAGTGTATTATCTCCATCTTGTTTTAGAAATCACAAGCTCAGTATTGTTATGCCCTGGTTTGTCCTTTCCTCTCTAACTGCCCTGGCTTCGTGCGGCTTTTGGAAGGCATATCTGCCACCTAAGTGCGGGGCTGGCCAGGGGGTCTCTGTGTGCTGCCCCTGCACCCCACCCTGAGCACAGCCTCGACAGCTCCCATTGGCTGGGAATTATGGCCAATGGGAGCTGCGGGGGTGGTATCTGCAGATAGGGGCAGCAGGCAGAGCTACCTGGCCATGCCTCTGCCTAGGAGTTGGACATGCTGGTTGCTTCTGGGAGCCACCCAAGGTAAGCGCTCCCTGGAGTCTGCATCCTTCACCCCCTCCCTCACCCCAACCCCCTGTCCCAGCCCTGAGCCCTCTTCTGCACCCAAACTTCCTCCAGAGCCCACACCCCATCCTGCTCCCCAGACCCTTGCCCCAGGCTCAGCCTGGAGCCTCTTCCCACACTCTTAACTCCTCAGCCCCACCCCTACAGCCCAGAGTCCGCACCCCAAACCTCTGCCCCTGCCCAGTAAAAGTAAGTGAGGGGAGATGGAGTGAGTGGGGGTGAGGCCTTGGAGAAGGGGTGGGGCCTCATGGAGGGCGGAGCAAGGGTTTTTGGGTTTGTGCATTTTGACAGTTGGCAACCTTAACTTCACAGTTTACTCACCACTCATGAACATTTGACTCCATTTTAGTTAGACTCAATTTCTAAAGACTGTCTTTTCTATAAATGGGATTTATTTTTGCAAATTAGCCAAACGCACCTGGAAAATCCTATTATAACTTTTGGAGATACCTAACATTTCTATCAAGGGGAGCTGTCATATCTCTGTTGCTGAAAAGAAACCTTTATCACATGAATCGCTTATGTAAAAAAAAAAAAAAAAAAAAAAGAGTCTCTCCAGAACCTTAAACTTTGATAACTTACTTTCAACTTTCTTGGTTTCGCCTTGGGCTTTGACTTTTCAAAAATCACACTTTTACACACACGCCAAGAGGCACAAGTAGTAAACACTGTGATTTGCCCGAAGGGGTTCATAGCTGCCATAAACTGGTGGGAGGCTCTAAAGTAATGAAATCTAAGATGATATCCCTCATATTTACAGCTTTTTATAAATCTTAGTACTTTCACTGACAGTAGTCAGCTGTCTTTGCAGCATAAAAGCATTTTAAATGACATGCATTCACTTTTTTTTCCATGAATAAACCAAAACTCTTAGTAAGCCTCTTTCAGAATCAGAAGTGATTTGGACTCAGGTACATCTACATGGGGGGGAAAGCCCTGCAGCAGTGAGTTTCAGAGACCAACTTGGGCTTGTGAGGCCTTCACTATGGCACTGAAAATAGCAGTGTAGATTTCCCCACTTGAGTTAGAACATGGACTCTGAAACCTGATGAAAGGGTGGGTCTAAGAACCTGAGAAGGAACGTCTACACTGCTGTTTTTAGTACTATTGCACTGTAGTGCAAGCCTTAGTCTGTAGACCTTGTCTCTGAAGGTACATCTACAGTATATACAGTACTACTTTTGGGAGCATGTAGTCTCTCTCTCTCTCTCTCTTTATATATATAAAGAGAGAGACTACATATATATATATATATAGTATGCACACAGCCCTTCTAGTCTGGGTATAAATAGCGGAGTATATAAATAGCAGAGTAGCCGGTGAGGCACAGCTTAGGTGAGTAAAATAAAGACATGCCTCAAATGTTTGCGTACGTACCCTACCTGACTCTCCTAACCCAGGTCTCCCTGCCTCCATGCTCTTGTAGTCTTTCTCCACCACAGGAAAAGATTCCAGTAGAGTAGGGGGAAAAGGCTCTGGCAAGAGGGGAGGCGGGAGAGAGGAGAGGAAAGGCTTGAGCAGTTCCCTGCTGCTAGAGCCCTTCCACACCACAGGGCAAAAAACCAGCAGAGGGGAAAGGCTCTGGCAGGGGGATTACCCTGCTAGAACCATTCCTTGCTCCGGTGACAGGCTCTTGGCAGCAAGGAGCTGCTCAAGCCTTTCCATGATGCTTCCTGGAGCCTTTCACTGACATATAACTACACACTACCATATGGAGACAGCTTGCTTTTCACTGCGGCATGTAGCTACACATAGACTACACTCCAACTCTGGTGCGTTGTGCACATGTAGCCTGAGGCTCACTGCTGTGGGATTTTTGTTTTTTTGCAGTGTAGTCAGATCTTCTGACTTCAATCCTGCAAACACGTGCATATGCTTCAGTAAGAATGTGGGTAGTCCCACTGACTGCATTGGGTCAGGAAATCAATAGAGCTTCTCGCGTGCTTAAAGTTAAGCATTTGTGTAACCATTTGCAGGATTGGTGCTTTCATTGGCAAAAATCATCCCTGAGGAACTGCATATTCTCAAGCATACCAAGAACTGTTGGTTGCTTCTTTGCAGATGTTTCTTACCTCTCTGAAAGAGGGAGGAAGTCTTCCACATTTCCTCCACTTTTGCTTTCACTTCTCTCATTCATAAAAAGGAACCAAGAGCAAGCAAGGTGCCTTATATTGTCCAAACTCCCTAATTAATTTGAAGTTGAAAATTCTTGCAGAATGTTGGCTTGTAAACCAGAGGACATCTCCTGTGTCTTAAATCAACCAGCTGTAAAAATATTAAATTGGCACTTTTTATACACTGAACTATATAGCACATAATTACATAGTTCTAGGTTGAACTCAATGCTATATTGGATTTTAATATAGTTATTAGGAAGATTTTCAAAATTGCCTAATGGATTTAGGATCACAAGCTTTGACTTTCAGACTCACTTTGAATCATTGTTGCATAAAGTATGTAACATTGGTTTAACTCTGTGAACACATCATTCTTCATATAAGATGGGTTTTCTTCTTTTAGTTAAAAAAGTGCAAAATATCTATTACCCAAAAAGTTGAAAGGGGTTTTAAAAGGACCAGAATCTAAAATACTAGCCTAATAGACCAAATTGCTAAAGTTCCTTTTGTAAAAGTTGAATAATAGTCCTAAACTTCCAGTATCTTCATGAAAAATTGGTCTAATAGTGAATTATGTCTAAAGCCAAGCATTTTCAAAAGTGCCTGTGGAATTGTTTCAATATGTTTACATATTAGAGTTAAAATGATATGGTAGATGCTTCATGCAACAAAGCCTCGAAGTGAGTCTGACACTGTAAAATGGTATCGCGTAATAAAATCAATAACAATTACCCCATATGTACTGTATGTCATGTATATAATAGAACTAGCAGAAAAAACAGGTTTCTGAAACTTCAGTATCTGATTTAGAGTGAAACCACTGGATCAGATTTACCATGTGTATTCTAATACTGCTAATAACAGTATTGTGGAATTATCCTAGAAAAGTAATTTGAGAGTGCGGAGCTTTCAGGACTTGTGGAATCATCATTGGCCTCAAAATGTCAATGAGTGATTTGTATTAATGCTTTATCCACCATCAGAAATCAGGAGAATCACCCATATGCTGCTTATTGAAAAGGTCTCTGTTAGTCATACATTCACCTAAAAATATCCTTGAGTCTATAGGTCAAATCTCTAACATCAATTATGATACATAATCAAATTAATGTATTAGTAATTTACAGTGCTAGTACTCAGAGGTTTATAATACATTATTTGCAAAAAATCCTAATCTATTTGATGGCCCTAAAGTTATTAATGGGCACAATCCAATTCCCATTAAAGTCAACTACCATCTCTCCACTGACTTTAATAGGAGTTTAATCTGGGCCCTGTATGCATATCTGTAGTCTGATGGCTGAAGGAGAAACTTTGGAAGTGTGAAACATCACACCAGAAATAATCTGTGGCTGTTTATTCAGCTGTATCTTCTGAGTTTAACCCATCTCTTAGTTTGTTGACACTGCAAGTTTGAAACTCAATTTTAACCAGTAACATAAGATGGAATGAGAAATTCTGACTCTTACTGTCAAGGGAGTAAAGACAGTCACTCTATTTTAGACAGGTAGGAGTTAATACATTTGAAGAATATTTTTCTTTCAGTAACATACAGCCTTCCTGCCTCTGTGTGGGTCTATTTCTTTCATCAGGTAATCTGTTTCAGTTTTATTTAGTAAGGTAAATTCAACATGAAAAAATGGTGCTTGTTTCCTTTGCATTTGCACTAAAAATATTTTGTGTCTGAGTTGTTCCCCTTCAGATTTGAGAGGATGACTTTCTGTAACTAGTCTACAATCTCACTGCTCTTGAGAAGCTTCTGTGATGGCACAGGCATCTTCAAGTCCACTCGGACTAAACGTTGCTTTAAACCACAATGGAAAAACTGCTGTAAAGTATTCCCAGTAGCAATCTTGGAATTCCTTCAAGTATATTGAGATTTTGTTAGAAATTGAATTGCCAGTGTAATCCATCTTCCTTGTGAGAAAAGATTCAGATAAAGAGCTGGAGTCTAGCAGCATTAAGTATTAGAACATCCCTTTAAATCAATAAGCTACAAATCTGGCAGCGCATTTATGCAATGCTCTATGCTATACTAAAGTGGCTTTAGTGCTGAAACAGCATTACTAATAGTACATTCCCAACAGGGATAAACACTATAGTGATGCAATATCCTAAATTATACTAGTCCTTGCCTTGTTAAATTCCACAAAAGCATTTATATGGTATTGACATACATAAGTAAGTTGTTTTTCTTTTCTGTTTTTCAGATGACTTTCCAAATGTAGTTATTGAAGGAGTTCTCCATGGGATATTTTATCCTCATCTACTGCCCAGGTAGAAGTGGTACGTGGATAGAAGAAATTAAAGCAAGTCTTATCAAGGAAATTGACATAAGTAAAGTTCTGTGACATGATAGCAATTCTAAGAGGCAAAAGTCACCACCTTAGTTTAATTTCATAGATTATAGCTTTTAAAATCAGTGTCACTACAGTTCATGCTTTTTAAAAAATAAATAAGATGAAGACCTTTGTTTCCATATTTAAACTAATGTATATACATACTCTAATATTTAATACTGAAGGATGACAGTCCTACACTGAATTACACTAATCTTTGAAAAGAATTAAAAGCTTTACTAATATAGCTTTTTTAAATTACAAATTACACTAATCCTTTTTTACACCCAGATAGTCCCAGTGCATTATCCATTGCTGGCAATGAATGCATTGAAAGTGCTGGCACTGAAGACAGTATGAGAGACTACAAAGTAATTTTTAAAAAATGTAGTTAACTGGAAATTAAATGCAACTTTTTAAAGTACTGTATTAGTATTCTAAAGGTAAATATTTCAAATCTACACCTTAATGTTTGGGTAGCACAGTGTCAAGTTCTGTGTGATAGGGAGTTTCCACCTTCTGCAATGTAGCTTTGTTTCAGGATGTTGGTGGTAGAGAACTCATATGGCATTCTAACCACCTAGAAGTTTGGCATAACAACCTCATTCAGTTGTTACCTCTACTGTGTGTTTAATTTCCAAGCCAATTTACACTCTGTGTTTAATATCTTATATTTTATGAATCCGTTTACACCACTTTTGGGTGAGGTCAAACAAGAATATGATTTACTAATAAAATAACTAAAAATTGATTGTGTTCAGATTAACTTGAAATTTATGTCCATAACTGAATATTACACTGTAAAATAAACTACAAGAACACGCAAACAGGAGCATATGAACTGTGAATGTATCACTTGTACTCATTTCTAGTCTAACAGGGTACATTTCAAAGCTTCTTACTACGGCTATTTTTCCCACATCTTCCCCCCTCCCCCAAACATTGGAAGAGTGAGAAAATGTTTAACCTCATTATTAGCAATTTTCAGCACCATCCCCTTGATGTGTTAAGTTTATACAGAACCATATCGTGAACATCACATTATTCAGTTCTGCTGTATTGCCGCTTCATTAGTATAATATATAAATAATTCATAGGGCTAACTGGAGTAAAGGACTTTTCAGCACAAGTCATCATGGCAGAATTGGGCCCTAACATAATAGTGTAATCCTGAGGGAACAATAGTGCCTCCCGCCAAACACTAAACTGATTTTGAAGCTGTTTTGATGATTGATGAGACAGTGCAAGATTTGGGACTTAGGTACGTGCAAAGCTGTCACTTTCTCCAGGCTTGAAAATATAATCTGAAATCAGGCTATTGGCTATTCATAAATACAAGCATAAGCCCTATGAAGCACCTTGTGCATCTCAAATTGAGATTTTATTCTTAACTGTGATCCAAATGATCTCTCCTGTGAAGTGAATCACAGATCTATAAAAGAATCTTCAGTGGCTGTAGTAAGTACTGAACTGTCAGTACTCCTCATGAGCCCAGAATTTAGCTGCAGAGACAAAAGTCTTACCTACTATGCCATACTAATAATTTTGTATCTTGATTCATTCTCTCTGTTAAAGTAGTTTACAGCACAACTCACAATAGACATTTGTATCTTAAGTTTAAAACTAGGGGCTGTCAATCGCCATTAACTGGAAACAAATTAACACAATTAAAAATATATTGTAACTAATGGTAGTTTTAATCGCACTGTTAATAATAGAATACCATTTTCAATTTATTATAAATTTTGTTGGTTTTTCCTACATTTTCAAGTATATTGATTTCAATTACAATACAGAATACAAAGTGTATAGTGCTCACTTTATATTTTAGATTAAAATTATTTGCACTGTAAAAAACAAAAATAATATTTTTCAGTTCGCCCCCTGCAAGTACTGTGGTGCACTCTCTTTTATCATGAAAGGACAACCTACAAATGTAGATTTTTTTTTTGTTGCATAACTGCACTCAAAAACAAAACAATGTAAAACTTTAGAGCCTACACATCCTCAGTTGCTAATCCAAACAAGCTTGTTTACATTTACGGGAGATAACGCTGTCCACTTCTTATTTACAATGTCACCTGAAAGTGAGAACAGATGGTTCTCATGGCACTGTTGAAGCCAGCATCACAAGATATTTACATGCCAGATACACTAAAGATTCATATGTCCCTTCATGCTTCAACCACCATTCCAAAGGACCTGCATCCATGCTGATGACAGGTTCTGCTCAATAACAATCCAAAGCAGTGTGGACTGACGCATGTTCATTTTCATCATCTGAGTCAGATGCCAGCAGCAGAAGGCTGATTTTTTTTTTTTTTGGTGGTTCTAAACATTCATCTGCCCCTGCATGCTTCACCCACCATTCCAGAGGACGTGCTTCCATGCTGACACTTGTTAAAAAAATAATGTGTCACATTCTGCCATATGTTTCATATTATAGCAGTCTCAGAGAACAACCAAGCATGTGTTGTTGGATTTAAGAACACTTTCTCTGCAGATCTGAAAAAACATAAAGCAGGTACCAGTGTGAGATTTCTGAAGATAGCTGCAGCACTCGACTCAATTCTAGGTTTAAGAATCTGAATTGCATTCCAAAATCTGAGAGGGATAAGATGTGGAACATGCTTTCAGAAGTCTTAAAAGAGCAACACTCCAATGCGGAAACTACAGACCCCAAACTACCAGAATAGATAATCAACCTTCTTTTGGTAGTATCTGACTCAGATGATGAAAATAAACGTGTGTCAGTCCACACTCCTTTGGATCATTATTGAGCAGAACCTGTCATCCACATGAAAGCATGTTGTCTGGAATGGTGATTGAAGCATGAAGGGGCATACAAATGTTTAGCATAGCTGGCACATAAATACCTTGCAATGCTGGCTACAACAGTGCCATGTGAATGCCTGTTCTCACTCTCAGGTGACACTATAAATAAGAAGTTGGCAGCATTATCTCCTGTAAATATAAACAAACTTATTTGTCTTAGTGATAGGCTGAACAAGAAGTAGGACTGAGTGGACTTGTAAGCTCTAAAGTGTTACATTGTTTTATATTTCAGTGCAGTTATGTGAAAAAATATCTACATTTGTAAGTTACACTTTCACGATAAAGAGATTGCAGTAAAGTACTTGTATGATGTGAATCGAAAAATACAATGTCTTTTTTTATAGTTTTTCTGTAACCACAAATAAAGTGAGAACTGTATTCTTTGTATTTTAATTGAAATACATTTGAAAATGTAGAAAATATCCAAAAATATTTAAATAAATGGTATCCTATTATTGTTTAACAGTATGATTAAAACTGCTGTTAATCACAATTATTTTGTTAATCTTGCGATAGTGATTTTTTTAATAGTTTGACAGCGCTATTTAAAACACATTTTGAAAATTAAGGAAAAAACAATTTACCTCATATTACAAAAAAGTTTAATATTGCATATATATATAGCTCATCAAAAATTCCATATAACAGTCTTTAACTGAGCCTTTGTACATACCTTGTTTAAAAACTATCATATTTATTTTGTCTGCTAGCAATAGTCAGGAAAGGTTACAAAAATCCAAGTCTAAAGTGCAGTCTCTTTGGCTTTTAACAAACCTTTTAGTTGAAAACTTTGGTTTCCTTCTGGTCTGAATGGCATGGATTGCTGCACACATAAAATCCCTCATGCATTAAGAGATGGATCCTTTTTTAAAAAATGAGTTAATATAACCACAGTTTATTTATACAAAGTGATCTGCTCTGTCTTGGTAAATCTTGTATGTAATGTACTCTTTTTCTGGAAAAGGGAACAACTTGATCCTGCACTTTCAGGAGATGGATTTGAACTGCAAGCCACTTCCATCTCTAGTATTGTGACCTCATCTCCAGAAAAGCTGCACCAATGTTTATTTAGAGTTAGTTGAGATTTTTCACATAAAATTATTTTTATTGAAAATGGCCTTTTTTCAAAAAAAATTTTGAAAAATTTATCATTGAAATTGAAATCTACTTTTCACAAAACTGCATGATTTTACTAAAATTCTTACAGAAATCATTTCAAACTTTGTTTATCATAGACCAGGTTTTCAGTATATATGGATTTCAATGAAAATGCCAGTAACAAATGTGGAAAGTTTCATGACAAAACAGAAAATGAAACCTTTTTCAAACACTGCAAAATGAAAACAATCTTTCATGATTTTCCACCAGCTCTAGGTTTTAGTGAGATGTCCCTTATTTAAAAATGTGACGGTTCCCTGAACTTTCAACATAAATAAATAGATGCTTCACACATCTTACAACTGCTGAGTTTACCACATTGTTTGCTGACAGCATTGAGCGTTTATATGGCAGAAGTCACTGGATAATCTATATCTGCACCCAAATTTTATCCCCAAACGAAAAAGCCATTCTATTTCCTCTTCCAGGGTAGCTGTTAAGTGCATCAATCCTCTACTTCAACTACAAATGGTTCTTTTACAGCTATTTTGCCACTGTTCACGATCACACAGTCTTGAAGAGGGCGGTCATGTTCGTCTGTCTGCTGAAGTTCTATGGCATGCACCACAGACTATTAAAACAAAACACTTACGTTTAGTAAAGAAAACAAGGTTTGCTAATATCCAACACAAGGCAAAAGACTAAGTGACCTTAGCGTAAAAATACATTTTCTGCAGCTTTTGTACTTGGATCTTTTCCTGCTGAGTTCCCACTACTCCTGAGGATATTCGCCTCCAAAAAAATTAAAAATTGTGCACGCAATCTTTTAAAATTCAGCAAATGTTGTTTGTCAAATAAATGTGGAGGCTCTAGTGTGCCACTGGGGAGCACAGAACTCTGGCTGCACAGAGGTGGGAGATCTCTGTGCAGCTCCCCATGCCAGGACATAGACTCAGTCGTGAGGCTGCACCCAACCCTGACATAGCGCAAGGACTGGCTCTGCCCCAGAAACACCCCAGGGTCCTGCCCCTCTGTGCCAGGTGTGAGCAGGCAGGATCCAAATATGGAGGGCTTAGTGTGCAGGGATCCAGGTGTGGGTTCTGTGGGGCAATCTGGGTGCAGGTGGCTCAGTGGGGGATCTGGCTGCACAGATCCTTGGGGGGGCAGTTCTGGGTGCAGTGGTAATGGGACTCTGCAAGGGGATCCAGGTGAAGGTGGCTGGGGCTTCGCAGAGAAGGGTGGAAGTCTGTGTGTTGGAGAGAGAGAGCCTGGCAGGGGATCTTGGTGTGGAGGGTCCAGATGCTGGAGAAGTGTGGCTCAGTAGGGTGGAGATCCAGGTGAAGGTGGCTGGGGCTCACTGGGGTGGTCCCAGTCCAGGGAGGATGGGATTGATGGGGTTCTGGGTGTGTGTGGGGGGGGATGAGGCTCGTGGGAGAGTCTGAGTCTGGGGCAGGGGTCTGGAGGCACAGCGGTTGGGCAAATGGGGGAGCAGCTTCCTGTACAGCGATACCTCCTCCTGCAGCTGAAGAGCAATAGGTGCAAAGCTTCATTCAGTCAGGGGAGAAATCTGGGGGTAGGTCTGACATGATGCCATGCAGGGGAAGAGGAAGTCCGTCATCCCCAGCCCAGCCAGGATTAGCAGCTGAGCCCGGCACAGGGTAGGAGCTAACAGCTGGGTCTTTCCCAGTTCCCTCCCACCCTCTTCCCTACTGTGATTTACCTCTGGCAGCTGTCCTGGGCACCTGAAACATCCTGCTGGGTAAGGTCTCATGACCACTCTTGTGATTCCTCTTTGCTTCCCCATCAGAAAGTTATTTTTCTGTGGAGAAGTAAAGAAATCTGCAGGGACATAAATTCTGTGCATGCACAGTGGTACAGAATGCTTCCAGGAGTAGTTCCTACATATGCTAAGCCAAGCTGCATGCTTAGATAACATTTGAATTCAGGCTTCTCACTAGATGGTGGGTTATGTCCCCTGCTATCAAAGGTGAACCATTTTTAGGAAAAACAACACACAATGTCATAGCAAAGGAGGAACTGAAAATATCTTTACAGCCGACGAAGCTACCAAGCGCACACAATTCTATCCATGCTCTGTCATCAGTAATTGAATCCCAGGATCATGAAGGCTGCATGGTCATTTTCTTCTCGTCAGAAACCCTACTTGTGTTTGGTGTAATCATACTACTCCCCTCATACTCTGTATAAATCCTTTCTTACCTACACCAAAGTATTGAGCGAGTACCATGACCTCCACGCCGGTGGGTATGGGGGAAACACAAGCCTGAGACCAGGCACATACTTAAAATACTGTTTTGAAGGGCAGCATATTGCTAGGTTTATCAATCATCTGGCCTGAGATGTTTTTGCCAGTTAATGAAATTTTGATATAAAATTTACTCTGAATCCTCCAGAAAAGTTTCAACCACTATTATGGCTCTTAAAAAATTTGATCAAATGAAGTCTTCATGCTCTATCTAGAAAATATCTTTAGAATAGGTTCCACATCTGTCTACTTCCAAACAGCGATGAGGAAAGTGGGAAAACAAGGTGTTAGGGCAAACTCAAATAGCAGTAAGTGAAGTCAAGTATAGGGTGATAAAGCAGTGTTGTGTACGGTAATTAGGCATTTTGCGGTTTTTCACCATAATCAAGTGTTGAACTATTTTGTAACTGTGTACCTAATAGTCTGGTGGTGTTTGTACATATCTGAATAAATTTTCACTCTAAAATTCCTTATTATAGCAGACACCACTATTGAGAATATTACCCATTTTTACAAAACTGGGGTGTTAGCTTGAGGAACCAGTAAATTCATATTAAATGGGTAACAAGGTTACTGGAAGAGGAACGTAAATTAGGATAGCACTCTCCAATTTGGGACATCCAAAGGTCTAAGGGTTCCAAATACTGTCTAATAGCACTGATTACCTGCCCCCAGCCTATAAAGGAGTCAGTCAGAAGCAGGCTAGTCTCAATGGTTGGTGGCAAGCATCAGAAAAATGAAGGTCAAAGTGACTACTTAGTTTCAGTTTCTGCAATGAACATTTGTTGTTTCATTGGACGTTTCCAAGTTAAGTGTTTTACATTTCTCTGCCTTGTATATGTTATAGATAATAGAGACCAAATTCTGCTGTCAACTATAATGGTATAAATCGGATTTACGTTGGTGCAACAGCCAAATTTGGTCAGATCTATCTACTTTGATACTATATTTTTTAAACCTACCATTCCATCAATAACTTTGCCAAATACTACATGTTTTCCATCCAACCACGAAGGTTTTGTCACAGTGATGAAGAACTGAGAACCATTGGTATCTGGACCAGAATTAGCCATGCTGACCCATCCAATTCCATAGTGCTTGAGTTTAAAGTTCTCATCAGGAAACCTCTCTCCATAGATACTTTTTCCTGCGACACAAAACAAAAGCAGGTTTAGAAATGTACCAGCAGCAATATCATTAAAGTGACAGAATTAAATTTTCCTTTGGTTCAGAAAGCAGGAAAAACAGTACAACTTTTAGTAATTAAGATGATTCAGATGTTGGGTAATCCCAGCTCCTTCACTACTACACACACCACAGTAAAGGTGATTTGATCCAAAACACTTCATATGTACAAAGGAGTATCTTTGAAAAACCTACCCAGAGACATGGAACAATACTATTTGGTTAGTGACAATTATGTGCTCGGACCTCTATAATAAGTTTAAACAAGATAATAAGGGCTACTGAAAAAAAGTAGCCATGTCTTGTGACATTTTTAACATGTAACTTTATCACTGAACCATTCCTTTTCTAACATGAATTACATTTTTTAAAGCAATGAGTCCATTAGGCTAACCCAAATATAGTTACCATCCATGGGAATTTCTTTAATTACATTAATTACAAAAAAACTGCACTGTTTTCTAAAACAGAGAATTTAGAAGGGAAAAAATAACTGGTGTAGGTTTAAACTCCCCTGTTATGAAAAAAGAAAGCTACATGGATTATCTGTCTCTCACTCTGTATATACAGTGCCTAGCACAATGGGACCCAATTCAGAGCTGGCCCCCAGACTCTAAACATGATTAATGGTAATACAGTGAGAAAGTAGACAGTGTTCACTGCATTGCTAGATTGTGCCTTTGGTGCTCTAATCTTTGGTACTTTCCCTTTCCCCACAATCTGTTCCAATGGGGAATCACTAGCATTGTTATGTAGACAACTCAAACTGGTAGTGCTTGGAAAGAGCAGGCAGACAGGAAAGAAAGTACACATAATAGAAGAGGAAAATCTAGAAAAAAGTGCATCCTTACACAAGGGAGACTGCCCTTTATCAGTTAAGTGCTGGCTCCAGAAAAAGCCTGTTCCTATCACTTCCGGTTGACTAAACTATGTCAACAGCCAGATCATCTGATGTGTAAAAAAAAAAACAAAAAAAACAACCACCAAAAACCAATGTGGAGCACACTTATTTTCAAATCTCTCTCTCACGTCATCCTTCATTGGTATGAGATGCTCCCCACGTAGTCACATTTCAGAAATGAATCCAAGTAACTAAAGACGATCGCGGTGACTTGGGCATGAAGCTTTTGATCAGCTAAGTAGCAGCAGGAAGATGTATGACCATTCTGGTACATTTATTTTAAATGGCTAAAGCAATTCTCACTCTCAACATTTTCAGTCTGCTCAAGAATGTGACTGGCACAAACAACTTTACTCAACTACAGGAAGAAAAGGATGACTTGGGTACCAATGGGTTAGGATAGAAATTGGCATGAGATGCTGAACAATGCAAAATTTAGTTCCATGCCTCATCCTTTACAGTCCTTAAGGAACTTCTCTCCTAGGAGACTGAGAAAGATGGGAAGTCTACCTTCCAGTGAAGCACTGAGGAAGAATCAGGTTTTGGAATTAGATGATCTACATGATCGACTGCATGTATCTGTAGAGAAGCTTGCAGTGCTAGACCTTGTACTTGCATATCGGCATGCTGTACTGTAAGTCAAGGCCAAAATATGAACAAAATTAACATCCAAAGTTTTCTCCAAAGACTGAGGGACATATTCCCCAAGCAGCCTGTACAGCAAAGTGGCACCATTACTACAGGCCCCAAGGAAAAGGAAGAATGGACACAGGACTGTAGGCTGCATTCAAACTTTCAGGTGGCAACCCTGCTATATAGTAATCTCATCCTCATGTGAATACACCCCTTATTACTGCTTTTGCACCCTATCTCCTTGCAGATAATACTGCTTTTGTTCAGAGCCACTTAACTTTTCCTAAGAAAGTAGTTAAAAAGCTCCACCATATACACAAATATCATGGATCGCGTAAGAATCCTTTCAAAACCTATACTATTCTCCTAAGCCAGGTGGAGCAGCCCACCATTGCTTTAAAACATTCTCAGCACATACCTTTCTAAGATCTATCACCACAGAAAACTGTTCATATTTCAGTTGACATTATGAAGCTTTAATTGTACATACTATCTGGCAACTAAAGTTTTGGTAGCTAATATCCTATGACTCCCAGATCAGTTGTTCTAATACTTCTTTATCTACAATGTCTTTGGCATCCATTTTAACTCAGTTAAATTTTTGTTAATTTTTTCACTATGCTGAACTTGCACGTAAAGCGGTTAGGAGGAGGAGAGTTGGAGGATAATAAGCATGTTACCTCCAGTTCCATCTCCAGCTGTGAAGTCTCCACCTTGAATCATGAAATCTTTGATCACACGATGAAATTTACTTCCTTTGTACCCATATCCTTTCTAAGAAAAGCAATAAAGCTCCAAATGAGTATATATGCATTTTTATGCAGAACATTTATCTATGGCAGATGGAAAGAGGCAATCAATCTGAATGTTAGGGTTTCACAGATTATAAACAAAATAAGGGGGAAATTGCAAGAAAAGACTTTGTAAGAGGCCATTACCACTGCTTTCCAAAACCACAGCAAGACACAAAAATACATGAAGCGAAATAATGTAGGATGTCAGTGAGTGCAACTCATGCTATGCTGTGATACCACAGAATCAGGAATGGAAGAAGCATACTATTTACATGATAGTGACAACAAGCTACAAAATTCTTTCTAATACAAGAGAGCCTTATTTTCTATTTTTGACCCAAATTTACTAGTCCCAACTGCAATCTAGGGATGGATTAAATTGATAATTTAAGGACCAAGGTCTGCAGAGGCCTATCTAATGGCCTGCACAATGAAATTTTGAGAACAAAGCTGCGAAAGGCATTTGGGATTATAGGTAGGAGAGATGGGCCCATAAAACGGTTCTCTTACAGTAGTATCCATAGAATGAAAAAATTTGTGGACAATTAATGTGGAAAGTTCACAACTGAAATGTCATTTTGTAAAGCTATACTTTTTCACCTTTTATTCTCCACCCAAACTTGTATGCGATGTAAAAAACAAAACAAAACATACTTCCCCAGTTGCCAATGCAATGAAGTTCTCAACAGTCTTTGGGACAACTTTTCCAAACAAGCCAATCACAATTCTGCCAACATCTTTTTCTCCAATCTTCACATCAAAGAACACCTGGATATTTTTATGAAGAAAACAAAATTATATAAATAAAGACAGATTAAACTTTATAAGTGTTAAAGCAAATGGCCTTTGATAGTATTATGTGAACAGAGTTCTAAACAGCATGCACTTTTGAGAAAAGCCTCTTAAAGCCACTTCATTCACAAATTATGCAGAAGAATGTGCTAAGCATTGTGAATACCACTTCTGGAGTTTCATTCATCACTTTAAAATGCTCAGACAGAAAGCTACATAAAGTTCCAATACCAATCCTGTAGACATGTTTCTAGGAGCTTTTTTCACAGGTGCCAATACTGAAATGTATATGGAGATATAACCACAGTTTGCTGGTAAAGATATGCTCACTTTTAGCATTCATGAATACCAAGGTAGGAAGAAAGTTTTAAACAACCAGTGCTGCTATTCTAGATATGTGGACAACAACGGGGAATTACAATGCAGGGATTCTCAAAAGCCAGTTTTCCATCCACTTGCAGATAAGCGTATACCCACTTACACTAAAAGTGACACTATTTAGATCACTGAAAGCAATTGGTCATCTAGACAGAAGTGTACACAATGTAGTTTATTTGGCTATTTAACAGTGAGAATTATTTTCTGTTAGAAGCCAGTTGCCTTGCTAAACACAAGTTTAGAAGTCTGCCTAGAGAAATAAACATGCTGACTTGAGAATCTGGATATCTCACTTTATGGAATCTTCAGTGTAAGAATGTTTCTATAAAAATCACTTGAAGAAGGCTAATGAGTTAGAACTGTTGTGTCCAATAGAAATTCAATGCTAGCCACACTTACGGTTTTAAATTTTTCTTATATGCCACATTAAAAAAAAGGATTAAAAAACATACTACATACTATTACCATAACCCTGAAATCTGGTATATAATTCATATGGACCTTAACTCAGCCTCCAGATTTTACTTGGATTTTATGAAATTTACTGCAGAAAAAGTGGATTCACAGACCCACACATTGCTCATGCATTAGCCAGAATTCAATAGCCTATTCGCCACATGTGGCTAGTGGCAAACATATTGGACACAGCTAAGTTAGAGTATTTTAATGTAGTTCAGAATCTATTAATCAATTTTATTTGAATATGCAGATATTCTAAAGAGATTAAATAGGAATAGCTGCCAGAAAGTGAGATATCTTAAGTTCACAAAAATCTAAATAAAGACTATTGAGCCTTCTAAGAAAATACTGTCCTCGTCTAACCTCCCCCACCTGCATGTGTGTGTCATACTGTGATGTGGTATTTGATGTTTCTTGTGGCATTAAACAAAATATTATGTGGCCAATAACTTAACTTGGTAATGACATTAAATTACCATGGTCTCTTTCCCATGTGAATGGGTCTTTCATTCTCTCCTACTAGTTGTTTCTGTTATATGTCCTGACCTTACATGGGCTTTTGAATATGAAGATTGACTATGATTACAGAGATGTCCGATGGGAGGAGGGGAAACTTTGGTCCACCTAGTCTATTTTCTTGCCACTTGGCATGAACACCCTACTTTCTGGATTTATCTAGAATTATTATTCAATACTAAGTAGAGCAGATTTTCAGAACTGTACCCATGAAAATGGGTGTGTTTATACACTTTGCTGAATCTGGCCCTATGACAAATTTAAGAAAAGGGTGGATTCTGTATCTCCTGTTCCAACAACCACACTCAATTATCTAGTCCACATTTGTTCCTGATCACCATGGAATAGAAATCGTGTCTACCCTTCAGCTCGTACAGATTTTTTTAAGGAAGCACAAATGTATCATACAATGAGGTACACCAGTTCCAACAGGTGTGAGCATCCTGAGACATCCAAATGGCTTGGCACATTCATCTGGTTCTCAGATAGCTCCAACTTACCTTCCATCCTACATGTGTCTAAAGCAGATTATTTTCTGTTTATGAGGAGGATCTGCAGAACTGATGCAGGGTTCATTGACTGCCTACTGCTTTTAAAGCAACAACAGAGGTCTATTAAATTAACATAAATGTTTTCTTAGTTTATACCAGAACGTCAATGTTTTACTACATTTTAAATTTGACTCATATCTGGCTGATCTCATACTACCTGCTTTTCAAGTTTTGGCAAGTAGGGGTAAGAATAGAACCACCCACTCTAACAAAACACAAGGGAGAGATGGCAAAGCAGTAAATTGATTCAACTTCCCATACTGCAAGATTTAAAAAGCAGAGCCCTGGAGGGAGAAGGCAGGATATGACCGAGCTCTGACTCACAGATGGTTAAAACATTAGACAAGTCACTGTAAATGCTAGAAAACATGTCCAAATAGTACTTCAATGAGGAGTAAAGCATGAATACAATTAAATGTTGTAAAGTTATTTATAAAATGAATATTATGAAAAGGGGAATACATTTAGCTAATGAAAGTTTAAATGGCGCAAGTAGCTGCTAAAAGAGGATATTCTGGGACTCATTCGCTAGTTGTTACAAAACACACATAATGGAAATATTAAAATACTCAAAGAACTGCAGCTGTGTCAAATATCTAAAGGCACCTGGCTATTCCTCATTCCCCATAAGTAGCTGAGATGAGTTTGTACCAGCACCACCTCATGCTGTTGTATTTCACTTGCATAATATTTCCACGGAAGGCCAACCACTTGGTAGGAGTCAACATTTATATGGCTAATGAAAACATCCATTAAATAATATACAAAGTAAAATAAACTACAGCTCTAACCCTCCATGGTTCAGATCGTAGGCTAACTGCCAACTGATTGGAGATAGGGAAAAGATTCTCCAAGAAGCAAATTACTCCATAATTATCCATTGCAGAGTTTCTTGCATCTCCCTCTGAAGTTCCTGACAATGGTTGAGACAGTGTACTGGCCTAGAGGATTTCTGGACTGATCTGATCCAAGAATTCCTATGTTTTTCTGGCTCCACTGAAGCAAGAGAGATACCAGGCACAAGTACCAACTCAATTTTGCCTGTTCATTGCATGTACAAACACATATTCACAGCAGGCATCTTGCTAACACTGCACTCTTATAGTGCTTGACATTAGAAGGGCTCCTGGGAGCAGATCCCAGATGTAAGTTACCATAGCTTTGTTGCCTTCAATGGACTCCCACTGACTTAGTCTACCCCATGAGAATTTACTCTGTATTCCACCTAGTGCTATGAACTCCCATAGAAATAAGACATGAAAAAGGTCATCTAATCCGTAACAACAATCATATGTAGCATTCATCTAACAGGTTTTATAAACATCAAATAATGGATTGATTAATAGTCACAACAGCCCAGTAAGTATTGTTAGCCCCCGTTTATAGACTAGGGAAACAGGCAGGTTACACTGAGCTAGCTATATGGTGAGGAGGCCTTATTCAGAACTCGGAGTTCCTAGATCCCAATCATGAGCTCAGCTCATACAGGTGCTAAAGCTGGGGTAGGTAACGTATGGCACGGGTGCCAAAGGTGACATGTGAGCTGATTTTCAGTGGCACTCACACTGCCCAGGTCCTGGCCACCAGTCTGTGGGGCTCTGAATTTTAATTTAATTTTAAATGAAGCTTCTTAAACATTTTAAAAACCTTATTTACTTTACACACAACAACAATTTAGTTCTATATTACAGACATAGAAACAGACCTTTTAAAAACTGTATTACTGGCAGCAAAACCTCAAATTAGAGTGAATAAATGAAGACTCAGCACGTCACTTCTGAAAGGTTGCCGACCCCTGCGCTAGAGTCCAGACACACTGCACCTGGGGTGCATGATCTTAGCACAAATAACCGCTACTAACCACGATCATTCCCTATTTTCCTCCCAACTTTCTTAATCGACAAGACTGGGCTGGGCGGCTTTCTCCGCGGTGGATCTGTGACACGCGGCAAGACGTTAGCATTGGTGTGTCTCACTCACACACACACACACACCCCTATCAGATCCAGCTGTTGCTCTGACCGAGTGTGCAGGGTAAAACACCGGCGAGCCCCGGATTGGAGGAGGACGCGGGAGCCCCAGCAGAGGGCCAAGGTGCAATTCCCCCTTTACCCACCGCACGGGTAGGGTGTAAGGAAGGGCGGCGGTGGAGAGGGGTCAGCACCCCGCAGCTGGCAGCGCTTCATCCCCGCCCCTCCTGCCGCTAGCTGGAGTCACCTTGGCAGTCACGGTGGGTCCCCTCTTCTTGAAGCCCCCGGCGCGCAGGGGCCGCGCCAAGACGCAGAGGCAGAACAGGGCCCAGAGAAGGGGCGGCCGGAGCCCAGGGCGGCGCGGAGCCCGCAGCGACCAGGCGGCGGAGCGGCCCATCTCCTGCTGCTGCTACTGCTGCGCCGGGACCGCGGAGGGTGGGACCCGTCCAGGGGCGCCTGCGCCCGGCTCCCGGGCCGGCTCCTCCCGCTAACACTGTGGCGGGGGGCGGGGAAGCCGGGCCCATCGCAGCGCGGGAGCGGCGGCCCGGGCAGCGCGCGCGGCCATGTCCGGGCTGGGGAACAAGCCCCCTTGGATCAGCCGGAGCGCCGGGGCCAGGCTCTGTCCGCGCCTGGGGGGGCTGGGCTCGGCTCGCCCCGCCCTCGTGTTTGCCCAGCAGCACCCAGAGCACTGGGGCTCGAGGTGCTGCCTTGTGAGAGAAGGAGCCAGGGGTGCTCGCCCAGCCCTGGAAGTCCCGCGCGGGAGCCCCCGGCTCCGCTGTGCAGACCCGGGGCCCTGGCGCGCTGGTGGAGGCGAAGCCCGCGCGCCGGGCTATGGGAGGCCGGATCGAGCACTAGCCCCTGTGCCCCGATCCCGCTGTCTGCCCCGGGGAGTGGAAGCTGCGGCTAGGCTGGGCTAGCTTAGTGCCAGACTGGGCTCTTCGCTGCACACGCTCTTGTTGAAGGTGCGCTGGAAATCTTGAGTATAAACCCATTGGTCACACCCTTTGGAGAGGGTTAGGTCGGTGCCTTCAGCCTCAGCTCTTGAGAGCGGGGAGTGGCTTCTACAGTGTCTTTGTACAGCCCCTAGCACAGAGTAACCCCGAGGTTGGGCCTTTGGGTGGTGGGGCCGTATAAAAACGAGGGATGCCACTAGCACAGAATACAGACAAGTGGGCCAGAGCAGGGACAGGTGTGACGTCTGAGGAGAAAGAATAGAAGTGTAGTGACCTCCCTACATTGTAACGCTGAGCCCCTGCTGCTCTGATGTGCGAATCTGACGGGCTAATCCTGCCACGGACTTCAGTGAGAGATGTGCCTACGTGTATCTGCCGGCAGGACTTGCTCCAGAGAAATCCTCCGTTTGTGTAGCTTGGTTGAAGGAGGCATGTGATTGAAAACTGACCCTTGCTGTTTGGGGTTAGTTTGTTTCTGTTCAGTGTAGCTCTTTGGAAGATACACAAACAGGGAGGCGAGGGAAAATAAAAAATTAAATACAAAAACATTTCCAAAGTTTCCTTAATGTTCCACTCCTGGGGGCATTCTCCACCAACACTTTAAAAATTCTGCAAATTGTATTTGTTGAAATAACGCTACATCATCACACCAGTTTCAACTGTTTTGGTAATTTATTTCAAAATGCCTCTCAGCAAGTATGTCTGTAACAATTTAAACACACACAAAAATTCTCCCAGGAGTAAAGAGTTAAAGAAACCCCTGTGACAACCCAGTTCCTGTTTCTCTGCTCCCTTCTTCCCTCCACCAGCCCAGCCAGTGGGGGGGGGCAGCCACCCACAACATCTCCTTCCCCCACCAGTACACCTGAACCCCTTCCCCTCTCAGAGCCTAGCTGGAAGGCCAGAAACCCACAATCCTTCTCCCCCCTGCCCAGCCCAGCTGTGAGGTGTCTTGCCCAGACACCCACCACCTTCCTCCCCACCCTAATACATTCATCACAAAATTCCTTTCTGGTTCTAAAGAGGCAATTATGTAGAATTTCTGGTAACGTATATGTCAAGACTATCAAACTGGCAGCAGATAAAAGTCAGCCAAAGAAAAAAATGTGATTGATAGTAATTGTCTGTGGAAAGAAATCATTATATTTAAATTTGTAATGACTAATTTTTGGCATGATGATTCCTAATTAACTCTTAGAGTTAGGGGTCCTCCAGGGCCTCCTTCCGGGAAGCTGTTCTGTGCAGACAGACCCTTGAATCTGCAGTCAATGGGGCTTCACACAGCCACAGGAGTCCACCTGCACAAAGGAATTTGCAAGATCAAGGCATAGGTTTATGGTGCATTTTAGTATAAGACCCCAATCCTGCAAACACTCAGAAGAGTAACTTTTCACATGAGTAGCCCCACTGATTTGAAACAGGAATGCTAACGTGTCAAACAATTTATGGGTAAGAGCTCAATCCTGCAAACATATTTTGCTACTGTAAGTAATACCTTTGCAGGATTGGAGTCTATATGTTTTCAGGATTGGGCCCTAAATCGTGTTTTCATGAGCACTGTTCATGCTGACCGTGGAATATAAGATTGTGTGATCTTCAGTATGTTGACTGTATTTTTTTTACGCTTATATTAGGGCTGTCAATTAATCACAGTTAACTCATGCGATTAATTCAAAATTAATTGTGATTAAAAAATTAATCATGATTAATTTCAATTTTAAACAAAAGAAACAGTTTTTTTTTCAATTTGCCTCATACAAGTATTGTAGTGCAGTCTCTTTATTGTGAAAGTACAACTTACAAATGTAGATTTTTTTCTTTGTTACATAGCTGCACTCAAAAACAAAACAATAGAAAACTTTAGAACCTCCAAGTCCACTCAGTCCTACTTGTTGCTCAGCCAATCGCTTAGACAAATAGGTTTGTTTACATTTACGAGAGATAATGCTGCCCACTTCTTATTTACAATATCACTAGAAAGTAAGAACAGGCATTCACATGGGACTTTTCTAGCTGGTGCAAGATATTTATGTGCCACATATGCTAAACATTTGTATGCCCCTTCATGCTTCGGCCACCATTCCAGAGGACGTGCTTCCATGCTGATGACTCTCATTAAAAAAATAATGTGTTAATTAAATTTGTGACTGACTTCCTTGGGGGAGAATTATATGTCGTTGGCTCTATTTTACACACATTCTGCCATATATTTCACGTTATAGTAGTCTCTGTTGATGACTCAGCACATGTTCATTTTAAGAACACTTTAGCTGCAGATCTGACAAAATGCAAAGAAGGTACCAATGTGAAATTTTTAAAGATAGCTACAGCACTTGAGTCAAGATTTAAGAATCTGAAGTTCCCAAATCTGAGACGGATGAGGTGTGGAGCATCCTTTCAGAAGTCTTAAAAGAGCAACACTCCGATGCGTAAACTACAGAACCCAAACCACCTAAAAATAAAATCAGCCTTCTGCCAATGGCATGTGACTCAGATGATGAAAATGAACATGTGTCAGTCCACACTGTTTTGGATTGTTATCGAGCAGAACCTGTCATCAGCATGGACGCATGTCCGCAGGAATGGTGATTGAAGCATGAAGGGACATATGAATCTTTAGCACATCTAGCACGTAAATATCTTGCAACACGGGCTACAATAGTGCCATTTGAACACCTGTTCTCACTGCAAGTGACACTGTGAACAAGAAGCAGGCAGAATTATCGCCTGCAAATGTCAACAAATTTGTTTGTCTGAACGATTGGCTGAACAGGAAATAGGGCTGAGTGGACTTGTAGTCACTAAAGTTTTAAATTTGTTTTATTTTTTAATGCAGGGGTTTTTTGTACATAATTCTTCATTTACTTCAACTTTCATCATAAAGAGATTGCACTATAGTACTTATATTTGGTGAATTGAAAAATATTTCTTTTGTTTTTTTATAACACAAATATTTGTAATAAAAATAAATATAAAGTGAGCAGTGTGCACTTTGTATTCTGTGTTATTATTAAAATTAGTATATTTGAAAATGTAGAAAAAAATGATTTAAATGAATGGTATTATGTAATTAACAGCATGGTTAATGATTAAACACAATTAATTTTTTTAATCGCTTGACTGTCCTCGTTTATATATCACCTTTGTCTTAAATGCAGGCAGGAGTATTGTTTTGCATATTAACATGTTTTGTCATTGCTAGCATTTTTGAATTGATCAAGACATATGAAACTATCTAGATGGAAATTCTGTGGGCTGTTGAAAGAACACATTTCAATTCTAATTGGGGGGACACTATGTACTTTTATTCTTTTGGAGATATTTTGTTTTGGTGCTTGTTGTCCTCTGGTGCAATCAGTGAATCATTTAAAAATATAGTTTTCCACTGCTTGACATCCTTCAGTTTAACCAAGCGGGACTGGAAGGAGGTGTTTCATAGCATTTGACTGCTTTTTACAATTTAAAATTTGTAAACAGAGCTAAGCGTATAGCAACTGATAGATTTTGATTTCCAGTAATACTAGTATTGGCAGTAATTTCATGGCTTCCTTTAAGTACTGTGGCATACTAGTGTGTTATAATTTTAGTGTTGAGATTTAGGAATATTTCATACACAAACTATACTAATATAGCACATTACACAAGTAAAAATAATGCTGGGCACAACATATATAATAATAATACTGTGCACTTCTCTAGCTCCTTTCGTCATCATTAACTGCATGACAGCTGCCAAGAATAAAGCTTGGAAGCAAATATTATGTCCATTAGTGTTTCCATGATCAAGCCTTTATTATGGAATTTCCTAACTTTGATGTGGGTTTAATTCTGAACCTTGAAGTCAGTGGAGTTGTCAGCTTACTCCAGTTATGAATTTTGCCTTATATAATTTCAAAATGTCATATTACCCCTTATTTGTATTTTATTTTAGTATATTGCTCGCTAGGACTACACATCGTTTTTAAAGCTAAATGTGTGTATATATGTTTTCAGGATTGGGTCCTAAGAAGTTAACACCACTTCTTTTTATGTACATTCTGTGTCATAATAAGAATAACAGCTGTAAAAAGTCAGGGCCATAGTATTCTTTTTATGTACTTGTAAGATCCAATAGAAAAAAAATCTAACCAAGACACTATATATGGTCTTCATTGATAATGGTGAAAGAAGTGTGTTTCCTTTATGTGATTTCAGAAGGATGGGGTATATATCATACTTACTGCCTGTTCTACTAAATCACTCATAAATTGGCTTAGACTTCTCCTGTCATCTGGTGCACTTATTGCAAAATAAATGTGTCCTTTGCTCCAGATGAGAGCCTTCCTTTTCATAGATAGTTTTTAAGCTTTTTAAGTTCTGTATCCATATACAATTTTTAGCTGTCACCCTTCCCCCTTTAATAGTCAAAAAATTATATAGGTGATCCAACCAGTAAGTTTCAAAAATATTGCAGCTGGAGCAAGCAACGTTTATGGCTGTGAGCACAATTATTTACAAAACATCTGATCCATCTGTAATTGCACCCATTGCTGGAGTTAGTGAGCATAGTTAGTTAGATGTCTTCAGATCACCAGGGCTTGATGAAATGCATCCTAGAATATTCAAGGAGCTGACTGAGGAGATATCTGAGCCATTAGCAATTATCTTTGAAAAGTCATGGAAGATGGGAGACATTCCAGAAGGCTGGAAAAGGGCAAATATAGTGCCCATCTATAAAAAGGGAAATAAGGACAAACCAGGGAATTACAGACCAGTCAGCTTAACTTTTATACCCAGAAAGATAATGGAGCAAGTAATTAAGAAATCAATTTGCAAACACTTAGACAATAATGAGGTGATAAGTAACAGTCGGCATGGATTTGTCAAAGACAAATCATGCCAAACCAACCTGATAGCTTTCTTTTACAGGGTAACAAGCTTTGTGGATTTGGAGGAAGCACTAGATGTGGTATATCTTGACTTTAGTAAGGCTTTTGATACTTGTCCCACATGACCTTCTCATAAACAAACTAGGGCAATACAACCTAGATGGTGCTACCAGAAAGTGGGTGCATAACTGGTTGGAAAATCGTTCCCAGAGACTAGTTATCAGTGATTCACAGTCATATTGGAAGGGCATATTGAGTGAGGTCCTGCAGGGATCAGTTCTTGATCTGGTTCTGTTCAATATATTCATCAATGATTTAGATAATGGCATAGAGAGTACATTTATAAAGTTTGCGGACCATACCAAGCTGGGAGGGGTTGCAAGTGTTTTGAAGAATAGCATTAAAATTCAAAATGATCTGGACAAACTATAGAAATGGTCTGAAGTAAATAGGGCAATTCAATAAGGACAAATGCAAAGTACTACACTTAAGAAGAAACAATCAGTTGCACGCATACAAAATGGGAAATAATTGCCTTAGCAGGAGTACTGCGGAAACAGATCTGGGGGTTATAGTGGATTAAAAGGTAAGTATGAATCAAGAGTGTAACACTTGCAAAAAAAGCAAACATCATTATGGGATATATTAGAGTATTGTAAGCAAGACAGAGGAAGTAATTATTCTGCTCTATTCCACACTAATTAGGCCTCATGTGGAGTATTGTGTCCAGTTCTGGATGTCACATTTCAGGAAAGATGTGGACAAATTGGAGAAAAGTCCAGAGAAAAGCAACACAAATTATTAAAGGCATAAAAAATATGACCTATGAGGGAAGATTGGAAAAAATTGGGTTTGTTTAGTCTGGAGAAGAGAAGACTGAGAGGGGACATAACAGTTTTAAAGTACATAAAAGGTTGTTGCAAGGAGGAGTGAGAAATATTGTTCTTCCTATCCTCTAAGGATAGGACAAGAAACAATGGGCTTAAATTGCAGTAAGGATGATTTAAGTTGGACATCAGGATGTACTTCCTGACTGTCAGGGTGGTTAAGCACCGGAATAAATTGTCTAGGGAGGTTGTGGAATCTCCATCACTGGGGATTTTTAAGAGTAGGTTGGATAAACACCCGTCAGGGATAGTCTAGATTAGGGCTCGGCAACCCCCAGCATATGTGCCAAAGCTGGCACAGGAGCCAGTTTTGACCGGCACACCAAGGTCCCAACAAGGGGCCGGGCAGCCGCAGCGCAGCCGAAACCGGCAGCCAGCCAGAACACAGAGCGGGTGATGCTGGGACGCTCCCAGCTCACGTCTGGGATTTCCCCCACTCCCTTCTCCCCCATGTAGAGTGAGGCGGCAGCTGATTGGACGGGTGGGTCTGAGCTGCTTGCAGCCATTGGAGCCTGCAGCAGTCAGAGCCCTCCCCTCCTCCCTGCCCCTTCCCTCCTCCCCCCTCAGAGCAGCATGCACCTGTAGCCATGGCCCATGGCTCTCCTCGGCATGGTAAGGGAAGCTGGGATTTCTATGCCACACCATGCAGCCCAGGCATGGGGGGGCGGGCGTAGCTATCTACTTGCACAAAGCCCTGCAAGGCAGCAGGAATATTCTTTGGCAGCAAGTGACCCCCACCCCTTCCCTGTGCGGGGAGAAAGGACACAGGCATACCTGTATTTCTCTGCAAACTGGGCACCCCCTGGGTCTGCTCCCTCCCCATCCCCTTGCTTCAGAGCCTTGTTGCAGGGGAAGGGGGCACATTGAGGGGGGGTTCACACCCCCAGCCACACCCTCCCCCCCACAGACGCACCATCCCAGCCCATCAAAGGCATCTACCTACTTGGGGAGGAGGCTGTGATCCAGTACCAGGCTCAGAGCTTGGCGGGGGTGGGGGCGCTAAACAGCTGCCTTTTCGTTATTCCCCCCACCCACACACACATACAAGGGCAAAGATCCCACTAAACTGATAAGATCTGCATTTTTATTTTATTTTATATGAAGCTTGTTAAATATTTTAAAAACTTTATTTACTTTAAATACAGCAATAGTTTATTTATATAATATAGACTTATAGAGAGAGACCTTCTAAAAACATTAAAATGTATTACCGGCATGCAAATCCTTAAATTACATTGAATAAATGAAGGCTCGGCACACCACCTCTGCAAGGTTGCCGACCCCTGGTCTAGATAATACTTAGTCCTGCCTTGAGTGCCAGGGTCTGGATTAGATGACCCCTTGAGGTCCCTTTGAGTTCTATGATTCTATGATTTAGCATATAGTAAGTCATTGAATTCTGCGTTTTAGTGTATTTCTAATAACTCTATAGTTATGCAAGTTTCCTTACAGAAGTGTTAGCTGTAGATCTCGGGAAGTGTAGACAATCAGATTTCTTGGTTTTCAAAACAAATGAATTAAAACTTCATTCTGGCATTTGCAATCAGTGTTTGCTCTGACTTATCACTTACACTAAAGATTCTAGAATCAGAATTATGGCCTCGACATGCTGGACACTTACACATATACTTAATTTTAAGCATGAGAATAGTCCCATTGACATCAGTTTAGCTCACATGTTTAAAGTTTGGCACATGCATTAAGTATTTGGAGGCTCTAGGTCTTTGTTAGCAACTAGTAGTAATAGTTGTAGAAATGTATATTATGGTAATACCCAAGGGCACAAATTAGTATGGAGCCCCTTTTTACTGAGCACTCTTCAGACACAGGAAAGACAATCCTTGCCCTGAAAGGTTTACCATCTAAAGCAGTGGCGGACAACCTGCAGCCTGCAAGCTGCATGCAGCACATCTTGGTAATCTGCTGGCAGGCCGCCAGACTGTTTGTATACATTTGCATGGCCGTCCGCAGCTCCCAGTGGCCGCGGTTCACTGTTCCCGGTCAATGGGAGCTGAGGGAAGTGGCGAGGGACTGGCAAGAGACAGCGTGGCAGAAGACATAGAGGTGTTTAAAGAAGAAACTGACTTCCAGAAAGCTAAGGCTGGTAATTCTGGTATAGCGAAGGTAAAGGCGACAGTGAACATTATGATAGGTTAGTAAATCAATGATACGGGATGGGGCTAAATTATAAAAGGCCTCGGATGCACAGGTGAATGGGAGGTTGCTGAGGGGAATGATGTGTTCACAGCAGTGAGTAATGAGACATGAAGATGATCTTAGCAGCATTCTGAATAGACTGAGGGGAGCCAGGTTGTAGTAGTCCAAATTGGAAAAGAGGAGGTTGCAGTAACCAAGACATGAAATGACCACGCTTGAGCAAGAGTTTTGGCTATGCGGAGAGAGAAGGGGAAGGCTAGATTTTAGACATCTCTTAGATGTAAGAAAAAGTGGTAAGATTTAGAAATGGCTTAAATATGTAGATCCAGTGAGAGATCCATATCAAAGATGATGCCAAGGGTATGGGTCTCAGTAACTGAGAAGAGGATGGTGGTGTCTATGGTGCCTAGTTTATTTGAAACGTGGATAGATGGTCGTTTGCTATTCAGTTGCAATGTTGAATTTGCAATCCTGACAGTAATGCAACTTTAGCTTTGCCAGTAAAGTAAAGAAGTATCACTTAGAAAACACACAGGGAGGCTGTTGCAGTATTTTAAAGTCAGTTGTTTAAGGCTTTTGGAGAGGTTTCTAAAATGCATGGCTTATAAAATTTTCTCTCACTCTGAGTCTTGTGCAGTTGGACTCATAATAAGGCACTTCCCACTTACAAATAACGTTTTCAGATGTGCTCAAGTAATATAGGCACCTAAGTCCCATTTTCAAAAGTGATTTAGGCACTTAGAGGCATAAGCATAATTGAAAGTTAATGGCACACAGCATTTAAGTCACTTTTGAAAATGGGGCTTTAAGCCATTTCAGTACTGTTGAAAATTTTACCTGAGCCTGTACAGAAGATAACATGTGGAAAAGAATACCAGTAAAAAAAAATCCCTTCAAACTGTCTAAAACATTTCTAAAACAGCATTTCTGACAGATATGTAGAATATACATAATGCATGATGATGGTGTGTGGTAGAAGGCATTTGTCTGGAATGATTTGCTTAACTTGCTCATGTCATTGCCACTTGTCAATAATTCATTTATCACAAACTTACGTTGGTAAAACCTTTATATCACAGCATCATGTATGCTCTCTGTATTTACTGTACGGCAAGTCTGCCAAACTTTAAGCAGCCTTAATTGTTAACATTTGCTCTTAACACACTGCCACTAAAATTGTTTTATGTTACCGTTCATTACTTCTGTGATCCATAAATGTGAGGCATTAAAATACAATATGAAATTGAGGAGATTTATAAATGTATTAAATGGTTTGAACAAAGACAGTTGAAATAATCCACTCACAAGTCAGCAATGTTTTATGTAGTTATTTTTATTGCAATATGTTTTCATAGATACCTACTTCACAATGTATTTTATACATTGAAATGTTTTGATTTAATTGTAACACCATTTACAAAACTAGAAAAAGTCTAACACTTAAGATTGAGCATATTTTACTGGGTGCCTTGTTTTCTTCATGTCTGGAAGCATTCCTTAATTATATTGTGAAAGATGAAACCACAGTATTATAAAAGGCTAGAGAATCTCACTTTTGTTATCAAATACATTCCATTATTGACAATCCTATCCTGAGCTAATGTCTTATAACGGTTATTCTTCTTCTGTTAAAAAATGGTGATATTTGGAGACTCAAACCCAGATCTGAAATGACTACATGGAAGATGATTTACTCCCAAATCCATTTTTACATGTGTCTTAAACTATGCCCCTGGTTTCTAGCAGCAGCAGCAGACTAGAAGCAGAGCAGATGTTTCTAGATTGTATCTAGGGACATGTCAATGGTATCCTTAGAAACAGAAAGATTTTGGCTTGGCAAAACAACTGGTGGCATTTTTCTCCTCATTAAAACATCAGATTGATAAAGTCCATATACTGCTGTGTTCCAAAATGTTCAAGCTTTTTTAAACATTAACATTCTTACCATTTCATTGGCCCATTGCAGACTGCTAGCAAACTAGGTTTTTACAGATCTTTTCCTTTCAGATCTTTCCTTCCATCAACATGACAAGTGAGAAAAAAAGTCATTCCTAAAATTGCCAGTAATGGATTCTGCTCAAGACGGAGAGATTACAGTAAACATTTAAAACCAAATCCAAGAAAGTTTTCATTCCTTCTTGGGGCTATGCCCTGGTCTTGCTCCCAGTTGAGGGAAAATCCAGTGCCTTCTAAGATTTAGCAGTGTTATGTGTCTAAATTCTCTGACTTCAGACAGCATTGCCAGCAAAATGACAGCTTTATATGTAACTCTTGGTAGAGGAGTTCAGTAGTTTTGTAAATCCAGACTATATTCACAACTGTTATGCTAATACATTTCCATAAAATCGTTCTGAAATACCAGATGAAGTGCAAACAACTGTTTTCACACAGGACACCGATGTGTAAATTATAACTAGTAAATCTTGAATGTGAAGACAAAATTGGTAATCATTTCATAAACATACTGGCATGTGTATATGTCTAATGAAGCAAATGTTCCCATGGAAGATAAATGATGTCATCCTCATCTAAAATGTTGTTTTTTAATGACACAGGCCATAAATTATAATGTCATTAGGACACTGGATGCAAAACTATGGGAACTATGTTTTTTAGGGAAACAAAATGGGTGTTTGAAATGTAAATTAGAAAACAGATCTTTAAGACCAACGTGAATTCAGTTTTTTTCAAAATGGTATTTGTCAGTCTTGGGAGCAGGCTATTCAAGAGAATTTATGAAGCCTTCCAACACTGGTTTCATTATTGACTGATCTCTCTCCATCTTCTATCTGTAATGTTCCCCCATTAACTGCATTGTCTGTCTACAGAGGTCTGTTAGATTTTGTAGTGTCTGAAGTAGTGTGTGAGTACCCATCCACTTGGCAAGGGATCTTGACTGGTTGGGACTATGAGACTTTGCATAGGATCTTCTCTGCCACTGTATTTGTGAGGGAGAAGATAGATTTCATGGGGCATAGCTCAGACATGATGCTGATCGAGTGCTGGACTTGATCCTCTCCCATCAGTTAAAGAGGGTTTCTTTGGCCTATGCCTCTCCATTCAGATGCAGGAGGCTTTTGTACATAAGAGAATAACTATCTTGCACAGAAGAGATGTTAGCGTATGGGGCTAAATGAGTGAGACTATAAATGCTTCAATCTTCATCTTAGGGTGGCTAACTTTCTACTCACATAAAACCAAACACTTTTGCCCTGCCCTCTGTCCATCCCTTCTTCAAGGCCACACCCCCTGCTCACTCCATCTGATTCCCTCTATTGCTAGCTCTCACCACCCTCACTCACGCACTCATTTTCACCCAGCTGTGGCAGGGGATTGGTGTGCAAGAGGTCTGAGGGCTCTGGTTCAGGGTGTGGGGCTGAGGGATTTGAGGTCCAGAAGGGGGCTCTGGGGATGATGGTTTGGAATGTGGGAGGAGGCTCTGGGCTGGAGCAGGAGATTGGGAAGTGGGGGGAATGAGGACTTCAGCCAGGGATGAAGGCTCTGGGGTGAGGCTGGGGATGAGGAGTTTGGGGTGCAGGAGAGTGCTCCGGGATGGGACTCAGGGGTGTGGACGGTGGGAGGAGGATCAGGGCTGGGGCAGACATTTGGATTTGTGGGGGGAATGCAGGCTCCGGGTGGTGCTTACCTCAAGCAGCTTCCAGAAGCAGCGGCATGTCTCCAGTCCGGTTCCTACCCAGAGGCCTGGCCAGGTGACTCTGCGCTCTGCTCCGTCTGCAAGTGTCACCCCCACAACTCCCATTGGCCATAGTTCATGGCCAATGGGAGCTCCAAGGGAAGTGCCTGCAAATAGAGCAGCGTGCAGAGCTGCCTGGCTGCCCCAACACTTGGGAGCTGGACTGGGGACATGCCGCTGCTCTTGGGAGCTGTGCAGAGCCACGGCAGATAAGGAGCCTGCCTTAGCCCCGCTGCATCGCTAACCATATTTTTAATGGCCTGGTCAGGTGTGCTGACCGGAGCCACCAGTATCCCTTTTTGACTGGGTATTCCGGTCAAAACCTGGACAGCTGGCAACCTATTTCATCTCCAGAGGGAAAGACTTTAAATACTGCTTAAAAATTAATTCAGCAGAAGGGTTTTCCCCACTATGAATGGGAAACTTGGGACAAGAAGCAGATCCCTGCAGGATCCTACAGGGATACATACTGTCTACATGAGCCCATTTTGGAAGGAGAGAAAAAGACCCTGGGTTATGTTGAGGACCCTTAGGTATATACTTTGTTCTCAGCTGAAGCAACCACCACTGCTACTAAGATATCAGAATACCTGTAAGAAATCAGCTCTTGAATGATGAGCAATTGGCTCAAACTGAGCCCTGGTAAAACCAGAGGGATGCTGGTTGGAAAGTGGCATTACTCTGAAGATCTGGCTAAGGTTGTGTCTTCACATCACAGTGGTGCCACTGGGGTTCTGGCAGACTCCTTGATAAGTGTGGTTGACCAGCTAGCATCAGTATCTAAAATGTCTTCTTTCATCTCCAGTTTTCTAGGAAACCCTTCCTGATGAAGACCTGGCATAGTGATCCCTGCAAGAACATACAGGCTACCTTTGGTACAGAGTATGACTGCCTGCCTTCTCCATGTCTCAGGCTGCCATGAGCATATCAAGACTGTGCTAAAGTCTCTCCACTGGCTCCAGTCAGCTTCCGATCCCAGCTTCTGGTCCTGACCTTCAAAGTAATTAATGTATGAAGCCCCAGCTACATCAAAGATTTGATTTATGAACCACCAAGACAGCAGCACTCCTCTGGGACAATGCAGATCACAAAGTATCCTGGACCTGGGGAAAAATATTCTCTATCAAGGGGATCTGGCTCTGGAGCGAATTGCAGAGGAGATGAGGTAAATCCAGAGTCTGACTGTGTTTAGGAAACATTGCAAAACAGTCCTCTTCAAAAAGACCTTTCCTTATTGGAGAAAGGTGTTTCCACTGATTCTAAATTACAGACACACAGAAATCCAACAAAAATCACCAGTTCAAATAATGGAGATACAGCCTTTTCTGGAGGAAGTATGGAATAGAATTACTTTGGAGAGTGTAATCAGTAGCTGACATTGGATAGGTTTTATGTTGGGATATTTAAATCTACCTGTCTATTTTATCAAACCACCATCAGGCTGAAAAGCAAAAAGGTGGAAAATAAAACAACAATGAAAATAAAAGACCCAGCCACTCAGATGAGTAATCACAATTGACTTCAATGGGACTACATGAGTAAGGGCTGTAACATTTAGTGCACAATCTGAATTATGAATTAGTGAAAGACAAAGATGAAGTTAGCTGCTTGATTTTATAGTTGTAATCTATTGGTTAGTTACAGATTGTGTGTATGTCTACTGCAGCACTGTTTCATGGAGAGATATTCAAATACTTATAAGACCTCCCCAAAAAGTTTCCTTAAGTAACAATTAAAGCATTCTGATAATAACCTATGCTACTATTTTAAAATCTGCTGCTTCAAATATGCTGCAATTGTTATTCAGACAGTAAAATATAAACAAAGAACAGATTTGAAATAACTTATTTTTCTTATGCCTTTATATCCTTAGCTGTCATTTGCCATTGTTTATCTCTCCCTCCCCCACAGCCCAGGTACAGCCATTCCCATTGCTTATTATGTCCTTGGGTTGTCTTTATTAAGAATCTTTTAAAATAAGGATCTTCATTATCTCCTAATGCTGGCTGTCAAAATGCATAGAAGAAGAAACAAATGTCTCAAAAATGTTCTTTATTCTTAAACTTGGAGAACTGAAGCACTTCTAAAACTCTTGTTTCTAATGTATACAATTATATGGCATAAGCTGACTGTTGCTTTACTGAGAGTGTTACCCCCTTAAAATTGACAACTGTTATGCCAGGGCAAAGAGCAGCTGCTAGGGTCTGTGAAAAAAAAGACTGGTCTAGACACTCTGTGGTTGAGGAGAGGGAAGAAGGCTTTGTGACGGTCAGAGCCATCTCTAACAGACACCGAGCCATTTATAAAGTATATGTCAGAAGCTGTTGTAGCAGTTCTAGTTCTCAAATAAAATCTTGGCAGTAGAACAGAGACTTTGGGGTATTGAGGATTTGGCGTATAAAATGAAATAGAAACTCATGTGATTAGAATGGAGAGTGCATTTGCTGATCTAAGACTTTGAAAAGAGTAGCCAAAAGAAGAGTATGAGAGAGTGCTATAGATGGTCTAATGTAGAATATTGAAGGCCTGATCCAATGCACATTGTAGTCAATTAAAAAGTCTCCCATAGATTTCAGTGGACTTTTGATTAGGCCCTGAAAAACAAGTCTGGTGGACTGAAGAATGGATCGGCAATTAGGAGGTCCTGAATTCTAATCCCAGTTCTATGATTGCTCAGTATGTGCTTTTCTGTGCCTGTTTCTCCTCAATAAAAGGGGCATAATAATGCTTTATACTTTCCTGTCAACAGTGTTGTGAAGAGGATTCATTAAAATAGAGTGACAGCATAATTTCCAAACATTTTTTGTCAGATACCCCTTTGTTAGCTAAAAGGGTTGGGATCTCCTTGTCCTAAATACCATTGCTATTGTCGCATTTCCACTTGTTTCTGGCCATTCTCTCCTCTCCTGTTGTCTCTTAGGTTTTTTTTCCTTCTCATCTTGTGTGTATTTCCTTTGTTTCCCCCCTGCTTTATCTTTTTTGCTCCCCTCCCGTAGTTGTTCTGCTGCAGGAGGCTACATGCCATTCATTGTCAGAGTGTCCATCCTACTTGTATGTTGTAAGAGACTAGGGGCAGCAAGCTGTTTCTTAAGCCTATTCCCCCATGGACATGAGCTGCTCCTTTGACCAGCTATATTAGGGACTGCTGAAGGAGCTTAGGGAAAAGGCAGGTCCGAGAAGCTTTCTGCCCCTTTAGCTACAGAAGCACATTCGCAATGAAAGTTCACAGTGCATTCAGGATCATCTGGTTTTTCCCAACACAATTGCTCTTTTCACTCTGCCCCACATCCCCCAGACTAGTGTGGTATGTGTCCTGGGGCCCATGGGAGAACATTCCCCCCAGTTTGGAAAGCACTAAACGGAAATGATAAAGCACTATACAAATGTTAAGTGTTGGCAGTGCTGCTGCTATCAAAATGCTCAGGTTGTTGAGCTCAAGAATATGGCTGTACTTACGCACTCATAGTTCATACAGTCAGATCTACTTTCTTGTCTCCCGCTGCTTTTCACCTCAAAGTCCCTCTTTGTGGCATTTCCTTCATCTTTTCTGTTGTTGAGATATGAATGATAGGGAAACCCATCTTGGATAATTTTTCAGCATCCCCCATAATGCTGTCTTCTTCATCCACAAGCAAGGGCAGGTGAAGTGAATGTCTCAGAGAGTTTCATAAAATAGAGGCCAGCAGCAACATTTTATTCCCTTCTTCAGCATGCAGCAGTAAACTGAAGTCTCTGATACTTATTACCATGGAAAAAGGCATAAGACAAACAAGACAAAGCCAATATTAATTTGGAGACAATTTGCAACACACTATTTGATGCCCAAATCTTTACCATTCCTATTCTCAGAAGTAGGTCCAAGAACAACGTTATACTCAGTGATCTAGCTGCCATGAATAGGACTTTCAGTGGCTTTAACCAAAGGCTCTATTCATCAAATTTAAGGGCACAGGCAAAGGAAATTGGTTCATTTCTGGACCAGTTTGACTTTCCGCAGTGAAATTCATAAAAAAGAGAAACAAGTCTGAATGTTCCAGTTCATTCTGTGGCTATTGCCAGCATATAATCAGGTAAGATGCCCAGTCAGTTCCTTTCACCCACACCTTTAGAAGAAACTGCTGTGCCCCATCTCTTCTGAATAACCTTCATAAAATCACAGATAACTGTTATGGTTAACCCTGTGTAGGTGAAACATCAAAGCCAGAATAGCCACAGAATATCCTGGGGCCATGGATCCTGCTTCCCTCCCTTATGGAGTGTAGTGTCCCTAGAGATAGAAAGAGAGACATCTATGGTGTTGGAATAATTTTGGCAGTATGCCTTTTCATGATCTATTTGTATTGCCCCTTGAATTTGTTCTGATCTAATTTTGAACTTTTTGATTGTTTCGACACTGTAGCAGATATTCCAGCTGCAACTGAAACGCAGAATCATAAATATTAGAGAAGAAATGTTCCCAAGTCAACCAGTCCAGCTCCCTGTTAGTGCAGAATTACTGCATTTTTAGTATGTTTCTAGTCTAATTTTAAACGTCTCAAGTTATGGGACTTTTTAAAAGCTCTATTTAGATTATAAACTCTTTGGGACCGACACACAGCACAAAAAGTATCGCCCTAGAGGTCTGAGTGTGAGCTCCAGCCCAAACTGCAACTTCAAAGCATGGTCTACGTGGCTACTTTTAGAGTGGTAGTGTCAGCACTGCTGTCCTGAAGCTGTCAACCCTGGGCGGGGAGGCTTGCTCTTACAACCTGTGTAGAACAACCCAAAGGTGCCCTCCTGTACCTCCATCCTGCCTCCTGTTCCCTATATTGTGCACTGGCGAGGCTCCCCTTTGGCATGCACTCCTTCTTTCCTCTTTGTGGTGTGTGTTAACCCACCAGCAGATCTCTTTCCTATTCAGTCTGCTAGTTTATGCACCTCTTGTATGAAAAGTCACATAATCTAGCTCTTGCAGCAAGAACCTTCTCCTTTGCAACTACTGTCAAGAAGAATAGCTTTTCTGGGGCTATTTTCACCTCATTGACTCTGTAGTTCATTTACGTTCTCACCTCATTGTTTTTTTTATTTTATTTTGAATATCTTCAGAGTATCTCATCTGAATACCTCTCTTCTCCCTTGTATTTCTTAATTTCTTTCTCCCCTTGCTGCTAATTTTTATTTAATTTTGTGCTTACATTATTTAACTGGTTTTGAGATCATTTGGCTGAAAGACACTATACAAAGTAAAGTTATTTGAACTTATGTTACTTAAGCAATGTCATAGGAATTTACAGAAATTGTGATGTTAGTTGCTGGTAAATGTAATATTCGCCACTTTTGTTTGTTATGGGTTTTTTTTCTGATAATCTGATGTCTATTTACAATTGATTGTAAAAGAGAGGGGTGAAGTTTAACAGTTAAAGCAAGAGAATCAGAGTCATGAATTCAGAGTTCTGATCTTGAGATTCACACTGACTCCTTCTGTGGCTTTGGACAAATCTCTTAGGCCCCAAAACCGCAAACATTTACACACACGTTTATGTACATCTGAGTAGCTCCTCTGACTTCAAGGGGAATATTCATGTGCATAAAGTCAAACATATGTGATAATGCTGATAGGCTTGAAGCCTACATGTTACTTTCCCCATCTGGTGGGGAGCAGTTTGAGGATCAATTAATATTTGTAAAGTGCTATGGAGTTTTAAAAAATTGCTATTTAAGTGCAAAATACAATTAACTTTGTTACCGGCACTTCACTCTTGACCAAACCTGGAGGTCTTTATTGAATAAAATCTGAGTAAGGACCTCAGTACCTTATATACAGTATATATTATATGCCTTATATACCTTGTTTACTGAACATAGTGGTCCACCATATGAATACAATCTTTGCTTCTATTACTGCCCAACCAAGTGAAATTCCTCATTTTGTTAAATAATTGACACTAACTACACCTGTAATTGTCCTTGCCATTACTCTCATGTGCTCCTGGTTACAATGGGGACCTTTAAAATGTGAAGGTTACAGGCCATAAGTTAAACACTCTTTGAGGACTTCTTGACTTCATGTACACTTACAAATTTGGACCATATAAATGCATACAGAGATGCTTTGAAATAAGCCAGATCTGGTTACTATTCCAACTTAATTGCAGAACGGGCAGACTGCCCTGCTCTCTTGTAACTTTTTATTGCAGGGAAGCTGTCTAATCTGGTTCTTCCTCCATCAACAGAACTTTATGAACTGTTCATGTTCTGCACTGAGAACAAAATTAAGATCACTGAGAATCAGCTGCCCTCCAATGACACTGCCAACACTAACAGTTCTGTAAGCCCAAATGCTGACCTTGTCACAATTCTCAAACCACAAGTTTCTTTCAAGTACTTTCAGCATTTTATGCCCTAACACCTCAGGGCACTATTATGCTTTGCCAAATCTATGGTGTAAATAGTTATGGTTTTTTCTTCATTCTCTAATCCCTCTGGGTTCTTGTATTGTTAATCTCAATTTGATGGTGGGGATCAAATATCATAAAACAACTATTATCAATCCACTTTTAAAGAAAAAAATCTTACTAATAGAAGTCCCAATGAGTTGCCATCTAATAGTCAGACTTTACTTTTTCTCAGTGATACTAATACATTGCAACTGAGGCAATATCTTTTAAATCAAGATTTCTTGGCTTCTTTACAGTCTGGATTTTGTCCTCTGTACTTTGAAACACCCCTCTTAAGAGTTTATTTTGATCTTCAGACACTGGTTGATGAATTTTTTGCTGCTGCTGCTTGACCTTTCTACTTCCTTTGACGTTATTTTGACCATAATATTGGGTCTCTTGGAAACCAAGATTGATTTAATTTTCTTTTTGTTGAGTCTAGTATACATATATTATCTCTCAGAGAGAGAGAAAATCTGCATACAATGTAGGATAAAGTGGACAGCATTATAAGGAACAATTACAAAAATCAAATATTACAGGAGTCTGTGTAATATCAATTGCCTGAAGATTAATAATCATCTCTTACAGGAAAATAGGTTAAATCACCATGCTACAAATAAAGCTAATCATAATAGTAATTAATATCTAGCACATGAAATTTTTCATCCATGGATATCAAAGCATTTTATAAAAATGGTGAAGTGCCACTTTCTCCATGTTATAAATGGGGAAGCTGAGGCAGAGAACTTGCCAAAAGTCATTCATTGAGTCAGTGGCAGAGCTGGAACACAATCCAAATTCCTGACTCTCAGTCTCATACCCTGTCCATTGAATCACCCTTCCTCAACAGTCTCATATAAACTTAGTGGCATGGTTGTCAATATACAATATCATTCTTTTTGTAGGATCATTTTTGTCTACCTCAATACAAGTCTTACATGTTCTTCAAAGTTCTGTTGAAGGCCACATTCTCTGACATGTGTTTGTTACTGTCTTGTATTTACCTCATGATATATTCTGATACTACACAGTTTGGCGTTTCAGTTTTGGTATGCAAGTAACAAATCTGTTCCTCTTCCCAGGCTGTTTCTATTAGCATTGGTTTTTTTTTTTTCCACTCAGCTCTCTTCACAGAGACATAGCTAAATTGTTAGTCCTTGGTTCCAGAGACACGGTGCAGCTAATTTCCTATTTGCATTCTTCATAGATTATTTTAGGCTGACCTAGCTATTCCTGTCCCATTAAGTGCCAATTTTTAACATTTATTATGCTGCAGACTTTGCATAGGTAATATTTTTAGATCTCTTTTTGGTTATGTTAGGACTTAGAGCTGTGCTTTTTTGAAAGGACTTCCAAAATACTAATTCATTCCTCTTTGAAGATTAGATTATTTTAAATGTGAACTGCTCTTAATGTCAACATCAGTTTGCCAGAATATTCTGAAATTATCCGGAATATTCTAATAAGTGATCTGACTTTTATCAAGCTGAAAATGAAATCACCTAAATAGAGACATTTCCTTCCAATTTTTTAAAGTTAAAAAATGGTCATAATTCCAATCTGCTTATGCCATTGTTTTACATGCAACCCATGAGTCTAGGCTAAATAAATAAAATAATATTAGTGTAGGTAATTGAAAAGATACTTGTGCTAAGTGGGTAATTAACATGTGTTGTTTGGAGAAATAAATTCAGATTTTTATATTGACATTAAACGGGAAAATGCTTAAAAGGTGATTTTTTTTAAAATTACTGTAAAAATAGCATAATGAGAGTTCCATGTCCCCTTCCATGTTTCATTGTCTCTCAATATTCTATATTAAGTTTGCTCCATTTGAAAATAAAGTGATGGTTCTGATTTAGTGCTGGTCTTTCAAACCCAACCTGCAGTCTGAAAGTCAAGCAGTGTTTTTTCTGATTGCACATGATCACATGTAATAAAGATTCAATAATTGAAAAGTAGCTAACAGATCTCTTTTATGATGCACAGACTAGACGATAATCCAGTTCATTGTTCCACAGCTGTGTTGACTTTGCACACCAAAGAGAAGTTGAATTGTAAAATTGTATTTTAGCCACAAAACACAAAAGAAGGAAAAGCCGCTCAATACACACAAGGAGCAAATCTGTTGGATGCCACCATTTTTATATGGTTATTTTTCAACCACACTTTAATAACTCTTGATATTAATCAGATACAGTTGTACTGATTTAGTGCAAAATGGTTTAGAAACATTTTCAGTGTAGTGTGAAGTTTTCCGTTAAGTGGTTGATACTAAGTAAGCCTGAGTGTAATTAACGGAGCATTTTTAAAGCATTAAACCACATGCTTTCTAGAACTGCTAGATCTGACCACATTTTCCCCGTTCTCAGACATATTAACTATTCTTCTGATAAGCAGAAATAGATTCCAAAGTTCCTATAAACATACTCAAGAACCTAAGTACAGTGTCATATTACATTACATGCATAAACTGTTGCTCTCACGTGCTTATAATTTAGTTTTTGTGGTACAATGGCCAAATCATACTCAGCACTTGGCAGGATAAGGCCCATTGTTCAGCTCACATCAGCCCAGGTCTGTTATAGGAATGGATCTGTAAGTGTAAGCTGAAGGGAATGGGAAAATACTGTTTCTCAGCTTGAGAATTCAGTTCAAACAGGATTCAATGTAAAAGACAGTATCTCGGGGATATGCCATTCTCCTTTCCTGGAAAATTGTTTCTTATATAGAACATTAAAGAAAACAAATGTTGAAAATAATCAGTGGGATTATTCACTTGTTCTTAAGTGCTTTGCTAGATAAGAGCCTTAAAAGGGGTTACTTACATGTCAAAGGGTGGGTCTATACTTAAGTCCCTGCCTTGGCAGGCTGCTGCGCTGTAGTATTTCAGTGGAGACACTACTACACCAATGCTGTCTGGATGGGTTCTCCCATTGGTGTAGGTAATCCACTCCCCAAGAGGCGGTAGCTAGGTTGATAGAAGAATTCATCCATCAGGCTAGCAGTGTCTTCTACACCATGGATTTTTCACACCCCAAGAGACATAGCTATGCTGATATAAGTTCCCAGTGTAAATCAGCCCTAAGGAAAAAGCTGAATTCTCCCATGGTGCTTAGAAGCATATCAGATTCCTGTGGATTCAGAACACGATTGTTACTCCACTTTTGTACAAGTAGACAAAAATATAAAGAAGTAATGGTGATTCTGTCATTTCTTTAGTCACGTTGGCTAAGGACTCATTTCCCTTTTATTAAATGGCTGATCCAAAGAACTATAGTCTTTAGCAACGATGAAAATCTATATTAAAATGATTTCACAGGTTTTGCTCTGTTTTATTCTGTCTAGTACACATTAGCCAAGTGTGCAACTCTCCAGGGCATCCTAGTAATGATAACAGCAGGAAGAAAAGCTTCTTTTAAGAAATGAAGGTGTCTGTTACTCTGAATACTTGACTGTTGGCTACCTTTTTTGCTCTGTTATACACTTGCAATGACTGAAATCAATGGGGTTGTATTGTGTGTTAAGGACAGCAGAAGTTGGCCTGTTACTGCTAAATGAAATTTGCGTAGATCTTGCTTATCAAATACTTATTTTACAGGAAAAAAGAAAATGTTAACATTGAAATGGAGCTTTCTGATGTGTATTAAGAATCAGAAACCTTTGTCTGGGTGTGCATAGAAGGGTGGAGCTTGGAAATTGTTTGCTTAAATTGTAAATGTAATTTTTCAAAAAAATATTTTCTCCCATTTATTTCCTTTATTATCTCTCCTTTTAAAATTTAATGTTGCAAATGTACTAGCTAACTCTGTAAAGCATTTATGGTAGGATATTGTTTGCATAAAAGATAGTAAATCAAGTAAGTTCTACTGTTTTAATCCATTCTTGATCCTGCTCTCTGAAGAAAACTTCCTGGCTCAGCTGCTAACTGCACTACTGCTTCTGTAAATGCTGGTCTTATTTTCCGTATGGTTCCTCATATTGGAGAAAATAGTGGGAAGCTCTGTGGGAGGCAGGATCTCCCAGCAGATGCTCAAGACAACAGTGGTAATGGTAGAAAGGAGACATTTTGAAAGATAGTTGTCAAGATTACTCAAGGAAAGAGAAGGTTAATTGGGTAGGAGAAAAGAATCTCCTAGCAAGATGTAACTGGAATCTGTTGTACATTGGATGGGAAGGAAAGCAGGGATGGAGTGAAGGGGAAAAGGTAATTTAAAGTGGGTTCAGTTTGTTACTGGAATCAATGTGAACTTTAAATGTATGACAGGTTTAATTCAGAAATCTGGGAATGGTCAAGGTTTAGGTTAGTTCAGACTATTTTTTATGAACCAGTTCACCATCTCTACAGAATTGCACTTGAACCATGAGTTTGATGGGAACCTTTTGGCCATGATTTGCATAGTGCAGTGTAAATCTTTGTTAATGCTTGCACATTTTTAATGTTTCCTAAGCATTTTATTGTGAAAAAATGTTATTTTAGAGCTCTGAGCATATGTTAGATCATCTGTGTAACCGAGGAGAATAACTGAGGTTTAATAAGTCGCCCTAGGGGGATATAAGATTTATTAGACCAAATCGAACTTTGTAATTGACATGGCTGAAACATTTTAAAATTCCAATCTTATAGAAAAAGATATGGCTTTACTACCAAAAAAACAATGTCATAACTTCTAGAGAGAGACTGTAATGAATCCATTTCAAATTTATTTATCCACCAGTCCACTCACATTTAAGAACTCAGATTTGCAAACCTCAATTAAAAATAAACAATACAAATAATGAATATTGAATAGTTAAGGTAACCTTTTTAATACAGAAAAGCATTATTATGTTTGAGGTAATCCAAATTTTAAAAAACCCTACTTATCTGCATGCATTGATCACTATTACATTGCAAGTAATTAACAGATCTTTCATATTTGTGATATTCCCTATAAGGAATAACATGATAATGTGGCCTTTCTGAAAATGCAAAACTGTTAATACTTTAATGGAATCAGCAGTTTTACAAGCAAATAAATAAAAAATGGACATATATTTTATAATTAATTAAATTATAGCATAGTAGCAATAGCCACATTTTAAAATAGTAGCCAAACATGCTATCTTTGATAAGCTTTCTCTTCTTACGCAAGTTTATTGTCCAAATGTCTTTCCTGTTGGGTATGGGGGAAAGTAGTCTAGTAAGTGATTCCTTTTTATTCACATCTCTTTGTTTCAGTTGGACAAATTGCAGTATACATCTTAACCTTCAAATTTGCCAGTGTGTGACACAACAAAATATATAGCAAATGACCAAAATATGGAACACCTGTGTTTAGTCATGTTACCACAGAAATGACCGATTATAAAGGTTTTTAACTATAAAACCTTTTTGAGGGTGTTTTTCTCAAATTTTTAATTAAACCAATTTAAAACAAAAACTGGAAAAATATATTTTATATTATGCAACAACACAGACCTCTGCCATCACAGAGGGGTCATCAGGTTTGAATCCTGGATTGGCAGAACTCCAGCATAAGTTTCTACCACTTTAACTAAAAGATTAATTGTTAGCCTCTTTATGAACCAGCAACTGGAAGGAGGCATGACACATATTTTGCCAGTGGGTTACATAGCTATTTTCTAGGCAGTAGTAAAATGTAAGGGAACAGGAACTCTCTTTTCTATTTCTGGCTCTGGGAGGGAACCGTGGTCTAATGGTTACAGTAATGGTTATAGCCAAGCACACAGATTTGATACACATTCACTCTGAAAGACAGTGTGGCTAAATGGAAGATACTTTAATCTGCTATATTAAAGACCTGAATTATATTCCTAGCTCTGCTTGAAGTGATCTTGTGCAGCCACTCGACTAATTTATTTGTAAAATAGGGACTATATATATGACTTCTTTCTAGGATCAGATGGGAAGCTTTGCTAAATAATAAAGGCTATGGAATGGATAAAAATATGAACAGCAGAGCTGAGACTTGAATTCATGGTCTCCTAGCTCCTAGTTCAATGCCTGTTCCCTAGGTGGTAGAGTGTTTGCAATGGGAAGATCTCTCTCTTTTTCTTTTACCAACCATCTGTCCCTTTTCCATTCCCCCAGGGGACATACTTACTTTGGTAGTTCAGCAGAGCAACTAGCCCCTTTCAGCCAAATTGCAGAATAGTCAACAAAATATTGGTACACTTGAGTGCTCTGGGTGCAGATTAGTTCTTTTTTATGTATCTGCTCAGGTGGGTAGAGGGTAACTGCCTGTGACAAGGCACAGAGGACCTATTTGTTTTCTCCAAACAAGGAAGTTAGCTCACTGTGCAGATTTTGCACAGCTACAAAGACTGAAGCAATAAGACCAGTCTCCTTGTCTGAAGGGAAACAAGAAACTAAAGACCAACCTCTTGGTAGTCAGAAGGCGAGAAGGCAGAACTCCACAGCCACTTGTTGCAGGATGGGTTCTAGCCCATGCTGGATAATGTTCTGTTGACAGTATGTTAAGTAAACTGTCTTGGTTGTCTTGTTGTAAACATTTCACTGGAAGACATCAGGAATAAAACCCCAAGGAGGAAAGTTTCTGAAAAACATCACTGAAGAATCAACTGATCCATTCCACCTGCTCGCACTACCCATACATACTTTGAGCAACAACATCCCTGGGTCTGACTTGGTACTATAGCTTTCCTCTCTCCAGATTTAATATATCTGGACCTGGTGTGGAAACAGGCCTTTTGTATTACTAGTTTCAGGCCCAGTGATGCACTGGAAATTTTTCCTGAATAAGAACAAAAAAACATATCTTGGCTAGTTTTAGACTTGACTTCCCTGGTTGCAAATGTGTATTTTAGCACTTGCATGTCCAGTTACTGTATATGATTTACACCCTCAGAGTTGAAATGTAGGTACTATCTGTAGGGGACCATGGAGTTGCACCACTTGCACTGGTTCTAATTTTTCTCCCATTGCCCAGTGGTTCTGGTTTATTTTTAGGAAATATTTTTTGGCTATGTAAAGAATTATAGCAAATGTTTGATTAAAATAAAATGAAAGAAAATATTACTTTCCTTGACAAAGTTGCAGGAACCCAACATGTGCAATTATTACCAAAAATACTATATATGTGCACTACATTTGTCGACTATGAAAAGGCCTTTGATAGCGTCATTCAACGCAATATTAAAGGTGCTCATAGAGCAGGGCATTAACACGCAGTGCATCAGTTTGTTGAAGGAAGCGAATACTGGATGCACAACAGACATTACTCTCCTTGAAATTCCCCTCTGCATCCCAACTAAGAAAGGTGTGAAGCAAGAAGATGCGATTTCACCAAAACTATTCACCGCCTCCCTTGAAATGGTCATGAATAAGATCAATTGGAGGAGTGGTGTCAACATAAATGGAGAACGACTATCTCATCTCAGATTTGCAGATGACATCGTGCTAATTACCAAAAGCACCAACCAACTGCAGAGCATGCTACAAACACTTGACAAGGAAAGCAGTCAGGTCAGCCTGAAAATGAACCACTGCAAAACGAAATATATGCGATCAGACGTCCTATGAAAAGCCCGAATAATGGTAGCAAGAGAAGAAATCGAAAAAGTGGAACAGTACATATATTTGGGCCAAGAAGTCAATATGCATCAAGACCTGAATGGAGAACTCTCGCAAAGGATTCGAGCAGGACGGTGTGCGTTCAATTCCATCAAGGATGTCCTCAAAGGAAAAACTCGATAAGACCACACACGCAAATATCTTCAATTCAACAGTGCTACCAGCCATGTTGTATGACAGTGAAACGTGGGCACTGACGAAGAGAGAAGAGCAGCGGCTGTCAGTAGCTGAAAGGGCAGTGGAACGGGCAATGTTGGGAATCTCCCTTCGGGATCATATCCCAAATGAAATTATCAGAGAACACAGCAGTGTGAAAGACATTGTCATGGAAAGCAGATATAAGAAGATGCGGTGGGCAGGCCACACGGCACAGTTCATGGACAATAGGTGGACCACAATTATTGCTGAGTGGTACCCGTGAGAACAGAAAAGACCACCCTCCAAGAAGATGGGAAGATGACATTGTTAAATGCTTCAGACAAACATGGAGAAGAAAGGCAAGAGCGCAAGGAGAATGGCAGATATGTTGTGATCGGTGCAGTCTTAACAACAGCTGAAGACCGATTGATCCAGGTGACTATAGGGAAGTAATAAAAGTTCTTTTTTAATTGTCAGGCTTTAGTTTGCTCATTAATATACTGCTCTAGGACTGTTTATTTCCATTATGTCCTGTTTCATGCCTTCTGTGGTATGCTTAGTGGGTGTGTATTTGATTATTTTGGCCTAAGATGAAACTTCTAATAGGCAACATGAGCAGGAGAAGACACAGTGCCCAGAGAGGCAGAAAACCCTGTCACTTAGTCTTGAAGACGGGGTGGGGATGGGGGGAGAGCTCTCAGTTTGAGGTAGAATTTATGGACTGAGGTAGTGGGGAGAATGAAGTAGAAAGAGGGAGGAATGTGAGTGCTGTAGTCCAGCCAGCAGGAAGGAGCAGAGAGAAACACGTTGGGTTGCAACAGGTATATATTTTATTAACAATTCACTTGAAGTGAGACAAGTAATCAGCACTACTTCCAGATGTAGTGAGACCTATAAGATTAACTCTTAATTTTATTTACAGCACTTCCACTGTGAAATGAGAATCTTTTTGCCAGGCAGCGTTTCCCAATGGTAGTCTGGAAATACTTTCCCCTGCTATCCCGAACAAACGTAGGCCTTGATCCTGCAAACAGTTATGGACACGCTTAATTTTATACAGGTTAGTAGTTCCATTAACTTCAGTGTGGCACTATATAATGTGTATAAAGGTGTGAGTGTGTTGGTGGGCGTAAGAACCCACAGGATTTGGCCCATAGAAAAATTAATGTATGCTGGCCCTTTTGAACTCTATGACCCTTTTACATATTTCAGTGTGATATTTCAGCTATATAAATTACTAAGAAATATGTTGACTTTTATCTAGTTTCTTTTTTACTTAAATTGCAGACTTTAAACTTACACAGAGTTTTCATTAAAATGATATAAAACAACAGATTTTCTTAGCTCCATTATAGTTAGTTTTTCAAAGTACTGTGCAGTATGGTCCAAATGCTGTAATTCAGTGCACAGCCTGACTGCCAAGCTGTCTGCCTAGCTGGGAGCACAGGGATCTTAAATCTTCCCCCAGGCTGCAGAGTGGCTGTAGAAACATTTTGAAGGTGCTGTTGACGCCAAAGGGAGAAGAACTGTTGTGTTTTAGACACAAAATACATTTGTGCTCAAGTCTAAAATGACTTTTTATTTTGACTTAGGGAACCAAGAAGGAACAAAAGGGACATCTCTGCATGAAATCGGAACGTGTGCATCCTCTGTTGCAGGGTGCAGGAATTCTGAAAACAAAATGGCTGCTGAACACTATAAATATGGAGAGACTTGTGAAATGTAGATGGTGTGGCATGTAGGGGGGAAAAGGGATGTTACATAATTACATACACCATTGGAACTATTGATTTCAGTAGGAGATATATATATAGATATAGATATAGGCTGCAAGATTGGACCTTTAAAATAGGAAATTATTAGAGCTTGCCATGAAGAGTGAACTTCCTGTGTGGATGCTCTTATTCTGAAATGTGGCTTATTTAGTATGTCTTACATGGGTCATATCAGTACATTTCCAGGTGTAGACAATCCGCATATATCTGGAGCGGCTAATAAGTCACTTGTCTGAGTAGGTCAGCAGAACCCACTTAGCCTCTTGCCACGGAATCCAAATCTGTTAGCAGGGTAGGATGTTTCAAACATACTTTACCAGCCTATTAAAACACAAGGGAGATAGGATTCCTGGCCTGAAGAACAAGAAAAACTTCCGTCTCCAGGGCTGACAATCTGTTTCCTTTCACCAGCAATAAATTTGCAATGACTTTTTAAAATATTCATATTATAGACCCAGTAACAAGCTGGTGAGTAAGCAAGTGTGTGATGTTATTGTAAAAAAGCACTCGTAAAGTGGGAAATATGGAATGTGAGATTTTTGTTAAATAACATCCACACATGATTATGACTTCAAGCTAAAACAGCAAAAGACCCTTTTTATTACTGTCTGTACAGGACCAGCTGTAATGGAGAAACCACAGTATTCTCCTGACAGAATCAAACATTGGCCTTGTCATTTTAATATCATATACAAGAAATCATTTTCATAGATGTCTGATTTATGAAAACATTTTTAGCTAAAATATAGGAAAAATCTTCTCACCTGTCTCTATTGCTATTTGAAGTACCCTCACACGATGGATTAAATTTTCAGAAGTGACTACCAATTTTGGAAACCTCAGTTTTTGGAAATCTAATTGAGTCACTTTAAAAGGACCTTGTTTTCACAGTGCTTGGCACTTTCTGAAAATCAAGTGTCTTAAAGGAATTTAAAATAGCAGATCCAAAAATCCAGGTGCCCCCAATCCATAATTACGCTTGAAAATTTGGATCAATAATAAACTGTTTTTATTAAGTGTTTCATATGCATATGGTGTGAAATACAGAACACACTTTGTGTGAATAATGTAGTCCTTACTTTTAACTTTTTCAGTGGTTTACTTGTTTTTTAAGTATCCAGTGTGTTTATGGAACAATAGTAGAATTTTGGCAAAAAAACCAGACAAACCCGAAAACAAACAAACAACAACAAAAATCAAGAAAAAAACCCACCACTATCTCTAAATTTCCAGGGCTCTTTCTTTCCCAAGTGTCTTTCTTACATTTCAAAGGATAATTTGTTCCGTATTCCCCAGTTCAGAGCTCCAATATGAGGATTATGAACTGAAAGAGGGGTCAAATTAGTCTTAATTTGACTTTGTTAACTGCTAACTCTTCTGGTCTGATGTTTTTGTCTTTTTACAGCTGAACACTTTGCTTTCTAATTTAACTATTGGTACTCATGATAGGCATTTACTCAGAGTAGTGTTTTGGTGGTAGATGCAAATATTTTAATCTGTCTTATGCGGACTGGTTGTCTCAGGGAATTGGTAATAGGCTACAGAACCTTTCACCTTTAAGGTCACTGGTTCACATCAGTATCAGGTCAATAGTGGTGAAAAGTCATTACTTGTCTGGCATCTGTTTGGTGGCTGTTGTCAAATTATTTCATAGTCTCAGTCCAGTTTCAAGGGCAGGTGCTGTCTAGGCCACCAAAAGGAAAGGCTCACAATTGACATATTTTCACAGTCTGCGAAGAGACATAACCTAATGGGTGTGTGAATACAGAACTAAACTACCCTGCCATCCTTAGAGGTGGCCCTTCCAGTACAGGGCTGACCAGAATGTCATTGTCTACCTGGAGTTGCTGTGGTGTTGGACAAGGGTGGAGAGAATCCTGGGGCTGTTGTTGATTAGCCATTATTTACTTAGGAGGAGCATGAGAGAGGTCACTTCACCAGCTGCCCCGGCACCGCTCTGACGGTGCCTGCCCTTGTCCCCTCCTGATCTCATGGAGACCGCTTGTGGCTGGCCTCTTCTGCCCACCTTGCAGCGCTGAAGAGGGGAGAGAGAAAGGTCAAGGCAGGCAATGGGATGAAATTCGAAGTGATTGGATGTGAGGGAGGAGGCCGCTTGGGGTGGGACCCTAGGATCACAGTGTATCAATCTAGATTCTAGACCATCTGTTGGCTTTCAGGAGGGCCCTGCCGCAAAACTATCCCAAAGCTGAGGAGGTCAGCGACCCAAACCCTTCCCTAGACCTGCCTTCCTTCTGTAGCTCCGGGCAGCTGGGGCTGGGAGCTGCCAGGCTAGTGGGTGTCCCGGTCTGCGTTAGTCAGTAGGTAGTTTGACCGGCCAGCGCACGGATCGGACTGAACCCCAGGGCCACGTAGCCCCAGTGCTGCCCGGGGGCGAGGGGTGTGTGTGGATGGGCACCCTCTTGGGTTTCTGCCCCTCAGCAGCAGCGACATCTCACCAAAGCACTCCCGACACGCCGGCACACTTGTGAGCTCCTCAGGGCTCGGCCAGCCCCCAGCTTCCCCTTGCCTTGAGCAGAGCCTTAGTTCGGATCTCGCTTGATTCAGAGAGCGGAAGGGATGACTTGCCTGGATGCATTTGGACTCGTTACCGCCTCCTAGCTGCCTTCCTCCCCACTGGACTTGTACCCTGCCCCCTGCCTTGATTTTCCTCGTGCTCACTCTGCAGTGTCCCTCTGGGGCTGCGCTGCATTGTACAGAACTGACAGGCGGCAGCTGCGCCGAACCAAGGCTGTTCCCCGCGTTCCCGGCCAGGAGGCTCTGGAGCGAGCTGGTGGCAGACACGGGCAGGGCAGGGCTGACTATGCCACGCAGAGTTCGGGATCTAACACGTGGGGGTTTCCTTCCCGTGCCCAGGACCGGGATCTCCTGTGTCGTGTGCCACGAGCACGAGTGGGTGTTGACGCTGTGCGTGTTTTGCCATGTCCGGTTATTTTGATGACAGCCAGTAACAATGCTGAGCCCTGGCTGGTCCCCGGGGATGGGACGGCGGGGCAGGGAGTTCGGCTGGTGCCTGGGGCCGTTCTAATTTACTCCCCTGACCGCTGCTTTCTTTGTGGGTCGCCTCGGCCCCATGTAATATTGAGGGGGGGCGGGGTTCGCGAACACCCCTCCACAACGGCAGAGCCTTAATTCTTGCCTTAGATGGGGAGGTGGGGAGTGCAGACAGCACAGCCCCCCACCCCCATCGCAGCACAGCGCGTGGCACGGAGCAGAACGGTACCGTCCAAAGCACAGGTGCGAGGAGGCAAAGCCTAAGGTCCGAGTCCGACCCTCCTAATGCTCGGGGTTTCGAGCAGGATGATTCAACTGATTCTCCTGCCCGGGCGCGGTTTGGGTCTGGATGTCACATCTTTGGCTAGAATAGGCTGTAGGAACAGGTCCATTATTGTGGAAAGTCTCCTTCCTCCAGCCCCTGCTCTTCTTCAAGGGAAACTAAATCTCAACGCTGCGATGCGAGGGGGAGTGTGAATGTCCGTGAATCCCATCAGAATAAATGTCTATATATTAATGAATTATTAACTCAGCCGCGAGTGACCTTAAAACTGGAATGAGGAGGCGCCTAGGGCAAGAAGGAAAGCTGCTGAATCCTTTATCGGACTCCTGTCAGAGGCAACCGACAATTTGTCTTCCCCAGATCGGGAGAATTAATTAATATGAAAGGCAAACTTTTTAATTGTGTGCCAAACGATAGCAGATAGGGGCTCACCCGATTCAATCCCTCCCTCCGAAAACCCAGTCCCCAAAAAGAGAGAGAGAGAGAGAGAGAGAGAGAGACTGGCTAAGGATTTTTTTTTTTAATTCCCAGGGAAAATGATGAATTCGGGTAGTTAATTTATCGATCCTGGTTCCTCTTCCTACTTGTTTTATTTTAGAGGTCATTAATCAATGAAGAAAAACACCACCGCGTTCCCCTTTTGCATTTAATACACTTACCCTCATTTATTTCTTTTGAACAAATTCTTTTGAATATTCACCAATCGATTCGTTAGCGATGGATTTTTATAAAGGTTTGATCGGTTTCTAAACGGTCAATGTGATTTGTTTCAGTGCTCGTCCTCTAAATAATGAAAAACCCAGAGAGAGGGAGAGGGAGGCTAAAAACTCTTTTCTCTCCCCGCCTCTATGAACACAGAAGTTACAGCAAGAAATAATAAATAAACCTCCAGGGACAAGCGCGGGAAGTTGGGGTGGGGGTATCAAAAGACACACACAATCCTAGAAAGACAAACCAGAGGTTGGACTTGGCTACGCAAAGCTCAGAGAAAAGCTGGTACTAAACTGTAAGCCCTGCTCCCCAGGACTGACACTTAATTTCGTTTGTTTCTTCTCTTTCAGCTCCCACATCTGTTATTTTAAATGCTCAGCTCGCGACCCAGTGTTATCTGGCGTGACTGAGAAACGCTAGAAGTGTGTGACCCTTCCAAAGCCAGCTCCTTTAACCCCATCCCTGAAGAGCCAGGGAGCAGCTATCACCCCGCTGTGACTTAGCACCGTTGGGATCCCTCTGGTTATTTAGTTTAACAGTAATTGCCTGCCTAGTCTTCCAGAGTGAATCGAGTTAATTAGACCGACTGGATTATTTTCCATTTGGAAAAAAAAATCCAATCAACAAGGCTCATTGGTCCCCTGGTCATTGCTGGACTCTGGGTGAGTGACAGGGACAGCCGGCCAATATTTCCCGGAGGAGCTCTTCCAATCCCAGACAGAGACACGGAGCCCGATCCTCCTCACTCCCCTCTCAATTGATTTCAATGCAAGAAGGATCGGGCCCACAGTCTGGTCTATCTAGCGCATCTGCCTGCAGTGCTGCCACTGAGCTCTGCTGCATTAGGCGTCCAACTTTCCAGGCTCTCCAGCCGGCCCTGAGGAAATGGAGGAAAAGGACAACTTTTTTTAACCCTGTTTGATTTCGGATTTGATCTTTCTACCAGCATTTGTCAGAAATCTCCGGAGGAACCCGATCCTTCTTTAAGAGACTCAAACACCTACTCGGTGCCCTTGCAAATCCCCTTCTGCCATCTTGACACTCAAAGGCAGACTTTCCTCTTTGCAAGCATGAGATTGCATTAGTTTTGCAATAGAAGATAAAAATCTACTAATATGAAACTACAGGCATTATTTCAGTAACAATCCAAGGCAAATGGAGATATTGACAATGCACTTAAGCCCATTAGCTGTGGACATTTCCCTACTACTTCATCAAGTTTTTCGAGTGTGAAACGAATTTTTAAAGATTGCTGCAATTAAAACTCATTTAATATTTGTAAAGACATTTCGTAATAAAAACAATCATCATTCCAAGACGTGGATTTATAAAATACATGTAAAAACAAATAAAAATTTTACCAGGAAAGAACTGATGAAGCATAATATATAGTATTAAAATTAGAACAAAGAAAACCTGTAGCTCTACGGGATTTTGTACATGTATCAACATTTTATATACACAATAATAAGAAAGTGATAAAAGGGTTCTCTCTCTCTCCACACTTTTCTCCTGTGAACTAAATAGCAACATTTCAGAACTTTTAAAAGTAGATTAATAGGGGGAAAGAACTGAGAATTCATTATAACTGGCACAATAGAATTGATCAAAAACAGTGGAGTTTTTTTACGGCTAGCTTAATATCCCATAAAAACAGTTCTCTCCCCCTAGTTGTGTTTGCCTTAACTTAGGTGTTATCAATCTATACAGCACATGACGAATGACCTTGTCAAAATGACGCCAGTCAAAACATTTTTTGTCCCAGCTCTGTTCAAATTTGTGTTAAAAAGTCCTGCCTTAGACACAGACAAAGTCTAAACAGCAGCTTTCCCAGGCTCTGCAAGAATGAACGGGTGGGAAAGAAATCAGCAGAAAGTTTAAGAGAAATGTCATTAGTTGTTTAAATACTGTTACACTACATAGAGAGAGAATATAGTGTATGTATAACGTCAATGTGAAATAGAACAATATGAATTATATTGTTGCCTTTGATAGGTGTTTTGATCTGATCATTTAATATTAAATGTATATATTTGGCTAAGTATATATTATATAGGACAAATGATATCCCTTTTCTATCCTTTCATGAGAAGTGAAAAGGAGCCTGAAGCAACTTGATCTTAAATATTAAGTGATACACGAGATTTCTCAGCAATTACACGGAAAATAGACAACCTTCTGGTCCTGAATTTTGAGCAAGGAAAAAAATTGTAGTTAAAGCGTAGACGTGTAGCACAGGAGGCGACGTCTAAAACTCTTGATTACCTAAACTTTGGCTTGTGTGGTGCACTAGAGTACGTATAGATTTTCTGAAGACCGAACGGGCTAACTCTGGAGTCCAGAGAGAACTAAGGCAGAAGTCAAGCAGATTGAGAACAGAGGGTTTCTCCGCCTATCCTGAGAACTCTTGAAATTGATCTTATTAAAGTAGCCATGGAGAACAGAAGGTAAATGATACAGAGAGATGTAAAAAAGAAGTGTATGCAACCAGATGTGCATCAGGAAAGCAGAGAAAGGGGGACAATTAATAAGGGCCAAGGAAGCGAATCAAAATACACCGTAGCATCTGCTGGATAAAAGCAAAATGTAAATCAAAGGTCAAATACTTGAAGGGTATCAAATGAAAGTGTCATAGGAAACTGACCTACAAGAGAGTCCAACCTGAGCACACGGAACTACAGGGAAGAGTTTAAAGCTGTCTGATCTCTTCTGTCTAAAGCTGTGCTAGTGTGAACCTGCACTGAAAGGAACATCGCCTCCTACACAGGTCTCTTCGAGCCGTCCCGCTTTCTCGTTCAAGATGCTATCGTTTGACAAGCTCACAGCAAACAAGTACAACTTTACACGTCGTAGTCCTGCCTTAGCAACTAAGCAGGACAAGTCTGAACACCCAAGAATCCCCTCTTAGCCATCGGTCCCTATGGGATCATGGTGTAAGAAACCCAACTCTCCCCGTCCAAGAATGAAACCAGGAACGAAGTGCGGGAGGCTGCCAAAACCGGGGCTCCGTGTTTAGACCCACTATTACCCTCCCGCCCCCTCCCCTCTGTCTGCCTTCCTCCCACACACACACACACACCACACTGTATTTTGTGCTGTCGTAAAGCCCACGTGTCCAGCGCAGAGTCTGCCAGAGAGGAGCCCGGACGCGCCTGAAATATTCAGCCACAGCAGAGGGAGCCCGGCTGCTCGGATCTCGGCAGGTTTATCCCTTCCAGCCGCTACCTGGAAGCTCGTGTTGTCGAGGGACAACCAAAAAGTCCTTCTTACACCTCGTACGACTTGTGATCTCCCAGGGCTGTCCACACCGCACAGACACACACACGTAAAGCCCATCGAAGTACTCAGGTAAGGGGGAGCCGTGTCATGCCCGGCTCTGGGTCCCGTACACCCAGCGGAGCTGTGTGGGGCTGTCTGGTTGTTTGTTTGGGGGTTTCTCCCTCCTCCGAGGCCGCGATCTGCGGTTGTGTCTGACTGTGCCAAGCCCGCTCAGGGTTGCCGCTGAGCGATTGTTTTTCTCCTACGTACCGAGCTCAGCCAGAATCGCCTTTCCTCCCGTTTTTCTCTAAAGTGCACTTTGGGGTTGTTTGTGGGCGGTAAAATGGACCTGGGTAGGGAAGTGGAGAACGGTCCTTGCAGCAGGCAGGGGCGGCACCGTTAGCCAGGGAGCTTTGCGGAGGCAGGGCGAGCCGGCTGGCGAGTCTTCCGGATTTTGGGGTGGCTCCCAGTGGTACCCCCTTCTCTTTGCAGACCCTTGGCGTGCGGGGCTGTACACTCCGGACCCGCAGCCCAGCCCCGGCCCAGGAGCTCTGTCCTGTGGTGTATTGACGGAGAAGCACTTAGTGTTTGGTGTCGTCCCTGAAAAGTTCCCTTCTCTGCCTGGTTCAGAAGGGGCCGGTTGTGTATGTCGGGCTGGGGCTCCTCCGAGCCTCGGCTGGGGATTTCTCTCGCCAAGGCAGAAATCAAACCCGGACACTGTCCTGCCGGCTCTTTCAAACGGCCACCGCAGCTCCGCCGAGAGAGGCGGTGTCTCCGGACGCTGGGTCGGCTAGGGGCAGGCGGGAGGCACCGCGCGGAGGTAGGAGCTCACGCCTGTCTCTCCCCTTCCCGCTGCTCTCTAGGCTGCAGAGATGTTGAAGCCCGGCGACCCAGGCGGATCCGCTTTCCTGAAGGTGGATCCCGCTTATCTCCAGCACTGGCAGCAGCTGTTCCCGCAGAGCGGCCAGCTCAAGAGCAGCGGGGCCCTCACCCAGCTCCCGCCGCCCGAGAGAGCGGATCCCTCGGCTGACAGCCTCCGCCCGCGCCCAGCCTCTCTCTCCTCCGCTTCCTCTTCCTCCTCTTCGTCCACCCCGGCTTCTTCCACCTCCTCCTGCGCCGCCGCGTCCCTGGCCGGGCTCACCTCCATCTCTGTGGCCCAGATCCCCGTCTTTGGGCCGCTCCCGAGCTCCGAGACCCCCTCCGGAGCCCCGGCCTCCCTGCAGAGCAGAGACTTGTGCGGCGGGGGCGCCAAGTGCAGCGAGCGGGCTGCGGCCAGGTTTCGATGTTCGGCGGAGGAGCTGGACTATTACCTTTATGGACAGCAACGCATGGAGATCATCCCCCTGAACCAGCACACCAGTGACCCCAACAACCGTATGTACCCCTTCCTACAGCTACCCTCCCTGCCCAGGGCACCTAGACAGTCCGAAACCAGCCCGCTCACGCCCAGGGCTGGGTAACAGCGACCTTGACCCTGCACCCGCTCGCTCCGCACCCTGCTCTCCCCTACTGACAAGCGTCCAATGTTCTGCTCTTCCCCGCCAATTACAATTAGCCCCATTGGTTGGTAGAGCCAGGTTTTAGTCGCATTGCTTGGTAGAACCAGGTTCCATTTCTGTCGAAGACCCTTCTCTGGGAGGCGCCCTTTGTAAAACAAGGTTTTCTGGGAGCAAAAGTTTTGGAGAGAGAGTGCTTAGGGACATGAATCCAGAATGCAGATAAGCAGCGCAGGAATTCACTGTGAAATGGTTCCTTTTGTTTCTCTTACTTGGTTCCTGTAAAAAAAGCCTAAATTTGCAGGACGTTGTTCTTAGCTCTTCTACAAGAAATCAATTACTCAGCTGCGCTTGGCAGGGAAAAAGTTTTCATTTGAAGGGCTGTAGAGAACTTCCTCTCCCCCCCACCCCACTCCGCCCGCCATCTCACCTTGGAATATCATTTACCTTTCAGAGCTTGTTAACATCAATCACACCTTGGTAGTTTATTTTTATTTCTATTGAAAAGTGTGACACAGTAATCTAATAGGACACGTTTGTTTTCAAAAGTTTAAATATCCTGTACCGGATTGGATGTCAAACCCAGTTTTGTACACGGGATTTGATAGGCACTTAATCCTGTTATCACCGCAATTATTTTTTTTATTTTTTGGCGGTAGACCCAAATTATTAAACAGTCCTTGTTGATTTTTGGAAGTTGTTTACACCTACTGTGTGTAACATTCCTAAATATTAAATATACCTTCAATGGGCTCAATAGATAATATTAATTAACACATGTTAATACTTTCTTGAAGTATTGACTAGCTTGACCTATCACATTTTATTAACAATAACATACATTTCGTCTATGTAGTGTAAGTTGAATGCTATAAGATATCTTTATCTCCTATGTTTTCTGCATTGTTCCCAAAAGATCGCTTCTTAAAATGCTTTTTAAATATAATTATTCTTTGAACTTTTGTTTAGCCTACTCCAAAACACCACAACAACCCATAAACACACACAAAAGTAAAACGTGGGTTTATTTAATTTCATTGCAAATACTGATTGTTTCGAAAATTGCCATTAAATGGCATTCTGTTGTGAACTAATTAAATTACATTGATATTAATACTCATAAAGACTATGAGGGAAGTTGGTACAAGTTTAGTTCCTTCTTTGCCTTGAAAATGTTTCTGTTCTGGAGAGCAGTTTACTTTTCAACGACTTTTGTGCTTCAATTTTACTCTGTAGCCAGAAAAGTTAGCGTATATTCTATTCTCCCGTGCAGAAAACCTCATCTCATAAATTACATGCACTTAATGGAATTTGAAATGCACTTTTAATCGCCAACCAAACTATTCAGACAATACATGTTTAACTTCTCAGAGCAGCTCTGTAAATCTACAAGATAAAGGTTTTAAAAAGAGAAAGAGAGATAAAGTGATTTGGAAGGAACATTTTTAAGGAGTGAGTGGAATAAACAGCATGCTGCAGAGTAGCCGGTGAAGTCTGCAGTTTCTTTCCAGTCACAGCATTAAAGGTGGATTTGATAAAGAATACATCGATCACAAAAGACGTTTGCAAAATGTTCGTCTTGTTGTGCCTGAATAGTTTTCACCGTGTGAAAGCAAGAGAGAAATGGTGCAGGTCTGCAGGAAAGGCATTGTCATTTAACTTGTTTGGTAGGTAACTTCTCCTTGCAATATATTAGATTTATTATTATTTAATGAGAAATGTTAAGATTTAGATATGTTTGTTCTGTGATTTGAGACAATATGTTAACAAAAGGGAGTTAACACTTACTTTATATGGAAATTACAATAATATGCTCTTGACTTATTAAGGCACAACTCAAAAAGAAAACTGATCAGCACTGGGATAGCTGGTACATACATCATATAATGTGAAAGAAAATGTACAGAAATCACCGTATTGTGATCTTTGGTAGAACTGCTTTTCAGCTAGCTTCACTACTTCCTTAATTCCGCTCTCTGAGGGGATGGAAAGGGGTGTGTGGATGAGGTGAGAGGTGATTGATTTTAATTTGAGTTCTAGCTCCAAATAAACCTACGGAAATTCCAAGACTGGCAAAGAGTCACTTAAAAAGCACAGAAGTTGCAATGCTGTTTACTGTAAAGAGTTTTATGGGCGAAAGATAGCAACAGATTGAGAGCCCGATCTGTTGAAGGAAGTGGATAGCATAACAGAGTAGGGACTGCGGGATCGGGCCTTAATATATGCAGAGGTTTCGAAATACACATTTTTGGGGTCAGGCGTACGAACCTTACTAACAAATATTTCTTGGATTTACTTTTGTTTGCGATTCTTCATAAAAAACTGTGAAATTATAAGTCATTGTAGTTGTAATTTCTTCTCCAAGTGATAATTTAAACATCCTTTTCCCCAACAGTGAAGGATAAACTTCTTCTCCGCCTTAGAGGAATCAGTTTGGATTAACATCTTTAGGGAAACACGGTCTTTTTACTGCACTGCAGAAAAGAGAGTGGTTCAAACTTTTCCCTAGACCTAGATGCTTTGCAAATAAAACCTCACCCACACGTTTAATATGAATATTGTGGCAGAAATTTACAAAAGACATACAGTGATGATGAATTCCAAATTCACATTCACCACTAGCTCAATAGCTTGCGTATTGTGGCTAATAAATAAATAAAGAAACAAACCAACAAACAATATACAGTTGCAAATTGCGTGTCAACATTAATTTTACACGTCTTGGGCTTTGGCACCATTTAAACGCTATTATAATGTGAGGGTCACATCTATTTTATTTGGTTTAAAATATTGTTCGGAGAATTATACAATATGGACGATCACAAAGCTGACAGTAGTTTGAGCATTTTGGTTGGTAAAGTTAATACGCCTTTTCAAAATGCATATTATTTACCCTATAAAAAGTAAAAAAACCCCAATTACTCTGACAAATACTAAAAACCCTACATTATCCTATATATTATCCTAGTCAGTTAATATCCTATCATCAGTCATTTATAACTGTTATGACGTTAAAGATAGTTAAGAAAATGTTACTCCGCAAACACATAACTCGATTTTCAAACACCAGTTGGAAATTGTTGCTTTTTAAAAATAGGAACCCACAGGGATTGTGGGATAAATATCTGTTGTTGTTGATTCCTCCTCAAATTGAGTTCTTTTGTGTTAGAAAATCACAATAATCAATCTAAGTAGGGCCCAAACTTTCAGTCTTTACTCCCATCGAAGGAAATGGGATTCTATTAAACTCAATGGTAATGTTGCCCGAGTAAGAGGTGCGCGATTGGGAACAATTTTCTGAGTCGCTCTTTATTTAAAAGGATCAGAATTATTGGGAGCGGGGGAAGTGAAGGAGGGGATGCGGTGCTGGGTTGGGTATTTGAATACCAAGTTTCAGTATGGGGAAAGTTGAACTGCCCCAAGTACAGCTCCCCCCCGCCGTTTCTCCTGGGAAGAGGCTTTTCATAACGGAAAGGCTGAGTCCTCTAGCTCAACAGTAAAGCACCAACCTGCCGCTGTAGTAAATGCTGTGTAAAACGAATGGGTCACATAAACCAGCGGTCTGCACACCTCGTACCATTCCATTTCCAGGGAGCTGCGAGTGTATATGTAGCATTGGGGGAAGTGGATCCGTGTGGGAATCATTTGCATCTTTGCAGATTGCTGGTAACATGTATGATTTAGCTATTTGACATCACTGGTTACCCCGCACCCTTAAACACAGCAGATAGCCATATATTAGATTGAGGTTAGGGAAGGTGGTGACTGTTTATTTAAGGTGATAAAATGGTCCATCAGCAGTAATCTCCATCGATATGTGCCACAAGGAGATGAAGGATGAGGGGACAAGCCACAATTAATTGCCCTATAGTTTTGTTGAAGAGAGTGGAGCCAGTGCAGCCCGAGCTTCGATCTCCTCTCCCAGAGCCCATTCATCATCTCTACATTGTATAGGGGGGTCTCTCAGGAGCAGGGGGTGGCAAGGTTTATCTACACACAATATTCTCCTAACCTTCTGATACCTGACACCGAAATGTAATTCCTTCATACACTCGGCCAAAGGCGGAGAACATCCGACTCCTGCTCCCCGCCCCCTCCCATCACCCCACACACTCTGTTTTGTTTTGTTTCCGGCGGCGAGGGGTTTTCCAGCAAAAACTGAGAAAACCCGACATCACCCCGCGCTGGTCTGCATAGAGGAGTCACCCTCCCCCCCGCCCGCGGCTCTATAAGGACCCGGGAGGCAGAGTGGGACTTTCTGATCGATCTCTCTCTGGTCACAGGGCGAAGCGATTCACCCCCAGTGGAAACTACCCCTTCCTCGTTGGTCTGAGCCTGGTGTTTCTAGGGGCAGAGCTCTTCTCTCAGGCTGAGAGGGACTGACTGAGGGTCTTGCTCTTGCAGGTTTGAGAGAAGGGGTTTGGGGCTTGTGCAAAGAAAAAACCCCCCACGCACATCCTTGCAAAGCTCGAACTACTACCTAGCCACGCGTCTCTGAATGTGCCCCAGTGCAGGATCCCTCCCCCTAGTGCATTGCGCTCCCTGTCTGGATCCCTTGGGGGCATGTTTACTCCCTAATCCCGTTGGAAAGGGCGGCAGCTAAGCAGCCGTCCCTTCGCCTCGTTCCCTCCCGCGGAGGAGCAGGGAGGCGATGGAGCCGCACGCAAAGCCGGGGGAGCCCAGCAGCGGGAGAGATGGCGCCGCCCGCGGAGCCTCCGCAGCAGCAGCAGCGCGTGCCCGGCCTGGCTGCACCTGCTGCCGAGCCCGCGTGCCCGGGCGGCCCCGCGCTCTGAGACTGGCTGCACAGAACGGCCCCGCCCCGGGCGGCAGGCAGGAGAGGGCTGGGCTGGCTTCCAAACCCCCAAGCGCGGGCAATGGAGTTATCCATGGCGGTAGCCACGCGGGGGAGACAGCTCCAGGGCCACGGAGGAGGGAGGAGCCGTGGGAAGGAGTGGGAGCGGGAAAGCAGAGCGGCTCCCTGCATTACACATAGTCTGAGGGTAGGGACTTCTGCTGAGGCCAAGCCTGGTTTCGCGTGCAGAGAGACCGCGAGAAACCCTCTGCTCTGCTGCTGTTGTCTGTGTGCTCTCTCTGGGACACCACGGAGGGGACTTTAAAATGAGGTGGCTGTTTACTCCCGAGAGAATAATGGTGTGAATCCGAGTTCAACAGGCTTGAAAAATCCCCCCCCCCTCCACCTCCAAGGGGAGAATTCCCACCTGGTGAAATCAGACCCCTTAGAAGATTCTAGAGAAGGCAAAAAAAAAAAAAAATGGTCTCATTTCCCAGCCGGTGCCCAGTCACCCTCTTCCCCCTTCTAATGGCTGAGCTCTGGTGGTAATCTGTAAGGAAGCAGGAAAGCCAATCTGAGAGATTCTAGCTCTGTAAATGCAGTGACATTTGCTTTACCTGTCTTGGTGCTGTCTTCTTTTTTTGTTGCATATACAGTAGTTCTAGTCATGGGCATATATAAATATTGATTAGCTTAATACAAATAATTACTACTAATTAATAATTAATAACACAATTTGGCACATAATCCCACAGGGGATTAGCCAATCTGGTGACAGGAAAAATGTGCAAAAGAGAAGGAGAAAAGATCACCCCTTATCAAAGAGGACGGGAAAAAGCACTTTGGGACGGGTTTGGTTTTGGGTCTCTAAGCAATTTACATGTTGTGATGAATTTGTCTTGATAACACCCCTATGAAGTAGAGACATATTAGTCCAGTTTACCAACGAGGAACCTGAGACACAGGGAGATTAAGTGGTTTACCTAAGGTCACATAAAAGGTCTTTAGCAGTCAGGAAATAAAAGGGCAGGTCTCCTGACTCCCAGTTTAGGCCCTTACCCACTAAGACCACCACCCTTTCTCTAAGGTGTGTATATTATCTGTTTACACAGAGAGAGAGGATTAATATATGATTTATATTTATATGTTGGAAATAACATTTGAAATGATGGGCAATTATACTGGATACTAGCAGACTCCTATTGAATCATGAAACACAAGGTCAAAGGCCAAACTTCTTCAATACCAGCAAACTGCAGGTATCCAGCATAACTGCACCTTTGAAACACATTATTGCTAAGATGAAATGTATTTTCTTTCATTTATTGTTACAGCTGGTTAGTTGGTTTATACCATTATGTTGGTTTCTATGGGCACCGTCAAGAACTTTCTTTGTCCATTCAGCCTTCCTTTTAAATATACAGTGTTGCTATTATTCAGATTAGTGTGCTTTGAGGTAGTGCATGTGACTTTGGGGGCAATGGTGTGTTCTTTCATTTTGCTTGAGTCTAAGATTTATATATGTATGTGTGTGGAGTTATATTGCAGACTTCATGGTGTATTTGTTAAATGGCAGTTTTTGTATGGGGGGGCAGAATAAATGATAAAAATATTGCACTCTTTCCCAAAGAGCCATAGCAAGCAACTCTACAAATAGATCATTTAATTTTTTCTCCTTGCTCCTTCCTTCCCCTTATTCCTCCTATCAACAGACAGGGTGTGGGGATATAGAATCATAGAATATTAGTGTTGAAAGAGACCTCAGGAGGTCATCTAGTCCAATCCCCTGCTCAAAGCAGGACGAATCTCCAACTAAATCATCCCAGCCAAGGCTTTGTCAAGCCGGACCTTAAAAACCTCTAAGGATGGAGATTCCACCACCTTCCTAGGCAACCCATTCCAGTGCTTCACCACCCTCCTAGTGAAATAGAGTGAGAAATTGTGAGTTCTCTCCCGAGAGTCTGGCTGCATTCCCATTTGTTAACTCCAGCATTCTCAGGGAGGTAGCGCTGAATTTTACCAGGAGACACCCAATTTTGGCTGCAGTCTCCCATACTTCATCCATTTCCATCAAATCTCTGTTTTCTACTGCCATCTCCTTCAGGCTTATTCCTGAATTAGGGCCTAATCGGTAGTCCGTTGAAGTAAATGGGAATATTTCCATTGACTTCAATGAGCTTTAGAAGAGGCCTGTAGTGTTCATTACCATTTGGATCCATTAAGGCCAAAATGTGGGGCTGGTGCAGTGGTCTGCTGCTTACTGCCCTGGGTGGCAGCTCTTCTGAAAAGCTCAGGACTGTCATACCATTTACAGAAAGATCAGAAAAGCCCCTCTGGATTCACTTTGCACATAGTTTTTTATGGAAATTACAGTAGTTCAGTTAGTGTAAGTTGATCACAAATGGGGGATAGAAGAAAATTTCCCATTGGTATATTATCAAACAATTATGTCCACTATATTACATCTTGTTCTGATGTATCTAGCAAGTGACTACTGTGTGAGACAGGATTCTGGTCTAGATGGACCATTAGGCTGTTCCAGGTCAGCAATTCTCATATTCTAGAAATTAAGCTTCCTCATCTCCGCTCTCTCCCCCCGTCACTTGAGATTAAGGACTTTTTTCCTCCTGTGAGATGGACTCCACCATTCATTATGGGCTGTCATTAGCTGGAAGGACCAAGTGAGCAGGAGGGGCTGAAATATATGGTGCTTCAAAGTCTTCCAAGAATCTTTAGACAAAAATAAGAGGCACAAAAAAGAAAGTACAAAAAAGTACCATAGCAGTGTCCCCTAAGCAAAGTAAAATATGTATTCATGGGCTTCCACTTCTTATAAACTAGGAAACTTGCCTGGATTGTATTTTAATTAATTAAAGTTCTCCAAAATTGCATATTTTTAAGCATTTGATTAAAAGCATGAATGATTCAGATCTTGCTAAGCATTAATGACAGATCTGCCAACACCCCCCTCCCCCTTTTACACCAGACTCTCTAGCCAGCCCAGTTTCAGAAAATATCCAGCTTTTTCAGTCTTTCAGCCTTAACAATAATGAAAGGGAAAAAGTATATCAGGAAGAGAAGATTCTGCAGATTCCAAACATCACCTATTACTGCTCCCTGGGGGTAGCTGGTGGAAAGGGAACAACAGTACCCTTTGCTAGCTGGAGAAAGAGAATCTTCTCCTGAGGCCAAGTGACAGTGAGATGGCATCCATTTATATTTTTCTTCAAATTCTCAATCTCTATTTCTTGGAGACAGAGTGTGCTAAAAGGTTGTGTTCGTGCTACTATTCCACGTCTATAGTCACATGCAAAATACCAGGGGAGGTTCGAAAAAGTTGTGTGTGAAAAATGATATGTACCTGCTGGCAGGGTAGAGGGAGCTGATACTGGAATTACCTGAACAGAGTCAAGAACAGGCCTGCACAACATGCGGCACGGGGGCCACATGCGGCCCACATGGGCTAACTGTGCAGCCCGAGGGGGGTGAGTAGGGGTGGAGCAAGCCAAGCGGTGGGGTGGGAGGAAGCGGATGGGGGCGGGGCGAGGGTGGGGCTTTTCGGCCTGCAGCTGGTTTTTTTGCAGTAATATGGCCCTTGCTGCTTTCCGAGTTGTGTAGGCCTGGTCAAGAAGATGCCTTGGCTTCATTTATTCAAGTTGTTTTGCAGACATTGTGTCTCCAAGAGGACCATTAATAACTAGGATGCTGGAAGGAGGTTACACATCTAAAAGATCATCGAGCTGGGTACAAATTATTCATAGCACCCAGAGCAGACCCTTGAACTAACTGAGATCTTGGTTAGCTATCTTTCCCTTAAATCCTGAGTCTGTCTTATAGAATTTTTTTTTGTGGATTACATTATGATAAATCAGATTGTTTAAAAAAAGATTACTTAATTGACAGTTGTCTTTTTTGCCATTTGGGGCCTGGTCCAGTATACTTGCACGTATCAAACTCCAGTTGCAATGTACATTTTGGTAAGCAAGAAATGCAGGACTGGGGTCATCATAATCATTCCTTTACCCTTAGGTTTCTGAGGGAAGATAGGATGTTGTGATATTTTTCTCTACTTTTCAAATAAGCTTTGAAAATACAAACATGGATTTACTAAACTTTATTATCTAGATGTGTGTTTGCTTTTGGGAATTGATATGGAAAGTGTTTGCTACTTAATAACCTCTCAAGACTAGCGAGTAACAAATTCTAAATTTTCTGTGAGAAAGAGAGACAATGAATTTATCTGATATAATGAGACATTTTCTTGTATAATATATATTTCCTGTAAACTTTTACCTTTTTATTAAAAATAAAAAGGTAATTGACAAAAATCAGGTACAAATATTTTAGCTTACACAGAGTTTTGTTATGGGTTTTAAATGAGGTTTTATAAACAAATAAGTTATAGTGATATATTGAAGTAAAATGTTCTAATAAAAGAGAGCCTGCATAGTAACATATTTATGTTTATAAAGCATATTTCACATCAGAGGATCTCAAAGTGCTTTAAAAATTCTGGGTCATATTTTTGCTATGAGGAAATGCAAGGTGTGCAAATAGGCCCATTAGGAGTAGTCAGCATAGAAGGGGGAAATGAACGTCAGTAGCACAAACCACATAGTTTGAAAAAGGTGTTGGGTAGGAAAGGGAGTGGTTGAGGAATGGATGTCTATGTGGCATCATCTCCTGGCATATCTCTCGGAAACTATTTGCCACTTTAATGCTGACTCTATCAGAACTAACTCCTATGGGTTCCAGCTTCATGCTGTCAAACCCTCTTGGGTGAGGGAGTGGCCTTAACATGGGTGGGGAAAACATAGCAGCATACATCAAGATTTCCACATGGATCTTGGGATATCTGCACATTTTAAAAACCATTCCCTTTGCTTCCATTTGTGGTCCTGCAAACCTCGCTTTCAGATTGCATGACAAATTAGGAATTTCATGAGATGAAACAAAAAGTTTACTGTGCAATCCCACCTCCTCCCTGGGCTTCTTCCACAACAGTTACGTGATACAGACTTCTCGCTCTATAGAATCACTTAACTGAAGCCACTTCTCTGGTGGAGGACAGCAGTGAACTGGCACAGAACATACTTGTAGGGGATATGGAAATTTGTTTAAGGACACAAAGACGTTCTCCAGGATTGTTTTGGGACAAATGTTCAAGAGCGTTTCATGATAGCCTTCATTTGCCATTCACCAACTCTTGTAAGTTTCTCAGCTTATCACTTGCGTGTGTTAGGACTTACACGTGAACAGTAGATGATAATGTTCAAAATATGGGCAATTAAAATACGTGCAAGAATTTGTGAATGCACAACTAGAGGCTAAATTTTGAAAATGTAGCCCTTAATACCCATGCAGAAAGGTTTTTTTAAGGTCTCATCTGAAAGACTCCAACATAATAAATGGCATGGAACTACTCAATTCGTCTACCTTGGAAGGAAGAAGGATTGAGTCAGTCCTTCTGGGATTTGAACCTGTGGTTCCAGGGAGTCTAGTTATTCCAGATCTGTGGGTTAGACCACTAAACCTCAGGCCCTCTGGTGAATAGTTTGCATTATTTTTATAAGAATGCATGTGGCTAATGTAAAATTATTAGGAGAAGAGCCATGAATTGCTATGTGAATACTGTCGTATAATTATTGCTTTTTGCTTGTATTTCTGGAATAGATTAATATAAAAACTTTAATTGTGCTTCAAGATGTAAAATGTGCCGAGGATAGTAACATAGTTCAATAGATTTATTATTACATTAACTCAATGTATCTCCAGAGAAATGGATTTTCTGAGCATGAAACATTTTCCTGGAAGTCGCGCATTCGTGGCATATGTAGAAATGTGTAATGGAAACACTTTTCCAAAATTTTCTTTGCTTATAAAAGAAAATCCCAGACAGATCTTCCCAAAATACAGAACCATCATTAATAGTGGTAGTTAGTGTAATCAGTATTTTAACACAGTGGTCTTTTTGTTAGAAACCAGTTGCATCATCAAACATGGTCTTATTATCCTCATCCGCTATAGTAGACATTAAACATGTATTATTGCACAATAAAACAGTGTTCTTAAAGTTGTTTTGTGGTATCTGGGAAAGGTCAGATTGAACGGTAAGAAAACAAATGAATAAGATTTCATAAATATAATTTACCATTGGGAGTTTTCCCTTATTTCTTTGTATTAAATAAGCATACATGCATGCACAAGGCATGTGGAACTAGAGCTAATATTTTAGTAATATTAATAAATAAGGATCAAATTAAATTCCATTCCAATAACACCCCTGAACTGAGCTGTGGCAAGATGAATGAGGAAGGGGGGGATCTTCAAAAATCATGAATGAGATGTAAAATGTCTAATTGAAGCATATTACTAAATCCTTCATCACAAGAGGCAGATGGTTAAAACAGTCTTTGTATTAATCTAAAAACCTAATCATAGAAACTCTCTGTCCCAATGAGTGAGGCTTGGCAGGTCAATGAACACATTGTGCTTTGCAGAATGTCTGCAGAGCTTCTGCTGAGGCTCTCACATTTCTCTTTTAAGTACTTTGGTGAGGTTTGGGGAAGGGAGTAAGCAATGTGCAAAAGTGTGTTTTGATGTCTTTAAATGGATAAAAAGGTGGAGGAATGTATGTGCCCCTGTCTGTGGTGGAGATGATGGTAGTAGCCTGATGACACCAAGTTAATTACTCTTTTTCCTGTTTGCCTCACAGGATGTGACATGTGTGCTGATAACCGCAATGGTGAGTGCCCCATGCATGGGCCACTTCACTCTCTGCGCCGCCTTGTTGGCACTAGTAGTGCTGCAGCCGCAGCACCTCCACCTGAGATCCCTGAATGGCTCAGGGACCTCCCCCGGGAGGTGTGTCTGTGTACCAGTACTGTCCCTGGTCTGGCCTATGGCATCTGCGCTGCTCAGAGGATCCAGCAGGGCACCTGGATTGGGCCTTTCCAGGGAGTTGTTCTTCTGCCAGAGAAGGTTCAAATGGGAGCCATCAGAAACACGCAGCACCTCTGGGAAGTAAGTCATCTTTTTTCTGTTCCTTAAAGAAGTTTGATTTTCTCAAATCTATATCAACTGTCATTGTACATAGAACAATCAGTTTAGTTCCTTTGTATGTAATGGCTAGATTGATTTGACCCCAAAGCCTCCACAATGGATTTCAATGTGTAATCAGTAATATATGCCTGAAAGACTTGTCTACACTTTCTCCAACTGAGGGTACCATTGGCAAACTAAGAGGAACCTTAGAACTGCACCTAGTTTGCTAACAAAGGGGAAGATTGCTGCACATTCCCTTATCTTTAATATGGAGAGATGGCTTGAGGCGGCTGTAATCCCAATATACAGTGCATTTTTCATCTTTAGCCAAGTGGCTGCAGCCCAGGGAGATGACTAGTGCCAATTTGTGTTGCTCCATTGTGATTTGAGTGGAGGGCACTCAGTCTGAGAGGGCACATTGCATGCTCAGACCAGTCATCTTTGGGGCCTGGAAATGTGATGAGACTCTAGTTCCTGTTTGTTACACTCCCATGTTAAAGATGAGAGTATTCAGCAACACTTAGAACTCTGGGCCACATTTGGCTAGCTCAGTTTTGACCATCCCTTCTGTAGTACTGTAGGCAGCATCCTTGCTCAGAATCCAGGTTTAGTTTTTCATTTGGCAATTCCTTCTTAGTAGCTATCCTCTTGAAAAGAGTAATGTGATGCTATTTGGCAATAGACACTGACAATCAGTGTAAAGGCATTTTAGGATTTGATGTAGTTCGGATGAATGTTGGCTGTAGATTCCAGGTTGGTTTAAGAAATCATAAAATCTATATTGCACTTGATCTTACAGATGCTTCCCCAGTCACTATTCTACTATCACTCAGGGTTTGCCAGCCCAGCACCATTTGAGGAATCCCTAATTTCAGAGATTTAAGATTCAGCTGTACAACTGATCTTCAGGTTGAAAGCTAGCATCTGTATTATGCTGGCCAGGAAGGTATAATTTTTACACAGATGATAAATGATTGTGTTAAGCAGTTTTGCATTTTGGTAAGTTAGTGAAAAAAAAGAAAAGAAAAAAAGTGTGCTGATTTTAGACAGAGCGTTAACAATAAACAGCTAACAAAAGTATCTTCTTCCCTCCCGCATCATGTCTCAGTATTTATTAAATTAAGTGTTCATTATAAAAAGGGGAATGGCATTCTGCTCTCCATATCCTTTTTCCACTCATTTCTCCTTAATTCATAACATAATTTCTGGGGTATTTTTGTCCCTTGAGTTTTAAAAGCAGTTTTGTTTCGTGCTGGAAAATGTCAGGCCTCATTCTGTAAGTCCTCCATGGAAAGAACTCCCACCGAAATCAAGGGGAGTGAAATCTGCAGAGAGTTGGTAGGATTGTATCATTCGTCCAGAAGAGGAGGAAATATTTGTGAAATCAGTTACTCCAACCTTGCATCTACATAAGCAAAATCATCAATGTTAATTTACTGACAGTGAAGTTAGAGAAGTGTTTACTAACTAGGGACCTGATCCAAAGCCCACTGAAGAGAATGTGAGCCTTTCTGTTGACTCCAGTGAGCGCTGCATTAATTTCCGAGTGTATTTATAACTATCATTAGGATTTTTACTAGAAGTTTGGTATTATGAATTCAAACATGCAGATATGTACTGTATTCATTCACAGCAGACCAGTAAGCTCTTTGAGTCAGGGCTGTCATTTTGTTATGTGTTTGTACAGCAACTAGCACTATCATAGATGACTTGGGTTCCTGAACACTATCACAATATGAATAAATAATTATATACTCCAGGCCCTTTTCTATCGTTTTTTACAAAACCTGCCATTGAGACCAGTTAGAGTTTCACATAAAGGCTGAAAGATCATCCCTAAGAAGTTTCAAAATGTATTGGCTGAAATTCTGGTCCTTTTGAAGTCACTGGGAGTTTTCTCAATGATTTCAGTGGGGTCAGTGGGCTCTTTTGAATATTAGGACAGATCCTGTTCCAGCTGGAGTAAATTGCAAAACTCCTGTTGACTTTTATGGGAGCACGTTTAGGTACATCATTCATACTCATTTATAGAGCGTACACTGTAATATTGCAACAGGATTTGGTACTATTTCTGACATGGTCTTTGTGGTTTATATTGTCTTAAACCGAAGAATATGAAATAATAAAATTTAGGGGTCAGCTTTTCAACTTTTGTTAATCATCACAGTTCAAGTGAAGTCACTAGAGGTAAGATATTTACACAAGTTGAGATTTCAGCCCTATATATTTACATAATTATTTTTATCCCAATATTTTGATTCTTTAGTTAGACTCTGGTCACTTTTTATGTAAGTTAAGTTTTAAATATTGACAACTTTTTTTCAAGGTGACCATTTTTTAGTCTATTTCAAGTTCACTTAAATATGGTGGTTTTGAAAGGTCAACTGAAATGTGCATGTTACTTGTGTCCTCTGATAGAGACACTGACCAGAGACAGCGTGGGGAGGGAAACAGAGGGCAAATGGAAAAATATTTAGTGAAAACCAGTGAGTCTTGGGAGGCATAGGGAGCAGAGAGCAGAACAGAAAAAATTTTAATGAAAAAATAAATACTGTACTGATGTAAATTCCAAATACTGTCCAGTTACGAATGTCACCTGAGCTTTGTGCTGGTTTGTTGTTCTATCCCAAGCACATTGTGCAGGCTTCCTTTATGGCAAAAAAATGGTGAGTGGGTGGGTGGGTGTATTTTGAATTGAACAATATATTGGGGCAGGGAGACTTTTGAACTTAGACTATTTCTGCAAATGCAAAAACAAAATGTAAGGATCACAAAATCTCTAAGTTTTGGCCATTCTTCATTTATTTTGACCCTCAAAATGGTGGTTTTTTATTTTCTGAATACTGATGTTTACTAAAGAACAAATATAGCAAAAGAAGGAGAGAGATGAGGAGTAGATTGCAGCTGTACAAAGTGATTTCTATGAAGAAATATAATGTGTTTGAATAATCTATATACTTTTACTATATCTCATGTAATAAAATGTAGATAAAATCAAATAATACAAATTAAAGGATCATCATTGTCCTTTTATAAAATCATGGCTGTAGTTAATTCCCTTCCATCTCCATTTTAAAATCAGATTCAAATGTAAAAGTGGCTACAGGTGAGTATTAAAGTCCAGGTGGATCTTGGTGAGGTAAATATCTTTTTTTTTTTCAGTACTCTAAATAGATTTCTAATACTTTTTGTCTTGGCAAAGTTAAGTGGATGCATTTTTGTTTCAATTTACAGTTCTTTATTGTTTTCAGTGAGTGCTAAATAAACTGAAGAGCTATTCCAAAAACAAGTAACCATAGATACAGATTTGGTGCTTTTTTATTTCCTTTGCTGTGGTAAACATCAGAATGATTGATTGCATTTGATGTATGGTTCAAAACCATGGAAATATTTTTTGTTCTGTCTGCAGGAGTGCTCCCACAATGCAGTCAGTGTTTGCCTTATATGTGATCCGTATAGTTCAATGTACAGCAATTCAGAGTAAATTAAATACCATTCCATTACCTCACAACAAGTCTTGACACCTGTGGGTATTCATGGGAAATTATAAAGTTCTTAAGCAATTAGTCAAGATAATTTTGTATAACCTACAGGCTGTACAGTAAGATCAGATTTTCAGGAAGCCAAAAATATTAGTCATTTTGGTTGTGGTTGTTTCTCTTTCCTCTTCACATTCTCTTCCCCCCCCCTCCCGCCCTTTGGCCCACTTCAATCTAAATTCAATAAACTCTGATTTGTTTAAAAGGAAAACAGTACTGGGTCTATTAAGTAAACATTCTCTTTGGTAATACAGGCATTTATTCCAACAGTACTTGATAACTTTTCTGATCTTTTTTTTCATTCTGAAGTAATGGGAAAAATCCTCTTCTAATGTTATTGAAAAGAAAACAGAGACTTTCTCAGCAATTAGGTCTTATTGATGAGAATGAGATAATTTTTCCTTAATGTGTTTTCTAATAAAGAAATGAAAAGGCATGCTTGATTCTAACATATATGAAAACATTATCTCAATTATTAATGTGTCCTTTTTCCCTAGAGATAAATTAATCTAGTTGCACATGGTTTCCCCTTTCTGTTTAACATCAGAATTTAATAAGACTAGACTTAAGGAATGCATACGGGATACACTTAAAATTCTATTGGAATAAAATACAGAAATTTTAGTAGTTAAAGTTTTTCAGACTCCATAAATTGTAGAAAGAACTGAACGATAAATGGATCTCTTCCTCAAAAATACTTAATAGAAGAACCATTTTGACCACTTAGCTGAAGCAAAGTTTTACTGCCATTGCAGAGATAGTTATATTGACGGACTGAATCTCATAGTTGCCTTTTCCTCTTTATACTGGTAACATTTTGCCTTTGTCAGTGTTATATGCTGGAAATCATTTAAATAATTGTTCTTGAGATATTCAAGGGTATATCAACTATATTGTTACACTTCATTGTGGGTTGATTTTATGTCATAATTTTAGATGTAGTTTAAAATTTTGCTTTTGTGTAGATCTTACCTTTTATATCTATTAGTTTTATTTAAAGAGGTAAATAAAAATACACACACAAAATGAGATTTATTAATAATTGTAAAATGCTAATACAGTAGTTCTGTTTTGCCCTCAAGATGGACAGCATTAAGTGGAACTAGTATAAGGACAAATTCTCCTTTCCTTTCATGTGTCTGGGTGTTGTCTCTCACTGAAGTCAATAAGAATTTTGCCATGGACTTCAGTCAGTGCAAGATAAGGAAGTATAATGAGACATACATTAGCCAGACCCCATACTGTACACATTTGTATGTATTAATCTATAGAAAGAACCATTACCTCTAAATCAAGAACTCATTCCAGTTACAGTGATACATATGCATTCATATTCTCAAAGCTGTAGTTCTGGCCTAAATTTGCCTGATACAGCAAAAGCACTAGGGGATAGATTTATGCCATAGTTCTATTAAAGCGAAAATTACGTTTCTCAGTAATCCATCATCTGATATTCTAGAGGGCTTGTCAGCTCTGTTTCAAATATGTCATGTTCATGAAATTCAAATAATTTCACCCTCAAAACAAACCTTAGTAATGTTACTGTGATGTCTTAAATTGTGCAGAGTAACAGCTGGTGCTGCTGTTTTTGTTTTGCCTCATATGATTATAAGATGCTTTCTTTTTAGGCTAAACTTTGTTTTTATCATATATATATTAAAACCATCTTTTGTGTATTGGAAATATTGCTAGTATTGTGTTCAGTAACTCAGCTAGACGTTCAGTAAGATCACATTCAAGGTCACAGCATATTTAATTTATGCACTTTAGGAGATAATTGCACTAAGCTGCCATAAAGCAGCTCGCTCCAGTCAGTTTTTCATGATCATTTATTATCACATTTCTTCCAGTCTCTTTAGTAATTTATAGATTCCTTATTGAAGAGTTTAAATCCACAACTATATCTGAAATTACTTCGATTTAAAATATAAAAGCTTATCTTAGCTTATGTTTAACATAGTTTTCTTTAATCGGACAATTAAATTGAGCCCATTTGATGTTTCTCATTAGGATCATCTTATCTGTTTGTTATGAGTCATTCATACCTCTGTCTTCAATGTATTTATTTGATTGATATACTGATTATATCTCTAGGCACACAAATCTAAAAACACATATAGCAAAAAAGTAATTTAACTTGCCGTACGGCCCAGTCTTGCTCCAACTGAAGAGAATGTGAGCTTTGCAAAACTCTTGAGCAGCAGTCATGCACATATCAGTTATGCATATGTCCTCCGTATTTGGAGAAAATCTAGTTTTTAAGGCATAAAATTATTCTTAATTTATGGTACCATTGACTGTGAATTATTTATATTCACTTCTGATTCAGTGCGAATAAATATAGCACTTAGGGATGTGTATGAGTACTCTAAATATATTGCATACCTGATACCAGTAATATATTGCTGATACCATTAAAAAATCCATTGTGCCTAAATGCAGAACAAATTTTTCAGTATGGAAAAGATGTTCAGTATTTCACAGAATTATCTTGATCACTTTTATATACCTTTTATCCTCTTAAATTTCATGACATCAGATGTGTATTGACAAAAACTACAGACTCTTGAATAACTACTTAACATAAAAGCTGGAAAATTCAGTCTAACGTACGCTTTCCATCTAAGCATTTGCCACCTTTTTCAGATAAGTTACAGAATTCCATTATCCAAATTGTTACACATGTGTGACAGAGGTTGACCTTTAGTCATGTCAATCCTTTTTGTGTAGGCCTCAGGCTCCAGCCTAATGGCTCAAAGCCTGATTTACTCACTGTAATAAGGGCAGGAGGTCGAGCAATTGTCAGCCTGCCTGCTCGTACTCTTCTCAGAGCCTGGTTGAAGGCTGTTAACACAAAGCTTTTCAAAGTGAATTTACAACCTCCACCACTGACAGAGGCCAATCAGTACACCATAAATGTCAGGTTAGTGAGATTGAGCAGTAAGTAAAGTACTGACGGCACACTATTGGCTGAAATCAATTGCTCAAGGTTTAACTGAAAATAGCCATCTATGTATAAGTGTATTTGTGGAACCAAGTTAAGTAAGCAGAACAAGTTTCAGGTGGATTTCATAGAAATACCTGTTAATAATAGCACACGGCACTGGGCTTTGCATCTGTGCAGTTTTGGTATTAACATTGTTTGTGCTTATGATTCATGATCAGAAGGTTAGTTACAGAAATGAGGTAGCATGTTACTGTATGGAAAAAAAGAAGAAGAAAAGCAAAATGTCAGTGCAGGGAAAAGTAGGGAAATTGTAATGATACTGATTCATTAAAGATTAAAAAATTTAAACTCTGAGTGACTCATGCAAATTCCAAAACTTTCTGCAAAGGCTCATTCACAAGGAAATTGTGGCCTTTTCATTGCTCCTGTTGTTCTGTAACGCAAAACTATCGTAGAAGCCACTAATGAGTGATTGTGTCCTGATGGTCTGAATATCCATGGAATGTAGTTACCTACAAGACTGAATGTTTTTATCATTTTGTGTAATGACAGTTTGGACAGCAATTCATTTAGCTCTGAAGGCATCAGCATTAAAATGTAAGAATCCATTAAAATGCTGTATGCAAGGATTTATAAATTAGGCAATTTCCTTGATTATTGCAATCATTTACAAAATTGATTGTCCCAGTGTGGTATAGGCAGGTTGCAGCAATGAGCATTGACAACAGGCATGTCCTCTAATATCTATAGTCATTGTTCACTAAAATAGGATGCCTCTCTACTATGAGGTTGTTTTCCATCTCAAGGTCAATTATGCATTAAAATAAGCCTACTAACCTAAAAGACCACACATCTTTAAAGGAGACCCCACATAAGATGACATGCTATTTATAGGCTGCAATGATAACGGGAAAGCTTTTTTTTCCCCTTTCACACATAATTTGTTTGCTGCCGTTCTAGACGTTCATTGGAGTCTATAGTGCATATTCTCTGTGTGATCCATTATTGAAAGGTAAATAATTTTTGCAAATTGCAGCTGTAAATATTTATTTGATTGAAGATATAAAAGTCAATAATATGTTTTATTTGTTGCTTCTTAAAGTTCTAATTAACCAGTAGATATACTGTATAGTAACTTGATTCAAGTCAATTATTTCTAGAAGACATAATAAAGACATTATGTCACAATGAGAATACATCCATGAAGTAAGTTTTCCTATACCAGAACAAATACAATAAATCTACTAAGTGTTTAACCATTAACTGCAAAAACCACAATGTTCTCTGTATGTGTGAAAAATCAAAAATATGCCTGATAAAAATATCTGGACACTATCACCTTAATAGACATTATTTCACATTTTTGTTGAAAAATGTAGATTATATTTAGGCAAACATAGTTGGCAACAAACTAGTTTGGGTCAGGCCACATGCTGATTGTGGTCATATAAGGTCCTTAGTCAGTTCTTGCTTAGGCAAATCTCTCACTGGTGCCTTAGTTGGCTTTTCAGGACAGAGTGAATACCATACAGCAATGTTTTACTCACTGTTTTAAAATCAGCATTTTTCCAAGATAAGAAGCCAGCATTTTCTCTGAGAAGCATTACAGAACCTCTAGGTTGTACACCCACCACTGGTTTGATAAGATTAGGACAAAATTACCTTAAAAGCACCCTGATTATGGATATGCTATAGCTTGACCTAAGGCTAACATTTAAGTTTGGAAAAAAGACTGTATTTTCAGTGATTGTATAATAATACATTGTATTTTTGATGCAGATGTTTATGTAATTAAACACATTTTCCTCTTTTTAGTGTTTTGCAAAAATCTATAACACATTCGTTTCTGGTGTATATCACATTGCATATTTATTACACGGATTTGGCAAAATGGTCACATACCAGGCAATAATTTAACTGTAATTCAGCGAGGTGTTACTAATGTAGAGCATATCTATCTATCTATCTATGCGTGTATGCATATATAGATATATAGATAGATAGATATGGATGTCTCAACAGTTTTGGTTTCAGTTATGCAACTGTAAAGCAGAGCTGAGTAGGTCTATCAAGCATTAATTGTCATGTAGACTTTACTCTATCAATAGAATAAATGAGACCACTATTTATTATTCTGTGTATTTACTATAAAGCAATAACATTGAGAAATCTAATAATGCTTATTAAAATTAAGAATCTTTTCTCTCTTTTAGTATAATATTAAAACAAACTAATAACAGTATTGACATGTATTTTATGTAAAATAAATAAATATATGGTTACATGTATTCAGCCAATTTAATGTACTGATTGTCAAAATCCTTGAATGATTTTTGATATATATATACTTTTTTTTATTTTCTACCTGCAGTTATGTCAAAAGGTCATTTGTGGAGATGAGGGTATTAATGTTCGTTGGTGTTGCCACAAAGATTTTTAGAGCAATATGGTTTAGTAGCAGATATTCCTTCTTAGAGCACCTTTACGTCTGGAGGTCTTAAAAGTGAAGTCTTTAGTTTGCTATCTTTTAAAAATATATTTTTTATATATGCTTGAGGTTTCTGTTGTTTTTAGATTGGCTTCAATTATGTCCACATGACTCTGTCTTTATTACTCCCATGAGAGAAGGGAATATATGGCAGATATGCATATCTGATTATTTAGGAATAAATAATTGGGGCTCAGACACATTTCTTGCTTGCATGATTGGTTGCTGATAAAGTCATTCCTGGACTGGGAGATGCCCAGTCTTGTTTGCATCACAAAGATCTGTTTGAATGACTCTGTTGACCTCAGATTGGTTCATCTTGTCATGGTCAGCATGAGGATAGAAAGAGTAAGGTAAACAAGGTGACTATGCTTGTTCAATTCTCTAATGCCAGGTTAGGAAATATCCAGTATATTTTAACCATGAATTTCAGGATTTAGGAATTCTGGTCACCTGCTACATATCAAACTTCCTTTATTAATTCTGAGTTGGGGGTGAAATTGGAGTCCTCTTGTTCTAAGTGAATTCAGTGTCCATGAGGATAATGGACCAAATTTACTGTTGACCTCACTGTTGCAGCTCCCTTGAAGCCAAAGGAGCCATGGCTGCTTACACCAGTGGTGAATTTGGATTCTTGAATGTGTAACTTTTGTAGTAAACATGGGATATTCTGGGTGGTTTGTTACTCAAATCACAGCAGTTGGCATACTGATTCTGACTTTTGAGGTGGCATTGTAAATAAGGGATTGACTTTGATTAAAACTTTTGTTATGGTGAGATCATAATCTCTAGGTGAGATTAATACCTTCAAATGTGTGGAACATTTTAACCATCTCTTGTCAATGGGTATTGACACTGTGGCATCTACATATCTTCTCCTTCTGCATAATGTTCATAGATTATTCTGGTTTTCAGAGACAGCCTGTGACAAATGAAGCCACAGGTGAGAAAAGTTGGATTATCAATGGCAGACTGAGCACCGATCATTGTGTCATAGGGAGTGTTTGTGTTCTTACAATCCAAAACTGGCTAAGGCAGAGAAGTTATTACTACTCAGCTATTGAATCTGTTCAGTGGAACTACTCCTTCCCACTCCATCCTTCTATATATTTTCAGAAAAATACAAATTAGGAAACCATCTGTAATTCAATGATGCAATATCATACCTCTGATAGTGATGCTGCACTGAAGGAAGGTAGATGATAAGACCCATAGAATTCCGGACATAGCTGGCTCTATGAATGTTGTAATTCTGGGGAAACCTATTTATCCATATTTGAGCTTAGGTCTAACTCCCTCCACACAGTGGTGAAATCTTTAACAAATGTATTTACATTACAAAACATAAGGCCTTAATTTTTTTCAAAGTACTTAGTATTTGCAGTTAATTTAATTTGAATTATGTCACCTTTATATGAATGACTCATGTACGTATTATTATCTGCTTTGTATTCTAAAGTAAGGTGTATGAGAGCTAATGCTCTAAACATGGTTTTGATAGCATTGAAATGTTTTCATAACAGGGGTAGTTGTTTTATATCTTGACCACATCTGCTGCAGGCCAAGTTCAGAATTAGCAGAAGTCAGTTTCTCAAAACATTTGCCAAGGCAGGTAATGGTAGCAGGCAGTACTGACTTTTCAGTTGACAAAGAATGTTGACTTTTGAGGGAATATGCATACACAATTCAATAGTTATATGGAAACATGTTCAAAAAATTCCATTATTTATTACATAGTCCTTTTTGGGCAGCTGTACTCGTACGCTTGACTAAGACCTCAGCCATGCCTGCCATCAGCATCCTCATCCCTTCAGACAGCAAGCTACTCCTCTCTACTTTTCTTTAAACCCCAATACCACAATTTACTGAGTACCGCAGTGGGAATGTTCAGCACCTTACGGGATGGGACCTTTAATGATGAAGTTGAATGTTGAAGTCTGTGTTGGGTCCCAATATATTTTTACTGCTGCCTCCCATTCCCTGGTCTGTGGTCTAACACATGAGGGGTTGGTATGTTCCAGATCTCTGGGCATGTCAGTATGCATTGAACAGGAGTTAGAGGCTGCTCAGTTTCCACTGCAGTTTTAGTGCAAATGTAATTGAGTGGGAGGTGAACAGTAGTACTCAGCATTGAGCTTGGGTCTCAACTTCGTTACCAAGGTGTTCAGGAAAGGGAGTTGTTGCAGGGGTGAGATATAAGGGGTTGCCAAGCACTTAGTATTGGACAATGCGTGAAGTAACCCTGTCTATACTATACTGTATGTACAAGTAGTTGGGAACCACTGCATTGCAGCCATATTCAGAAAGGGATACTGTAAGTCCTCTCTCTCAAGGGGCACAGGCATTAGAAATGTGCTGGTTAGAAACATACACATCAATAAACAGTGATTTAAAAATTCAGCAGGCTTTTAAAGCTTTGGCCCCATCTGCCTCACAGATTCACACAGTGGGGCCCAGCTGGGCTGGATTTGCCGAAGGCTTCTCTGAATGGATGCCATGGGTTCCATGCCCTTTCTGACCAATCATGGCTTGGAATTGTCAGCCTATGCCCTCAGTTGCACCTCTTGCTCCAGTTGCTTCCTCTTATTAGCCAGGATGGAGTTGTCCTGCCTTCCTCCTCTCCTTTTTTAGGCTAACCTGAGGAGGAACAAAGGGCCTTTCAGGCTCTCCACCTGCTGCAACAAGGTTTTCTTGCCCCTATAACTACATGCTGGAGAAGGGCTAAGGGCAAATGCTCTGTCCTTGTCCTCAGGATATTATATTGGTGCTTAATTGCTTAATGTGTGGGGTTGTTGCTTTTGGCTGATTAGACAGTACATTCTCCTATTTGTTTGGTTCAAGCCAGAATCACATTCAGGTTTCCACACATGACATGACATACTGGAACAACTTGAGGGGCGGATGTAGTGTTTGCAGGGGAGTGAATCTGTTCAGCTGTTTGGGCAGACAATAACTAAGAAAAAGGGTATGTAACTCCCAGAATTGTAGGATTCAGCATGTAGCTGGGACTGAGAGATTAATCAGCGCAGACTGCGTGGGCTCTGACTCAATGGTAGCTCTAACCCTGTACAGAGGTGGAGCATGGCTTGGTGCAAGCCATGTGCCCAGGTCTGGGTGCGCCTGACAATACTTCTGGCAGAGTAGCTGTTTGACCTGTGAGGTCTGCAAATCACAACAAAGGGTAGCTCATAGTCAGACTAAGCAGCACCTTTTGCTGCAACGAGTACAATCTTTTTCTTTACTGTTTATTTCATAAAGTGTTAGATTTCATGCCACATATTACTCCCAGATCATCAGGTGGCTTCTAGGGGTAGCGCGTAGGCAATGGTGCCTTGAGAATTTTAGCCTACTGTGTGCAGATTTTCTTATTTCCCAAGACCACAGGCAGACCAACAATCTTCCAGAATCTCCTTTGTTAAACCAAACCATAATCATTGCATTATTTTTAGAATACAGTAGTTATTTATCATGTTGTGTTAGTAGTTTAAAGACGTACTGGTTTCAGTGTACTCCTTTATTCAGAGCTAATGTTTCTTCCATATGTTAAGTTCTCACTTCATCTCTCTTGAATCTCGTAGATCCATCTTCTGCTTTTTTTCAGTTTACTCATCCCAGTTCCAGGGCCCCTATAGTATATCAGAGCTGTCTTTATGGCTAGGAATAGTTGGCCATGTCTCTTACAGGAGTCCATTAATCTCAATTTTGAAATGAAAAGTGTAGTTGCTAAAGCACAACATGAGGCTTTCTTTCACTTTCTAAGATACAGCACAATGTTTCCATAGTGCATCTAGCCATAGATATGTGCTGCAGGAAAACTGCACCTTCCATTGCTGCATTTAGCTTTCAAATGATCTGTCGTAGAGAAGTAACAGTTAAGTTGGGACAGTTCCATGCTGTGCTAATTTATTATTAGAACCAGCCTACCTGGAGAAATCACAAACCACCATGCTGTTTAACTATTTTTTTTAGTTGTCTTCCATTAATAATGCTTTGTGTGACCCTGGAACCAGGTACACTCACGCCATGTGATCCCTAAAATGAGGGGACTCACCCTGCGTCTTGTTTTTACTTGAAAGGGGACATACTTTATTTATAAACTGTACAGTTTACACCCCACTCTCTGTGACACCTATTAGTAGCAATAGCCCTACAATCCTCATGCCTCCTGGAAAGCGAGAGTCCAGGATGAACTCCAGAATTGTTTCCCCATCACAGATAAAGAGCTGATGTCACATGATCACTAGACCAGGTGGGGTGGTTGTGCTTTTAATATCTTGTTGTTATGCTCTTAGTTGTTGTGTTGCCTCATTTAAATTATAATGACAATAATTCATGGCAACTCTACAATCGTTCATGCAGGAAATCTCCAGATTATGAAAGTTAAATATTGTGAATGGGAATTTACTTGGGATGCCATTGTTTCTATATGAGAAGTGGCTATGCCTCATGCTGCATAGCTCAGTTTATTTACGTTGACTTGAGAAGGACTTTGTTATGAAATTTAAAGAGAATAGTTTGCTAGAGACTGGAAGTCTGGCTGACAACCTCCCACTCCTGCAGTCTCTTTGATGGGCTCATCATGAATACCTCACAGATGTCTGCCTTCCAATTCTATGTGAACAAATGGGATTTTGTGCATACACATTTGTAGAGGTTTCTTGAACATGTGGGCCTTGAAGTCAGAATTAAATATGGGAGGAAATTAGGGCATGAAGAAAAGAACCAGTCTGCTAGAACCATCCATTTGAGAGAAACAATGCAGAATTAGACAGTGATTTTGAGCAGATGCAAGGAACATGGGGAGTGAGATTCCAGTCTCACATAAAATATTGGACCTCGTGTGGATGATTAGTGCTATTCTTCCTCTCTGTTCTAAATGGCTGATGGTGATTTCACCACTTTGTCCCAAACTAGACTGGAGTTGTATCATGGGAATTGCATTGCTGATCCATTGTTTGTTTGCTTTTGGGTGGATGTAACACTCAATGACAGGTTGTGAGGGGGAGCGTCTAGAAACTCAGGAGCGCAAGGTCAATGAACAATTGTGTTATTAATGTATCATTTTCCATTTGCCCTCTAATTTCTAGATTACTTCCCTCCTCTTTCTGCTCTAGTTTTTCCCAATTTTGATATCTCAGTTAAGCTTCAGTTAAGTTCTTAAGCTAGACTTTCAAGCTTGGGAAACTTTACAAAAGTAATTTCGTGTGTGTTCTCATGCTTGGGAAGCTTGACTTTGAAAAAAAAAACAAAACCATTTGACATCTTCATTATGGTAGTGCCCAAGGACCAGCCAAGAGTGAGGCCCTAGGGTTCTAGGCATTGTACAAACACAGAGTAATAGAAGGTTCCTGTCCCAAAGAGCTTACAGTCCAAATAGACAAGAAAGACATGGGATGTGGGAAAGGGAATAACAGACAGGCAGAATGAACAATGTGATGGCTGTAAACATTATGTTAGGACCACAGTTTTAGGGAGGTGGGTGGAGTAGTTAAGGGGATAAGCTAAATGAAAAGGGAAGGGAAGTGGCCGAGGGGGAAGAAGAGGATAAGAAGGGCAGGTGTGGAGTGAAGTTTAAGTGAAGAGACTATGAGGGAGAGGGAGGGTTGGAGCAAATAGCCAATCAGCAGAGGTAGAACAGTAGGAAGTTCTCTGTCCAGGGGTCACTGTTTTTGCTCCTGTCTGCAATGCTGGAGTCCCTGGTTGGTTCCTCTCTGGAGTTTTCTCCCAAGCCCACATGGGAGGAAGGCACCACCTGGATCCTAGTGCCCCTAGAGTATGGTCTAGGGAGTCCAGGGGGAGGGCTGGCCCTAGCTGGGCTGCATATTCCCTCCTCCCCCACTAGTGCAGCTGTCCCAGCTTTGGCTGCTTCTGCCCCTACCAGCTAGCTAGAGTCTCTGGCTCCCCTCTGCAGTTTTTTCCCCAAGCCCACATGGAGAGGGGTGGCACCACTGGGTGCTAGTACCCCAGTGGGGTTGGGGGGAACTTGAAAACATATCAGTATAGTAAGACTGCTAAAGAAAGTTTTTATGACCATTTTAGCAATGCTTTACTGGGTTTTGCAAAGGCTAAAATGAGTCTCCAAGTAGCATCAGCAGATAAAAGGGGAAAGCAGGCCAGAGTCACTTGAACATCACCATCAACTGTAATTGTGTCAGAGCTTATAGCCTGTGCCAGGTCAGCCACACACAAATGACATAATTGCAAACACTTGAGCAGACTTCATATTCTATCTAGAAAAGGGCAGCCCTACGCACACAGTAGCCAGTATTTTAACCAAGTCACTATTACAATTTGCTAAACTAACACAACAAATTAAACTGTTGAAAATTGGATACAGTTTTAAATTATTGATTTCAAAAGTCCTAGTAAATACACTATTGTTAAAAAAAATCAATTATGGTACCAAGTTACGATCAGTTGGATTGGACCCAGTGTATACAAAAGATATAAATAGTACAAAGATATGTTCTGATCTGCAAGATGCTTCACCTCAGTGTCGTTGCATGGTTCTGAGCCCTCTCAGTTACTACCTTTGACATCAGTGGGAGTAAAATCAGCTCACATGAGATGCTCAGCAGCTAGCAGGAGCAGGTTTGCAGAGTCTAATTCTGATCTGGAATACAAGCTTGGTATCACCACATATCTGGAAAAATCAGCTGCTACATAGGTCAGCATCATACTTTATTTCTCAAGCTATGAGATGATGTGTATCACGTGTGTGCGATCAGAACCAGGCCCATAAATTATTTTATTGTGTGGTCTCAGATTTGTTGAGCTGACTCTTACCATTTGTTAGATCACATTATTCAATATTATATTCAGTGGATAATTTGCTGTGCTCATTCCCTAAAATGAACACAGTATTCCTCACAATTCCAGCAATACAAAAATAGCAACGTTTTAGCATTCTTTGAATTTAAAAATGTGATCCATCAAATTATTACAAGTTCCTCATTAGGGGTCCAGGGGTAAGGCACCAGAGTTGTGTTCCTGGCTTTGCCACTGATTGTGTGAGCCATGTCGCAGTTTCCCCATCTGTAAAATGGGGTTAATGATACCTACCTTTATAAAGTATTTTGCATTCTAAGGATGAATAGTTTAAAGTATTATTTATTTATAAACCTGTTGAAAAAATGTTAAGAAATCATGAAAAAGAGGAAATTTCTTGGTTCTTTCCATTTCACTAGGTTCAAAGTGGACCCATTTTTCGTTTTTCTAAAAAGATTTTGTTGTGAATTTTTAAACAACTTTTTATTGAAATCTTTGCTGAACTAAATCTTTGCTGAATCAACATTCTTTCATTTACAAAAACTTGTTTTTGATCATTTTGTTTGAAATTTTTCAGACAGTGCTTTTAATATATCCAGGTATGTAGCTTGCAGTTTTAGTTTTAGGATTTCTCATCATATCAGTTTGTATTTTCTCCCAATATTTAGGAAGCTTTGTATTTTAAATATGGATCTTCCAATTGGTTGTGTGATTTTTTTTTCAGTTGTTTTTTTCCTACTTCTTTTCCCAGCATTTTTAATAGCCTGAACAGATCTATGTGTAAATGACTGCAGTGTTGCAACAATTACATACTGACTGAGTGTGTCTCCCTCTAGACGCTAGCCCAAATAGGGGATATTAGATATATTAGTTACCAGAGGATAATAGAGGATATTAACCTATTGCTGCTACTTGGATTACTGGATTACTACTTTAGTTCAAGTGGTAGAGGTGTGTGCTCTGAAGTTCTGGATTCAGACTCCACAGATATCAGATGAATGGGCTATGTGACAATTTCCCTCTTTATTAGGTAGATTATGGAATAGTCAAAGAGATGGAAACAGCAGGAAAAGTTACTTTAAGTGACTGCAGTATTGCAATTAAGTTCTGTTCGGTGAATGTTTCTGTGCTTGAATATCTCTTCCAGCCCTCTCTTCTGATAGAGGTTCCATTACAGGGATTGGTTGACTTATAAAAGTCAGTCATGTGATTTCCACCTGGAAGTCTGATCTTCATGATTATGTGGTATATACAATCTGCAGCCAGTGATCTTTTGCACTTGAAACTGAGACAGAACTCTAAGGAAATAAGAAATTTAGAGCAACAGTAGCTTTGTTACATTTCAAAACAACAATCCCATTGCAACAACACTGTGTATGAACTTTACAGCTATTATCCAGCAACCCCACAGCTGTCACTTTGGTGAACCTTTTGATAAATTGGATTATGGTATTTATAGAATCTATTAAAATACAACCCATCATGTGTTTGTTTATATGTTGACAAGATGATGTACACCCTGCAGGTCAAAGGTGATGTGAATTGTTATGGTGTTCTTGTCAAAGCAGTTAAAAAAGGAACATTTAAATATTTTTTTGTGGAATTACATTATTACATTACATTATTTTGTGGAATTACATTATTACATTACATTATTCAACTGAGAGTGCGACAACAACACACGAAATTGTTATTCAGAAATATTCTACTGATCTGACACTAATATCTGTGATTCGTATCAATCAAAAATACTTTCCTACTTCTCTGATATGTTAAAGAATTGGCAGCTCCGATAGAAAAACAAATAGCAAAATTAAACAGAAAGGCATTGATTTAACTACTTGGGTGGTTTATCCTGTGCCTCAAAGAACTTTTCATTCCATCTTATCACCTATTAATTACCTCCTTTTAATTAAATTAGCTGATATAACACATACAAAACTTTAGGATTACTTAATTTGTTCTAAATATTCTAACTTAAAAACATGTATTGTTTTGAACATCATTGCAAAAAATGGAGCAAAAATAAGGTATAATCAATTGACTGACTTGTAAATTTAACCATGATGGGCCCAATTCTGCCTATAGATACACCTGTGTAAATCCTATTGTAAACTATGAGATTTGTAAATTCATCTCTAAAATCAGGTTAGTATGAATTGGAAGTGTTACCTGCAGGATTGGACCCAAATGCACACACTGTAGGATCCAGAGTATTTTCCCAACATCCCCTTAACCTCTTTTCAACTAAATCCTCATGGAGGTACCGAATATAAATAGCTGGGCTGAGAGCTAGGGCAGATGGATGACAGGGAAGAATCTGTTCCAGTTCCACATTGTAACTATTTGGGTTTTTTATTCCAGCACCTAACACATCACATGCCTTCTAAAGAAATAAGAAAGACCTGTTCTCTGCCCCAACCTAAATATAAAAAACTTTAAACAGGTGAGATAAGGTAAGGGAGTGCAACGGGAACAAATACAGTTGTATGGCTGCTCAGGTGTGTCATTTACATATTTTTTAATTACTGAGATATCTATGCTTTACTTTCTTCTTCTATTAAATTAGGTTTTATAAATGAATTTGTTTATTTGAAGGCGGGATTGGCGATGGCGGGCATGAGGGAGGAGAAGAGTATGTACAAATAGCAGAGGAAGGGAGATCAAGGAGATGGAGAGAATGCAGGGAAAGTTTAAGGAGCAGGAATTTGGAAGTGGGAGACATGGTGGACAAGGAAGATGGGTGGAGCCAGGTATAAGTCACTGACTGTTGGGCACTTGAGTCCTGGGACATCTGTTGTTCTGTTGAAGATGAAATAGCACAGGCCCTGATGTCACTGGAACAAAAGGTATTTAGATACCTAAACCCCAGACTTTGGCACCTATGTCTAAGTCCTCATTTCAGGGTGCACTGCAATCCACAAAATGCCTGCCTAACCCTGTAGGCACCTAAGCTCACAGGATGCCTAAATGTTTACTGTAAAAATTTCTTAGAGCCTAAATTTCTGCCTCTAGGCATGCACCCTGCTGCCTCACTCAAGGTGTCTGGACATCCATCTCCTGCTTAAGCCCCAGAGCAATCCATGAACTAGGCATTCACCAGCCTGTCTCATGTGCGGGGCCTGATCTGGCATGCATGCTCAAAGGTCGTCTTCCAGACTTGATTCTGTTCAAAATCTGACCATGGGAGATGGTGGCTCATCTTATAACTTTTACCCCAATGATTACAGCAGTCTCCTGGGCTATGAGAGATATGGATTAAATTCCCCCTCTGCCTGAGGAGGAGAAAGGATTTGAAGAGGGCTGTCCCTTCTCTCAGGTGAGTGCTCTAACCACTGAGCTCTAGGATATTCTGATGTGTGGCTCCCTCAATCCCATCTGTTGAGGCTGTTCAACTGAATGTAAAGAATTAAAGAATTATTGGAATGGGGAAGTGGATCCTGGACTATACTCTCCCGCTCTTTCTGACTCAATGATTTTAAATTATTTATATGCAGTGGAACAGCTTCAACAGGAAACATCGAAGGAGACAAGTGGTGCAGGAACCACTTGTCTCCTTTGAATAGTGAGGGTGCTGGAAGCACCCACCTTATCCCTGTCTATCCCTCGCCCTCAGGGGTGGGAGACCAGCAGCCAGGATCCTGGGGTGGGGAGCTAGGACCCAGGGCATTGGGGGCTGGGACATGGTTGTAGGGGGCCAGCTGCAGAACCCTGACTGAAACCTGAAGGTGCCACAGCAGTCCCCACAGGCCTAGTTCCTGCGCCTATGAAGGAGACCCACAACCAGTATCCCATTGCTCAGTGCCTAGAGCACTCATCTGGCCTGTGGGTGATACAAGTTTAATTCCTCCCTCTGCAGGGGAGAAGAAAGGATTTCAACAGGGGTCAGCGGTTAGAGAACTCTCCTGAGAGGTGAGAGACCACTGTTCAAATCTTTTCTCTCCCTCTTGAATTGAACCAAACCTTGCCTCACATTCCAGATAAGTGCTCTAAAGACTGGGCTAAAAGTTATAAGGTGGCTGCGCGCACACACACACACACACACACACACACACTTTTGTGTACAATGAATCAGCTCCTAGCTCATGCTGACAAAAAAACAACTTAGGTGCTAAAGCCGCCTGACTCCAAGAGAGAGGTTCCTGGTTTTGTGTCACGAGCAGAGACAGATGCCTCCTTGCAGCCCGTCCTTAGGTGTCTATCTTTGTGAGCAGGGTGGGGCTTAGAGCACACTCATTGGCATCGTCCTTTAGCTAGCTTAGGCAGGGAACTATCTAGCATGCTGACTTTGTGGATTGCCTTTTGAGGTGCCTGTCTCTCCCCATTCATTGTATAGGGAAACTAGGCACCTAACTCAAAATTGGGTGGACCACAATGTTGTTTCTAGGTGCCTGTAAGTTAGGACATCTGTCCTTTTGCAGATCTGGACCAAAGAGACCACAATGGTACCCCTGCAGGGGAGCTGCGAGCTTTGGAGATTTACTTCCAGAAGGCTCTCTGGTGGTGGTGATGGCTGTATAGTAATAGAGGTGTACCCGGGCTCCTATCTCCCAGGGCCAGCTGCTTGTGGAGCTGGTATAAAGGAGAAAGGACAGCAGCTTTTCTTTTATTTATATTACAGAAAAGTAATTTTAGGGGTTTTTAAAGTAATTTAAACACAGCTTGTGTTGCATTTTCAAATCCCATTTTAGCAAGGAAGAGGGCTAATTCCTTTGTTTTAAAATGAAAGCTGAGTTTGTCCTTCACAGGCCCCCAAAATGTCCTTATTTTACCCTGCCTCTCCAGTTTGCCAATGCCTTGACCCGGAAGCACTGCTTCAGAGGTTAGGACAGGAGATATGTCTTGTCATTCACTCTTAGGCTTCTCTGATGAGACTGCCAGCAATTAGAACCAATTCTGATGGTAGTTATATGATGAGGACACTTTCTCAGTAGGAACTGGACTGAGACCACAGAAGTCCTTTACATAAGCTAAGGCACAGCCATCAGACAATAACAACATTTGGTCCCTAAGGGTCTGATCCTGAACCCATTGTAGTCAATGGCAAAATTCCTATTTACTCAAATCTGAACAGGAGAGGGCCCAAACAACATGGACTGAATTCACATGTCTGACCAGAGATGTAAAGCTTCATACTGTTCCCATCTGAATGCTGCCTTAGTGTGAATGGGTATTGATTACAAGGGCCTGTAATGTGTGGGTGTTCTACATTGCAAAATTTTTAGGTAAATGATAGGAAACCTGAAACCAGATGAAATTCAGGTGGTTTTAGATTTCATTCCAAACACAAAACTTAGGCCAGGATCACACAGGTTCTTGGACAAACCTGTTATGGAACATGTGCTTAGTTTTATGCAAACCTACACTGAATTTTAAAGAACTCAAAATGTAAATCAAAGTTCAGGGGTGAATACTGTGAATCAAAAATGAAGAGTTTGCAAAAGATCTCTGTTCAGTGAAATGGCCAGGAGTGGTTCCAGTAATGCTTATATAGCTGTAAACTAGGGGATGGCCTAGAGACCTAATATCGCCCTTTACTGTGTTTTCTAGTTTTTCTGAGTTTCAGACCTTGAATATTTTTGCACATATTTTTGTTTCTTGTGGCTGAAGTATAAATAATGGAAACATGATACCCTGAGCTTGCCTTTGAATGTATTCTTTGGCATGTCTCATGCTTTATACAGAACTTCATAGCTCTAAAAAGAGATAAAATCCAGTTTTATTAGTTAAGCTTTTCGTTTTTGTTAATGTCATTTGTTATGTTTGTTTATCTCTACACAAAGAACAGACTCTCAGTCTAAAACAATGAAACAAGAAAGAACAAAAGTAAAGTCTCTTTGAGAGAACAGGAGGTTGATTATGGAAGTCTGCTGAGCATGAGTACAAAACAGTTGCTGAGCTCTATGTGCAGTTAATATATTTAGAAATGAAAGGTGCAGTACATGGAAAATAAAAGATCTATAGCTATATATTCCTCAATTTTAGGACATTTGTGACCTAACATTTATGTGCATGTAGTTTATTCATTTTCCATATCTGGTGTTCCATATTTGTTTGCACAAGTGGTTAGTTAGGCAGCTACTTATCCATTTGTACATGCAAATACCTAATTTGTGGGCACAATCATGGTAAATTAATGCAAATGAGGATGGAAATGCATCTACAATTTGTTCTTTATTTGGTAAAAATTTGGCCCTTCAGGTGGTTCATTGCAGTATGATGGAGAATATTCTTATGGTGCAAGTCACCAGATGGCACTGTTACACAGTTTTACAAGTTTTTTCCCAGCATGTGAGCAGTGTTCAGTCTTTTACAATATGCTGCATTGTTGCTAGCTTTTGTAATGTTGTATCTTTTGTGGGGAACTGTTGCAAGTGGCAGTATAGTTTGCACCCTCCCTTAATCTCTCTAGCTAGACTCAATTGTTGGGGCAAAGTTGATATCTGGGAACCAGGCAGTGTTGTATTGGCTAAGATGCCTGAGAGGTTTGCCTGTGTGCCATTTGCAACTTACTCTGTTTAATGGTTGGTGTTAAGAAATAAAAAGAAAACATGAGAAATAATGTAGACTGTGCATCACTGATTTCTCCTGCAATGGTCAACAAACATGAAAAGCCCCAAAAACCTATCCTTGGGAGACGGGCACTAATATCAATCTTTGGTAAATATACTTTCTGGAAGATTTAACTCAAGTAAACAATTACAAATGATTCAATTTGGTGTCATTCTTCTACCCCATTTCCTCTTATGCCTTCCGCTGTTTAGCTGTGCTTGGTGCTTTATGACATCAGAGCCATCAAGTTATCGTCAATTTGGTTAACTTTGGATGTCTGAAAAGCTTTTGAAATACAAACATCTATACACATGGTATTAATATGGTTGAGATTTTAAATATTGTAATCCATATCTATGTTAATATCTAGAAAACTCAGAACTTCTCATAGGTTTTGTAAATAAGGGGTAGAATTTTCAAAACTTCCAAATAACTTAGGAGCACAAGTCCCACTGAGAGTTTATGGAATTTGTGCTCCTAAGTCACTAAGATGCTTTTGAAAATCACATGCATGGCCTCTTCAAACATATCTGGTTATCTTAGATAAGGATTTAGATTTCCTCCATCTGATAACCTTGAAATAGTTACACTTTAAAAGATACATTGCTCTCTCTTTTGTAACCTCAGGATTCTAAGTAATGCACGTACTGGTATGCAGTTATTGTCAGTCTCCAGACATACTCATATTCTTGTCACTTACACACTATCTCAAGGCTTTCAAAGAATGATTGAGGCATCCTGGACAGTCAAGATTTGAAATTAAAATAGAGTGCTAGAGGCATATTTTTAGGTTTTTGTGATTTTAAAATATGTGCACATATATCTGGAAAGCTTTCTCAGCACAATAGTCCTTGTGAGCGATATGAGGAAGAAATGTTTCCTAATGCTCGAGCTTACACCGCTGAAGAAATTATTGGATAGGTCATTTTAAGGAAGTAACTTTCAGCAGTTTAGAGCTCTCAAAACTGCTGCTGCTGCAACTGTTGTGTACCAGTAGAGACAATAAACGAAAGCAAGAAGGATATTTTGGTAGAGAAAAGATATTTAAAAACACCACCACCGCCAACACTCACACAACCCCTAACCCCCTAAACAGATCAATAAAACTTCCAGTTGAATTGTATAGAACATATTTACTTAATGCTGTTTAAATGGAGCTTAATAGAAGTTAGTACAATTTTTAACATTAATATGATTTAACAACTCTTCAATTTTAATGGGGCCTTTCAAATGTTGCTACTCCAAAAGGCACTGAAGCAGCTACAATATAACCTTAATGATATAATAAATATTTGTGTCAAATATATTCTTCCACAATGTCTGTGAATATGACCAATAACTGTTTGCTCATTACTTTGAGAATTGTTGCTGGTGAACTTTATGATGGCATCATATCAGTTCATATTTGTACCTTACCTATGACTCACCACTAAATGACTAACAAGTTGCATTTTACACTCTGAGATCATAAAGACGTCATCGAATGTCGGACAAATATTGTTCTAATTTTACTCTAGTGCAAAATCAGATTAATCTCTAAATCAACAGGACTCCATGTCTCTATGTATGTAGATCTATGCAAGAGTAAAATCTGACTCAATAGCATCTGATATGTCTGCTAAAATAAATGCCATATATTTTAAACATTCCCTGTTTTGCAAATATAGAATCACGAATATTTTTCTTTCAAAACATTTGTTCTCAATTGTAGCCCTCTTCCTTTAAAAAGGTCAGAAGAAGTTCAAAATCACATGCTGGAATATATTTTTTGTTTGGAAAAATGATCTGGTCATTGCCATAACAAAGCTATATTAAATTCTTTTAGTTGTATGATATTTTTGTATTAATACCATATTTTAAAGGTATTCATGCAATAGTAGAGTTCTTATGGCAGTGTTACAGTTCAGATATTTGCCATGTTTTCCTTTAGAAATTTTTAAACTTACAACTGAAGTAATTGTTGTGTGAAGAAAATATAGACAGTTTTTTAAAAAAGAAATACCCTGTGGATAATTACATCATAACAGATCTCTGGAGTGTCTTGGGCGATACAAGTCACAGGGTTGAGTGTAGGCAGTAAATGAATGACACATGATGAGGCTGAGATTTATTCTCCTCTCTAGGCAAAGTTATGGGAAAGTTCTGTGAGTACGTACTATTCATGTTGATATGAGTTATATGTACAAAGTTCCAGTGGATAGGGCACTGGACTGGGAATCACAAGGCCTGAGTGCTAGTCCCCACTCATCTACTGATTCACCGCTTAACTTCTCCATGTCTCAGTTTCCATTTTTGTAAAATGAGACTAATGGTATATGTCCATTTTTGTAAAGGGCTTTGAGATCTATAGAGGAAAAGTGCTAATAGTCAGTGCTAAATACTATTATTATTTTATAATTACTTGTGTTTTAAGAATTGAAACATTCCATCCTGATCCCTGAGTCCACACCTCCAAGATAAATAAATGTTTCAAAATATGCAGACTTGGGGTTCTTTCTCCAGATACATAGAAGATTTACAGCACAGTTAATAGGAACTAAGCAACAAAGAGTCCTGTGGCACTTTAAAGACTAACTAAAGTATTGAAGCATAAGCTTTCGTGGGCTAGTACCCACTTCGTCGCATGCATGCAGTGCCACTGCATCTGACGAAGTGGGTACTAGCCCATGAAAGCTTATGCTTCAGTACTTTAGTTAGTCTTTAAGGTGCCACAGGACTCTTTATCACTTCTGCAAATCCAGACGAACACAGCTACCTCTCTGATTAGGAACTAAGCATACTCTTGGAATATTTTGAGGAGAATATCACCTCTGGTAACCGTTATGGAGTTTCACATACTCATACTTGCTGAATTCAAAATGGCTTTGGGCCTTTTTCAGCTCCTGCTAAAGTCAGTGTTAAAATTCACACTGATCTTTAATGAGGTCACGATCATGCCCTTTGTGAATAGATAATAGGATACTGATTCTAAACATTTTTGGAGAAATAACATTTTGGACTGAAAATTTTAAAAAATAGCATTTTAAAAAATCATGAATTTTTAAATTGTATTATTGTAAGGTTTACGTATAATTCATAGTTAAATGATTTTAAATGCTTTGTTTTCAACAGTTGGATTTGATTTAATTAAAATGGTTGGTTTTTTCATAGAGACAATAATGCTCCCTAATTTTACTTTAGCAGGAATTTAGTGAGTGGGTAAATCCTAAGAAATTTATGGAAAGGGGTAAAATAAATGACAAGAATATAATTCTTCTAGCCACTTTAATTTTCATGACATGATATCACAAAAAAAATTGGGATACTGTGGATGAGAAAGATAAAGTCATAGATGTGTGTTGCTAAGTATTCATTTGGATGACTGGTTAGCAAAAGCCACTCTTATCTATGGGTTAATGTATTTAACTGTTGAACAAAAATTATTGCTTTGATGGAGCGTTGTGAGTCTTTATTTACATAACTGTACTTCTCTACTTGGTCATCACAGGATCAGATATACAGACAAAATTCTTTATACATTCAGTGTTGATCTCTGTTGCACATTGTGTACTTCTTTGTGCTGAACTCCCATTGACACCAATGCCAATTCTGTGCATGGAATACATGAAAAATAGCGATTGGCGCTATAGACTGGAGGAGAGAATTCCCTTGCGTATGGCAGATTGTCATTTTTTGTGAGACACGTAGCTTTATGGAAGACACAACAACTGTTAAGTGTTAGATTATAGCATGCCTCTGAATTTACCTCATTATTAAGGTTGTCCTGCCCTTTTAACATGTTTACTCATCTTTGATTCCAAGGGTTTTATGGTAAGTGTAATAAATTGCCTACCCAGATGCCACATGAGATTACTAGATAATTTACTAACCTGGACAAAGTAAATCTCTCGCTCAGGAAGCCCAGAGTAGCTCATGTCCTTCTATAAGGTCTACTAGGGAATGAAGGACGTTTGAGGAAAAAAAGGAGTAAAATGTGTCAGTGAAACACTGTACTTTGCGACTAGGCAATCTGTAGTACAGTACTACTTTGACAAAATGGGTCAGTGAAGGCTAAAATCATAATGCATTGATTCCTCTCTTTTCTCTTCCTGTCCTCCCAGTTTCTTAGACAGTAGTTAAACAATTTTTAACTCTCAAAAATGACAGTTTTGGGACTGCAGCAGCTGCTGTGGGGCTGTCTCACAACAGTATCTTATCTAAGTTGGCTGTGACTCCTGTAATATTAGTGACTCCTTCATACTGAAATACTTCTTCATCTTCTCCTCTCACCTTGTCCGTGATATTGATTGGAGACATAAGGCTTTTTGGTTTACTCTTGTTGGATGGAGTGAGTTGAAGATACTAAGAAACACACAGCATTTAAGTTTAGGAATGTCTTCAGAATAATTGTAAAATATGAAATCTATGTTGTTCACAATATGTTGGAGGTCAGTTTTCCCTCAAAATAGAATGCTTGACAATTGTGCTTTCTTATGTGGGTTAGAAAAAGAATGTAGCAGACTTAGGAAAATATAATAATTTAAGAAGTGACATATTTCAACAAAAAATAAAACTGTAGGGAGTACAGAAAAGAAGTAAAACCATAGGAAACCATTACTTCATTAGGACAAACATTTAATATGTTTTAAAGACTCCTTATTAAAAAGGGTTAGTTCTAGGACATTTGTGTTTGTGTGAGATCATAAATCTGTCACATAAGAAGCAGAAGGTGCTTCTTATTACAGATACACTGATTTCTATTAGAACTATGTCTAGCTCTTTGGAAGTAGTTAATCTGAGTAGCTGGCTAATACTCTGGTTGCAAATAGATGCCTTAATGCTTGCTCCTCTTCCAAATGTGGTGATGAATTTGCTTGGGAAGGCTCATCCACAAATTCAGAGCCGGTATCTGATTTACGAGACATTTGAAAAGGAGTAAAAGAAAAACTGTATTGCATCTTGTTAACAGGAACATATTCATTTAAATTTGGTATCCCAAGCAAAATATTTAAGTGAACTCCCAAATTTATACAAGTTTTCTTTCTGCTTCCCCATTTTGCTTCTTTTTCTAAGCCCCCTTCCTGAGCATATCTGTTCCCTCAATGCCCCCCAACTCTAGGGTTGCCAACTTTCTAGTCGCACAAAACCGGACACACTAGCCCCACTCCTTCCCTGAGGCCCTGCTCGCTACATTTCCCTCCCTTGGTAGCTCACTCTCTCCCACCCTCACTCCTTCACTGGGCCGGGTCAGGGGGTTGAGGTGTGGGAGAGGGTGAGGGCTCTAACTTGGGGTGTGGACTCCGGGGAGGGGCCAAAATGAGGGATTTAGGGTGCAGAAGGGGGCTCCAGGCTTGGGCAGGAAGTTGGGGTGTGGGAGGGGGTGAGAGCTCCAACTGGGGGTGCAGGCTCTGGGGTGGGGCTGGAGATGAGAGGTTTGGGATGCAGGTGGGGGCCCCAGGCTGAATGGTGGGGCTGAGGGATTTGGAGTGCAGGAGGGGGCTGCACTTTATGGAAGAGACAGGGGGTTGTGGTGCAGGAAGAGATGAGAGCTCGGGGGGTGGAGCCGGGGATGAGGGGTTCAGGGAGTGGAAGGGGGCTCTGGGCTGGGGTGCAGGTGGATGAGGGCTTTGGGGGGGCCATAGATGAGGGGTTTGGGGTACAGGAGTGGGCTCTGGGTTTGAGAGAGCTCAGGGCTGGGGCAGTGGATTGGGGCTTGGGTTCAGGGCACTGGCTTACCTCAGGCGGTTCCCGGTCAGCAGTGCAGCGGGTGGGCTGAGGCAGGCTGCCTGCTGGACCTGGCACCAGGTATCTGCGCCCTGGAAGCAGCCAGCAGGTCTGGGTTCGCGGGGAGTGGAGATGGGAGAGGGGTAGACCCAGGAGGTTCCACACAACAATCTTGCCTGCAGGCAGAGCCCCCTCCCCAGCTCTCATTGGCCAATGCCAGTGGTGAGCTCGGTGTGGGGGCAGCACACAGAGCCCCGTAGTCCCCCCATCAAGGAGTCCTGAGCCAGACCTACTGACCACTTCCGGGGTGCGGTGCAGTGCCAGCCAGGAACAGATATGGACTAGCCTGCCTTAGCGCTGCAGCACTGCCGACCAGATTTTTAATGGGCCAGTCAGCTCATGGGTTAGTGTATGCACACACACTCACTCTCACACCCTCTCTCTGTCCAGTGCTGTTCATCTGCCCCTTTGTTGACTGGCCTCAGAAGAAACAAGCTGACTCTTCAGTCTTCATGCGGGTTTCAGGGTTTCCTCTCTCCCTTTCTCCACAGACATGGGGATGTGAGTTGGGGGAAATCTCTGCCAAACTGGGGGAGCTGCAGACTTCCTTTCCTGGAGAGTGGGGGAAACAAGGCTATTCCTGTCAGGATTAGGAAGATCACTAACCCACATTAATGAATTGCCCTCCTTACCCCATCTCTATTTAAGGGGAAAGTGTCTAAGTTTGGGGAGAGTTTACATTTTCAACTACCACCTTGTCTGGGTCTCCCAGTGCTCTTAGTCTTATCTGTGTCTTTTAGATTGCAAACTCTTAGGTACAGTGACTGTTTTTATGTATGCCTATTATAGCACATCACTAGCATTCACTAGCTAATTATTAATAATAATTAAATTGACCTCTGTTGTCCCTGTTGACTTCCATTGCATTACACTAGGGATTAATTTAGACCATTGTGTTTCACAGTAAAGACAGCTGGGGGAGAATAATTAAAAAAAACCCAGATTTTGTGTGTTCCTAGCCATGAAAAACACCCTCACTTTGCTGAGGGTAGATGTGTCTGAGATTCAGGATAGAAATGATGTGAAATGGGAAAGGTCCTGGAATGAGAGAATGAACTGGAAAGATCCTAGGGTATTTAGGGAAAGAGAATGAGTAGAAAGGAAAGATAAATGTAGGCTTTAGTGCCAAAGAGATGAGGGGACAGAGAAAGGGTTGTGTTGTGGTGGCTGGTGTAAACAAAAAAGATATGCATAGCTAATTCTGCTGTAACATACACATGTGAAAATCAGGAGTTACTCCATAGAGTTCAGGGGAATTATGCTGATGTAAGGGATCCAGAGAATGATGTGAGAGTTCTTGGGATATGGTGGGAGGCAGAGAAAAATGGGAAGTTGGGGTAGAGAGCAAGCAGAAGGATGCAATGGAAAGGAAAAAGGTGAGAACTGGAAATGAGGGTGAAGAAAGATACTAAAACCAAGGGGGAAATGGATAGAAAGAAGGACAAAAACTGTACAGAGTTAGAGTTAAAGGACAAAACCAATATAACACAAATCTTGGTTAGTCATTTATTTTTATTTTTTTCATTGTCAGGTGTTTTCTGATGTAATTGTAATGAAGTGGGGGAGGGCAGGAAAGGACAAGAATGCTAAGACTTTGTGATGGATGTAGAAGATGGTAGGCAGAAGACAAAATAATGGAAGTTAGATATGGAAGGGGAAATCAGAGGCCATTGTGGGGAGGAAGTTTCCAAATTTACCTAGGAAAATAGATCAAGGAAAGGTGAGGAACTGTGATGACATGCATGGTATCTTTACAATGTTGTATTGAATCATCACGCAATGTTAAGACACAGAAATCCAAATGTAGCCATTTGTAGAGTTTATGTATGTATGTGTATGTGTGTGTGTGTATGTGTATGTGTGTATATATATACACACACACACACACACACACACACACAGGGGTAGGCAAACTTTTTGGCCTGAGGGCCACATCGGGGTTCAAAATTTTATGGAGTGCCGGGTAGGGAAGACTGCCTCCCCAAACAGTCTGACTCCACCCCCATCCACCCCCTCCCACTTCTGACCCCCTGACTGCCCCCCTCAGAACCCTCAACCCATCCAACCCCCCACTACTCCTTGTCCCCTGACCGCCCTTTCCAGAGACTCCCCACCCTAACTGCCCCCCCGACCTCTCCCACTCAACCCCCCTTGCTTCCTGTTCCGTGACTGCCCTGCCCCCACCCACCCCCACCCCCTGACAGACCCCTGGGGCTCCCATGCCCCATCCAACCCCCTTGCTCCCTGGTGGCCCCCTCCAGAGACTCTCTTCCCCTAACCACCACCCTGGGACCCCACCCCCATCCAACTGCCCCTGCCCCTTATGCAACCCCCCAACCCTGGCTCCCTTACCATGAGGCTTCTAGCAACATGTCTGGCTCTGCACGGAGCCAGACACACTGCCACACGGGAGCACGCAGCCCTGCCCCCCAGAGCGCTGTGCATGCAGTGGTGTGGCTCCAGGGGAGGGGAGAAAGGAGGAGGGGGCCTGGAGCAGCCTCCCCAGCTGGGGGGACAAACAGGACGGTCCCTCAGGCTGGATGTGGCCCACGAGCCATAGTTTGCCCACCCCTGATATATAAAATGAAGATTGGCACTCCAAATCATTACAGGATGAGGGAAGAGTGCCACCTACAGACTCACCAGCACTGTTTCCTGCAATTTCTTGGTATTCCGTGGATTTCTCCTGTTCAAATGCAGATTTGGCCTCACCCTGCTTATTTTATGAGCGGGAATGAATCACAACAAAACGGAGCATGGCTGCAGATCATAGCATGGGGTATCCACTGATGTTATACTGTACATTGAGATGCACCATCAATTTCCATTTATTCGTATATCTGTGTCACTGCAGAGTTATAAACACTGCTTTCATGAATTATGTACACTGGAAATAAAGAGCAGACCACATTATTATAAATTATTTTTACATCAGATCTTTAGGACAGCACTGATCCTGCTCTCTCTTTTTTTGGCAGGAAGCTTAGATTTCTGTACCTGAAAGGGGAAACAGTTAATTTATATTGTTCTTTCTGGGTAGTTTTTCAGAATAGATACTTCCTTCTTCACCTACAGTGCCTCTAACTCTAGTTTTAATTTTCACATCACATTTATGTGATGAGGACATGAGCAGTTATTCAAATTTGCTAGTCATATTCTGAGATAAATTACAGGACATAGGTTTCTGGAGTGGTGAGTATGCCAGAATCTATTAAGCACCAATCTCTTTTCATGTCAGCAAATATGGAAATGAAAGGGAAAAGGGAAGCCTAGAGCAGAAGAGTAATTGAAACCTGTTGTGTTTCACCCACCTCGAGAGATGAAGGGGGAGGGGAAAAATTGTAATGGTGTGGCCCACCCTTTATTTAGAGTATACACAACTCGTGACAGCAGTTTTTATAACTCTAAAAATTGCACTTAATAAATATGAGAAGATACAGGTTTTCTTGATTACTTAAATCTAAATGTTTATTCAAGCTTTCATGAGAAGTTTGTTTTAATTTAAACAGAGCTAGGGCCTGTTGAACTGATGCCATTTTTTTGATGTGGACTCAGTACAGATGAAACGAGTCTTAATAACATCCAAACTCATTTAGTTTGTAAATGTATTCTGCAGAGGCTTTACTTCATGGTTTGGTTACTATAATCAGAAATAAACTGACATTAATTTTTCATAGGTAGATTATATTTGAGAGTTTTATACTTCATTTCATATAATAAAATGATGCTGGTTTTAATTTAATTTTTTTTCAAAAGAAAAGTGTAAATATTGTTAGTGTAGTTCATAGCAATGAAGTATTACTTGCATTTTCCTTTTTGGTACTGATGTTATAGAGACATTGGAGACACTAAAACATTGTGGATATTGTTGCTGAGAGAAGGAGACGGAAAAAGATAGGTTTGAAACACAGCCTGCAAAATGGCACAAAGCCAATACACTGAAAAATGGCAAACATGTCACATGGAACAGCTGGACACAGAAATATTTCTCTTTAATTTGGAAGGATAATTTTTTTTTCACAGCAGGCCACTCTCAAAAGAGTACAACATCAAAGAGGGTGGGTCCCACCAGTCAAACATCATCTGGCTCCAGTATGGAGCAAAATGAATGAACTGTCAGGACTTTTTTCCAGTGTATATGTTTTTGCCAAGTGAAAAGTAAAAGGTTCAGTGGCTTGTTGTGATCACAGACCAAATCCTGATAATGGAAAGCTGATTCCCCAAAGTCTTCCTCTGATCAGCTGACAGGAGATGTCTGAAGAAGACCCCAGATTGACTGATGGCCCACTTTGTATTGATGGCCTCTGCCATCCTTAGAGATAAGTGAGATATGCCAAATGCTTAACAGCTCTGGAGGGCTCCTGTGTCTGTGACTTGAACATGTTCTAATCTAACTGTTATAATCCTCACAGAAAACCCAGTAATCTTCTAAAGAAACTTAACGTGAGACTTACCAATACCTGACCTGCACTGTGACAAGAAAAAAATCCATTTCACATTGTCCAAATCATGTCCACTGCAAATACCAGTACTGTGTTACTGTTCATGAACTCTTTTCAATGTTTTTTTCTGATTCTGACTTCAGCCTTGAAACAGGATTAACTGCAAATTAAACATTATCATGCTGATTTACTAATATTTCTGTAATCTAGTGGAAGTAAAGAATTGATGCAACACACATATTTTTCAGTATTAAACTACAGCAACACAGTTTTTACAGCCATTACTCATTTGTTTTATGAGGAATCTCAGGCGTAGTTTATCATATATTTTATTACTTGACCTTTTAATCATCATCTTGGGAATTTGGCATTCCACACATTCCCTAAAATATTCAAAACTAAAAATAACAATGTGCTTCATTATTCAAAACTTGCACAAAGACGTTAGTATGATTTTTTTTTTAAAAAAAAATTAACTCCCTTGTTCACTACAAACATGAAGAGCTCTTTCAGAAATGTGGGATTCAAAAAGCATTTAAACAGTTGTTGTTATAGCAGAGCGTAGAAGCAACTCAGATTATGGCTCCATTGAGAGAGGTGCTATACTAATGCATAGTAAGAGATAGTTTCTGCCCTGAAACACCAAGAAGACAAAGAGTGGAATAAAGTATTATCCCTATTTTACAGGTGGGAATGCAAGACAGAGAGCTTAAGTAACTTGCCCAAGTAGCATATCTGGGAATTGAACCACAATCTTTTGAGTCCTGGTGCAGAACCACAAGCTTAAGCACAAGACTATTTTTCCTTTTCTGACCTCGTTATTCTCTGCTGGATCACAACCAGCTCATTCAGTAATGATTTCAGGGGAACATGATACCATATTTCCCTACCATTGCTTGAAAATTAAGTTGTTTCCAGCATGGGCTTTTATTTAAGAATCTCTGTTCTTTACAGAAAAAACTTTCATAAATTGTTAAGTTTGTTTGTTTTTTATTTCATTTTTTCACGGAATATATTTAAAACATGAAATAGGTAAGTCAAAGTACAGCCTATGGAGGCCTATGTTGTGTCTTGTGATCCCTCTCATCTTCAGCATTGAGGCACAAGCCATCAAGATTACAGGCCTGCAAACCCTTAGCTGCTCAGATCGAGATAAAGCATTATATGCTGGAACTTGAAGATCATAGCTGGGACCTATAGGCCGTATGGTTAGACCTCTATATTGAATATGAGTGGGACTACAAGCTGCACTGAAGAACACCTTAGGCTGCATTTTAATAGGCTTCTTTCATGGGCTGTGACTCTTAAGGCCTGATTCATAGCCCATTGAAGTCAATAGATTTTCCCCACTGACGTCCTTTGAATGAGGCCTTTTATGATTGTCCTGGCAAATCTGCCTATCACTTGGGCAAAATGTAGGCACTCTGGGTATAAAAGAAACACTTCACTGAATTATGCACATCTGTAGAGGAAAATTCTACTCATTTTACCCAGTCCAACAGTGTGTGAAGCCAGAAGCCCTTCTCACCAGTAATAAACTGTGAAATCTATTTATTTGGAAATAAAATGTAATTACATCTAGGATTTCTGGACCTCCTGCTCTTGCCACTGGTGGCCATCATCTTATTGGAAGTGGCGGTATTTATGACACTGGCACAGTAGGAAGTTCCTTAGGTAAGAAACTGTAAACCAACTTCTAGCCTATTTTAAAGCAGAGGGGTTACTGAATGGTTGTCACTGAAAATGTTTGCACCTCCACTGAGGTGAAATACCAATCTTGTTATTCATTTGTAAAAATACCTTTGTAGCACTCCTTCCTGGGTGCATTAGCAACACATCCACCTTACACTGTCTGTTCAAAAAATAGCTGTTCTTCTTGAATAGGTAACTTTATGTACATTGTTTTCTGTAAATTCTTTCATGGAATATCCTTGGACATAATTCACATGACACATGGATAGAAACACAGTGAAAGAATTTGCACTACTTCTTTCTTTCCTTCCACAATGAGAAGCTCACCTTGGATCTGATGTTGGAGATTTTCTTCCCTTCTACCTCGTCCTTGGTTGGGCCCTCAGATCCAGTCACAGTCTTTCACCCTCAGACCCCTTTACTTCTCTCAGAACCATGGAGCTGATAAGTAGGATGACCAGATAGCAGGTATGAAAAATTGGGAAAGGGGAAAAAGAGGTAGTAGGTGCCTGTATAAGACCAAGCCCCTAGTATCAGGACATTCCCTATAAAATTGAGACATCTGGTCACTGTACTGGTAAGCCAACTCTGATGAGTATTTGTGAAGGAGGCAGGTGATGAAAGATCCTGCAGCAAATGCCTCTGAACTGAAATGCAAGAGCAGCAGTATTTGTAATGGAGGGGAATCTGCTAATGGCATTTCCGGGTCAGGGAGAGGCATCTACATGCAACCAGAATGTAAGGCAGAATTTCAATGGGAATTTGGCACCTAACCTTCTGAAGCTATTTTGTAAATCCTGGTAGATGCCTATCTGCATCTTTAGGCATCTAAATACTGTTTAAATCTGTCCCCTAGACACTATGGTGATGTGAGAGCTATCGCAAATCATAAAATAGATAAAAGAATGAATAAGAGACAAAGTAGGAGAGAAAATATCTTGGTTCCTTACTCTAAAAGAGTTCCACAGATTTTAAACCAACAGCCATTCTATATATTCTAGACAGTGAGTGATTGCTTTAATATTTCTTTAAATATCACAAGAGAAACATTGGGTCTGGGGTTTTGGAAATGTAAATTCTGTCACTTGTGATAATACAGGCGTGTGCAAAACTGCGCAGGCACAGTTTAAAGCCATATTTTTAAAACTTATCCCACAGCAAATGTAGCAGTAGTGGATCAGTTGAAGAGCTCTCTCACCATGTTACCAAGCCCCAGCCGCCATGGAGACAGGCAGAGTTGAACTCTCAGGTATGTAAGGGAAACAGCTGTCCTGCAAAATCTTCCCAAACCCTCTGCCCCCACTTGCACCAAGTGGAACCAAGGCAATTCTGCTGTGTTTAGAGCCTTTTATTTCTGAGCACCTTTTCGCCCTAGGTGCCTTCCCCAAGATCTCAGTGAACCAAGAGAAGAACTCTAGAGTTGTGACTCCCACTCCCCTTCTTTAATCACCAGAAAACACTGCCTCCCTTGAGGTCTAATAGTTTAATCTACCAACACCTGTTTTTATACCAGCTGCCAATGGCCTAAAGTAGTGATACTCAACAACTGGTCCCTTAGCTGGTCCCTAAGATCTCCCTGGCCCAGTTGAAGAAGGCAGCAAGCCAGTCCCGGCATCAAAAAGGTTGAGAAACACTGGTTTAAACCACTAATCTGGAATGTTATTTGTGCTTAAATATCTTTACCCCTTTAATTTTTTCCAAATTGGATATGATTGTATGAATATGAGCTAAAAGAACTTCTCAGTTAAACACAGGAGCAACAACATGGCGGGTAAGGAATTAGCTGACTTTTTTTATGACACAGGATGCTGGGATTGTTTGGTAAAGTTAATATAGATATTAAAAGTGGTGGATAATGATATCCATTGTTACATACCAGAGGAAATGGGCATGTCTTCATTAACAATGAGGTAACAAGTGTCAGCTTGGTTATCCTTGTTCTCTGGCCCGAGGTGCCATTTTAGGAATTGCAACACCTTCTCATATGAATAGTACCAATAATTTCAGTGGAACTGTTCACATGAGCAATGGTTTGCAGTTTCAGGCACTTATTGGAACTGGGTGTATGGGCCTTCTTCATTAAGGAGTTCACATATGGAACTACTTCTCCCTGAGCATACCTGCTTGAGTCTCTGCTGCACCCAGCTGGACGTGGTGTCAGGTTCTTCTCTTGGGATCATCACATCTTTGATCATTTGTTTCTCTTTTTTCCCCCCATTATCTCTCCCTTCTTGAAACAGTCTTCTTTTTTTGCTCATTGCTTTTTGTGAGGCTAGTTTATCTATGCACTTAGCCCAATTTGGCAAAATATTTGCTTATTACACACTATGTCCCAGATAAACGAGACAGTGAAGAAGAAGTTGGAAAACTGCCTTAGCATAGTCTGTGGTGATGCTACTTCAGCTGGCTGAATTGATGTTGCCTCCAAATGCCCTTGCTGCTATTGTAACTGCATCCATAGGCATGGGCAGTGGGGCACAATATGGATCTTCAAATACTAAAATCAAGCAAAATCTTCCAAATTGGAACCACTGGTGCACTAAACACCAGAATTTGCTTTATTGTGTGACTGGCGCCATTAAGAGGATACAAAAGCAATCAGAGAGGAGGTCATAAAATGCTTTGTGGGAACTCCATCAGCTTTAGAGTGTGTGTGTGCAAGTGTGTGCGCGTGCGTTTTCTGAGTTTTGCTTTTGTGAACTGGTGAATGTTGCTTATCACAGCCCTAAAAGTTGCATTGTTTCCATGCCTTTGTCTCTGTACTGGAGAAAATCTAGTTTATAGGGTACCAATTTCACACAAATTTAGTTTGAAGTCTGTAATGTCACTGTGTAGGACAATATTGTTGAGCAGTACTAGCCCTTATTGTTATGTGGAAATCTCCTTTACAACAAGGGACCTCCAGGTTTCAGTGTCAACACTGAACCTTTTCTTTACAACCAACCATTCCATGAACTCATCAGCTTTCCAGAATTAGACCTCTGTTCTGCAACCACTTACACACATGCTTCCCTTTACATGAGTAGTCCCACTGAGGGCAATGAGACTACACGTGTGCATTTGCTGGATTGGGGTCTAAATGAGAGATGAAGCCTTTCACCTAACACAGTTCCAAACAATATTAATATTTTAATATGCTATAATCCTTTGAGATTCATTCAGTCCAAGTAACTTTTAATATTAGTTGGCAAATATTTTCTTTTTTAAAAATGACTAGAGGATGCCTGTTAGATTAAAGAGAAGAAACATTAAGCAGATATTGCAAGATGTACAGTCTATACCGGATATGACTAACTGTAAAGAAGTGTTTAGGATAGCCTGGGCAGTTATAGATCATTGAATATCAAGACTGATTTCTCTACATTTTTAAAGATGTGCAGAGGCAACTGGGGAGGATCTCCAACAAATGTTCAAGAACGTTGCATTTTAAATTTCTTCCGAAGAGGCCTCCTGATGTTTCTTACTGCTCATGTAGTTCAGATTCTTTTTCTGCTAATAGTAATTAAAGACATTTTAAGTGCATCTAAAAGTGTTTGCAAGAGCGACACATTCCTGTGGCACCTTAAAGACTAATAGATGTATTAGAGCATAAGCTTTCGTGGGTGAATACCCACTTCATCGGTTGCATCTGATGAAGTGGGTATTCACCCATGAAAGCTTATGCTCTAATACAGTGGTCTTCAAACTGGGGTGCGTGCACCTCCGGGGGTGCCTGAGACCCTCGCGCCACCGCTGAGCCCGCACGGGAAAGCGCCGAACTCCCAGGTGGGCTATTTGGTTCCGCCGAAATGCCGCTGCGGGAAGCAGAATCTACTGCACCACAGCACTTCTCAGTCAAGACACTGAACCATGCTGTGTTTAGTTGCAGCACTTGACAGATGTAACTAATACTAATGCTTTACATTTACATAGCACATTTTCATCTATAGATCTCAAAGTACTTAACAAAAGTGAATAATCATTATTATTCCCATTTTACGTATGTCCTAAATAAATCCAGGGATTTCAAGCCATTTGCATGGTAGAGACCAGGTTTATAACCTTAGGGCTTGATCCTGCAAAGTGACAAGTGCTGTAGTGTAGTCCTGATCTATCCAAGCACTTTAACATGTGCTTAACTTTAAATACATTAGTAGTTAACTCTGTAGAAATCAATGGAATCAATATTAGGCTCCAAAACTCTCTGCAATACAAATTGTTAGTTACTTTGCTTAATTATAACCTATTCTCTTCAAATAAAGAGTGTACTTGAGTTGTCAAAGAGATCCAATGGTCAGGAAAACTTGAAAGATTTGCAATATGATGTTATTGAGATCAAGGGAAACAAAAGTCAAAATTTCCCGATTAAATTTAGGCGAGAGGATGGAGTTTGGGTTAAAAAGCAAACCATAGCTTAAGTTGAGGATCATTGCTAATTTTTGTATAGATAGTGAATGTTTTAAATTAAAAAAAAATGTTGAGAAGCAGCTACAGCACTTTTGCCAAGTTGTAGAATTATTTTGTTCCATATTTGTCTTTTTATCCTTGGGTTTTGATTTGTGTTTTTCTCTCAACATTTTCCCCACTTGAAGTATCATTATTTAGTTATTATTTTTCTATTGATTAAGGTTTTTAACACAAGAAGGGGGGTAAAAAAATGCCCGTCCAGCAAACTAGGTTAACATCATTTTAAAAATACAAGGACACAAACAGCAGCTTTCCCAAAATAAATAACCAACCAGTGATATCAGGTCAGAGTACCACAGCATACCCATAAATCCCAGCCTTTATTACACCGAATTCTTTTCTCCAAAAGCCTAAATGAAAATATGGGCACTGCAATGGGTCCTGAAGATCTGGACATTTTGGCCCCTTCGGGAGGGCAGTGGATTCCATAGTTGGAGGGCCCCTTACAAAGAAACTCCTACAGGCAGTTTCCTATATCTAATAGTAAGGGAAGTCTTTTGCAAAATTTCATCCTTGCTGCATATTATAGTTACCATGACCTTATGTGTGTCATGTCAATATAGACAGTATTGTACAGCAAAAATTAAAAAAAAAAAAAAAAAAAAAATCCTCTACCAACTGTAAGAATTAATTTGCAGAGTTTGGGGGTTTTCGCTATATTTTTGATACTTACAACATAAATAAAAGTATAATTTTAATAGTCACTTTTAGAATCTGAATGTAGAACTATATACGTTTTCTCTTTAAAAAATTCCACTGTGACGGCCAGTCTTTCCTCTTTTTGCAAGCAAGGAAAACAAGAGGTCAGTTAAGTTGTACACTAATACTTTTTATTGGGCTAAGTGGAAAAATAAAATGCAGGCAGACTTTCAAAAGACACAATCCTTCATTAGGCCATGGAAAGAGAACAAAGCTAAACAACAGATAGAGAGGAAAGAACTTGACTGAACTAGCCATTTTCCCCCTCACTGTCTCTCCTGTGACTTTGTATTTAACTACTTCACTGCTGGCTCGCCTTTCTGTGCAGAAATGCTCCATTAAAATGTCAATTTTCCATTACAATTATCAGGGCACTTCAAGACTTTGTACATCCAACAGCACTGGAGGTATATTTTGCCATGTAGCTGGCATGTTAATCAAGAGTCTAGATGGCTGAATCTGGGTGAAAATGATTGAGTTTTCTGAATACTTTTTCCATGTCTTGTCTGGCATATTGTTATTCATGTATTATTATTATTGTTGTGGCAGTGCCTAGGACATCAGCTTATTTTGTGGGTTGGGCGGGGGGGGTCTGATCCAAGCGGGAGGTGCCTGGTCTCATTTAAATTTGATACATGACATATTCTCAGGGACATACACAAAGGTGGGGGTAGGGGGCAAGCAGGGACACTGCAGCGGGAGGAGAGAGAGAAGGTCTCTCACTTTCTTCCTGCCATGGTTGCAGGGCTGGAGGAGCTCTGTGGCCCCACTGCACCAGCTGCTTGTGGATATATTTATTCAGATGGCTCCACAGCACATGCATTTTTGTTGAAATGGTGAGTGTATTGCTGTTTATTTCTATGCATATGAAGTACGTGTGTGCGTTGATATGGTTTGATGTGTATAATATATGTGTGTTTAACGTGCCCCTCCAAAAGTGGTCACATTTAAATTCATGCGCACGCCCCTGCATATTCTAAATAGTACCCAACTGCTTGGTTTCAATAGCTTTTTGTTTGTCTTAGTAAGCATTTTTTGTAGATATTTTTTCGAGGGTCACTTATATGACATAGTATCTGGTTTGAAAAGACTATTATTAATAATTATTGTCATTATTTTAATCATTATTTATTATATTATTGTGGTTGTCCCCAAAGACTGCAATCAAGGATCAGGACCCCATTGTGTAGGGCTGTATATACATGCAATTAAAAGATAATCCCTGCCTCTGAAAGAGATTAAAACCTTAGCATATGACAAAAGACAAGTAGAGAAAAACAAACAGGGTAGATGAAATAATTATATTTGGGATAAGAAACAGCAGCCTCAGTGCACCAACTGCCTAATTGTTGTCTCCATTATATCCTGCTCTGAACAGATCTAGTTTATGTAGCAGCATTGATGGCAAACTGGAAAGAGGTTGGTCATCTGCCCTTCATATACCCCATAGTCTGCTGCTACTCACTGTGCTTATTCTCCTAAATGTTGGGAAGGCTGTATTCTTGAGAAGGGGCAATGAAAACTGGAAAAGAGATTACTTTCAATAGTTGTCAATTAGAGCTCTCTTCCACTTTGACCTATACTCTGGCTCTGGACAAGAAAGCAGGGATATCTGATATTCTGAAACCAAGGGATTATAACTGCAAAATCATCATACATTTTTGGCATTTAAATTTGATTATAAAATCTCTTTAACTGTAAAACATCAATATCCTATTGCACAGAGATTAATAAAAAAGGGACAAGTTGTACTGTATAAATAACTCTTATTCAATAACCTCTTATCAGTTTCTGAACTGTACTAGTAGCTCAGTGTACTACTTAAGACAAATTAGAACTGATTAAAGATAGGAAATGTTAATGTACTACTTATTAGCAAAATTAACAATGAATTAACAGTTATATTGGCTCAGAAGAGCCAAGAGGAGCCAGTAAGCATGGTGGATGCTGCTCCCAACTCTGATTGAAAGAAACAAAATGGGGAGAAAGAAGGAGACAACGAATTAGTTGGATTCCACTCCCTTGGTCATATCAGGAGAAGGCACAGGGTGAGGAGGGTTGTGGGACCTAGAGAGGCAAGTAGGTTCGTCAGCCAGAGTTGGGGAAAGAATACCTTATTTTCAGTATGGCAGCATCTTCTGTTAAAAGTAATCCCAGAAGGGATGAATAAGAGAACAGACAAAGCAGTCAAACATAAATGCATAGTAAATGCAGTTTATTACAAGGCTAGTTTCCCTACATGCATAGTATGCATATGAGCATGTGTAATATAGAGGAAATGTATAAATCTATATAATATGACAGAGTAGCTCCATTCACAGCTTGTGCTAGAGTATAAATGTTCTACATTGCAGCTGATTATGCTTCTCCCCTTCGTACTTGTTGCCTGGGTTAGACAAAAATGTAATGATATAGTGAATCAACTTTTTCAGACCTCAACTGGGGTTTTGTGATTTAACAAATAAACAGACAATGTAGCAATGCCCTTTTTGCTTTAGTGTTAAAGGCTCTCTGCTTCATGGCACTGTGGATTTTGGTTTGTGGCGTAACAAGTGTAAGAATGCTGTGGGTTCATTTGAAATGGGGAAAAGACAGTTGTCAATGGAAGTCCAGTTCACTTTGGATCAGGGCTATAATTCATTTAATTCTTGTTTTATAAAGGGGATTATTTCTACTCAAGAGTGAAGCTTGAGTCAGTTGGCATCAAGACACGCTCAGTGGCAGGTCCTAGCTAGTCATATTTAGAGAGTGTGGAAAGAACTCTGTTTGTCCACGTTTATTTATAAATGCTGGGTCCATTTTCCCTCTCACCTGGTCTGCTGTTCTCATCCTTTTCATCTCTATCTTTTAAAATTCATGGCATAGAGGGGGATATTAGCTCTATGAATAGGATTTTTTTTGCCTCAGTGTAAGCTATGTCGCTATGCGAGGACCATATAAATGCCTTTAATAAATAATAAGCATTGTGTGAAAAACTGTTTAGACAGATTTTGCCAAGATGGTTCCAGCCAAACACTGTTAGTCATTAATTTTTCCTCTCTCTCGTTTTGTGGGCACATTTCCTGTACAACTTTTCCCTCTCTGTTGCATATGTTTTATTCATTGTAGCATGTTTGCCTATATTTGTACAATAAATTAGCATGTATTTATATGAAAAAGGATGTCAGTTCATGTTTTTGTTAGTTAATAATGAGGTACCACACATGGAAAAAACAACAAATTAAAACCATCAAGAACCTTTACTTGTCCCTTTTAGACACCGGTCTTTTTTTCCTCTGAGTCACCCTTAAAGCCCTGAGGATCTCTGCTATGTTCACCTAATTATTCCATCAATTCTTAGCTCTTGGATTAGCTGGCCTTCCAGTCAAGGAGCATCAGGCATAGTTCCATCTTTAGCTTGTTATAGCCACTCATGAATAACTTATGTGGGTCAATGTAGAAGACTCACTTTCCCCTTCATCGTCTTCAAATGATGAATACGTTGCCTTTGAAGAAATCTCAGCCTTTCTCAACCAGAAGCAAAGTCAGGTTTCTGAGTGGTAGGCATGTTAGTCTGGATCTGCAAAAGCGACAGAGTCCTGTGGCACCTTACAGATTAACAGACATATTGGAGCATAAGCTTTCGTGGGTGAATACCCACTTCATCAGATGCATTTATTTTCCTGCGGGTTGTAAGCTCATATATACCATGTGGTAGGGCGATGTGCTAGGTTGGCCCTGTTTGTTGTATTTAATGTGTGCATGGTTAAAAGCAGGTTGGTTTTTTAAAATGATTATTGAGATACAGTTCAATCCTGCCAACATAAAATTGAATTTATGGAATTGAGAATGTGTTTTCTTTTTAAATCTTCAGTTCAGTTTCATATATGTATGTTTTCCCTGTTTCATTAGCTGAACTAATTTTTAAAAGGGCAGATTATTTTTAGTATGTTTTTCTGCAAGCATGTCATGAAAGAAAGTGCTCCTAAAATGACAGAAATTAGTAAATGGGCAGTCTCAGCAGTTTGGAGATCAGATGTGGTTTGGATAAGCACCAAACTGCTCAAGTGCTGATCTGAAACTTAACCAAACTATCCAAATGATTTGCAAAATTTGATTTAAAAGGTTGTAAGAATGGGCTCTCACTGTAGTCTAGGTCTTCGGGTTCCAATCCCAATCTCAGTGCATCCGTGTATGAAAAACAATGGAGAACTAAAAGCTAACCTAATATTACAGAGCCTCCAAAGAGATTTGGTTCTTTTAGTTCTAGAAGGGCACAGTAAAAAGTGGGATTCTTTTTTTAAACCTCAGACTGGTTTTCCTATCCTTAGCAGGGATGTCATATTTGAGAAAACTTAGATCCTTCAAGACTTGTTTCTCATTTGGTACCTCAGAAATTGTAGTTTTGATTACTCTTTCTCATTCCACTTCCATTAATTTTAGTACTATGAATCTTATTGCTCCTCAGTTTATTAGTATTTGCTGTATTATACTCTGTGCCATCCTGTCCTGAAGTATAAGTTTTTGCTACATTTGAAATGTGAAAGAAGCGATCCTTGTTTAGGGATTAAAACAATGAGGAGTCAGGTGGCATCTTAAAGACTAAAAGATTTATTTGGGCATAAGCTTTCCTGGGTAAAAAACCCACTTTTTCAGATGTTTAGGGATTACCAACCCTTGCTCAGCTGTTCCAGCCATTTCAATGCAGTCTTTACATCCAGATTTTCTTGTTTATCTGGCAGTTCATTATTTAAGGCTGGCCTGTCAAAAATAGGTTAAATATTCTTTGGGAAACATGGTCACATCTTTGAGACACCACAAATATGTTTAATATAAAAAAGATTGGCTTGATAAGAGGAACATGATAAACTTGCATCACCAAAAATAATTTCTCTGTTATTCCATTCGTATTTCTAAGGGCATCAATAAGCACTGACAAATCTCATGGCAATAAATTTCTGGAACAGGCACACAGAGACACTGGCAAAGTAGTGAAAATGATTGCTGATGATTCGTTCTAGCTACTTGACCTTCTGACCTCTTCTCCAGATATATGACCAAGATGGGACACTACAGCACTTTATTGATGGCGGGGAACCCAGTAAGTCAAGTTGGATGAGGTATATCCGATGTGCAAGGCACTGTGGGGAACAGAACCTAACAGTAGTTCAGTACAGGTAAAGTATGTCTTGATTTATTTGCTGCAAGAAAAAAATCCTTGAAATGAAAAATCAGAAGTTATCACCAGTTCACAAACAGTTGTTGGGCTTTCTTGAATGGCTTTGTTTTGTGCAGTACAAATATAGTATAGATAAATCTATAGTATAGATTTAAGAGCTCTAAAGTTTGGTTGTCAAAAACTGGGGAAGGAGACATCAGTGAGAGCACGTACTACAGGACTAATTCTGATCTCACTGAAGTTCCTGATGATTTAAACCCTATGTCTTTAGAAGAGGAACATGGATGCAGATCACATTGCACAAAGCAATCTGCACATCCTTTGAGTAGTCTCAGTAGACTGTTCTGGAAAGAGTAGTTTTCTGGAAGAGCTGTTCTCCATCCGTTACAATAAATAATTATGTTAGGGGAGAAGGACAAGGAGAAGGCCTCATTTGAAATGAAAACAGCAGAATTTTGAACACTGAAGTCTGTTTGGGGAGAATCATTGGTATTTATGACCCAGATATGCATCTGCTGATTGCACCTGTCAGCCAAGGTGGTCTCATGGCTTATGCCTATGATGTCAATAACTAGTGAAGGTTATAACAAAATAAAAATGAGAATGTGAAAAAGAATGTGTAAAGAAATTATGGCTCCCATTTCTCCCCATACAAACAATAGCAAAAAATGTACAAAATGTGTTACATAAATATATGATCTCAGCCATAAACAAATCTTTCCCTTTTAGAATCAGAAGCAACTGTTTGGCTTTATTAAATGTTATAACAAGTACATCAAAGAATGTTTGGGAACTAAGCTGAGCACTCCTGCTGCTGGCTATTTATTTTGGGTTTTCTGTATTCATTACAGATCTTAAACTTGTTCATAATATTTTAAATCTTTTAACAAATATGAATGCAAACAAAAATGAAAAATAGACATAGTTTGATGATTTTCTTATAGAGTGCCAGTTTAACAATGATAAAGTGGCCCAATAGCATTTTTCAACTTTGTTTCTGGCCCCTTGTCAAAATAAAGTAACAATTCAAAGAAGAATATATGACAATGCTTTATTATATTATTACAAACTTTTATTGTAGTCTTAAATATGTACATTTTAGCTGTAATTCTGATGGTTCATTTTTTACATGGTCTGTTTAAACTAAGGTTGTCTCTGTTTTGAAAAGAGCAGTTTTGGTTGGCAGTCCAGGTATATTATGAACCATGTTTGAGTATGTGTAGAGTGTGTGTGTGTGTGTGTGTATGTATACATACATATCGATGAAAAACATAAATGAAATATGGGCATGAGAAAGTCGTTACACATCTGTGAATATTAAGTACATTCTACAATTCTGCTTTCATGATGGAGCTTTTACTTAGAGTTCCCTCTGTTGATCTGTTTTTGATTACTTCAGATCTTTGTAAAATGAACTACAAAAACACAATTTAAAAAACTGGCATCCGTCACCAGTGACTGAGTCCAAGTGTAAGAAAATAGAAAAGTTGGACACTGAAAAACCGGTCTAATTTTTATTGTACATGGACGTCCTCCTCACAGAAAGTCAGCTGGTTTAAATTCATTCTGTTATGATTTGTAATATCTAAATGGAATTTTCTTCAAAGCGCTCTTGATTGATTGACCCTTAGCTGAACGTTTTGTTTTTATTTTGAGGCTGACAATAATGTTTGTTGGCATGTGTTCTGCTTCAACTGCGTTGGGATGCCATGAAGCTATCTTTATGAGTCATCCAACCACAATACTAAATACATGTCAGCAAAGGAAATATTATCCAAAAAGGGAAAAATCCCTTTGATGTACTTCAGCATGCAGAGATTTCTGCGAGTTTTGGAAGCTCTGTACGCTTGTAAGGAACGGTGTACACTTACACATTTTTTTTTTGGCCTACTCCAAGCTTCACAGACCACCCATTGCTCAAAAACAGTTCTGCTCTTTCAGCGGCAAAGTGTGTCATTTGGTTTTAGCACATTCATTTGCCGGGCTGCTGTGTTTATATTAAGGGAAGCCAAACTGAGAGATGAAATGTTACAAGGGTGAAGTACAAAGTAGACTTGATTTTTCTCAAGTTAGGAGTTGCTGTTGATTTATAGCATGGCTCCATTTTTGATTTTTATGTAATGGTGGAAAGAATTAATAACATGTACAGCTTTGGGAGAGAGAGGAGCAGAGAAAGAGAGTGTGAGAGAGCGAGAGCAAAAGAGACATGAAGGCAAGAGTTTTTGTCAGAGATATTCATAGAATGTTGGGAAAAACATTCTGCTTAGCTAGCAGTGCCCTCCTGAGACAGGGTGGCAGTAAGCGAGGAAAATAACAAGATAAATGAAATTTTTGCAGCTGCTAGTAAAATATTGAGAATCTGCACTTTTTTATTGATCTTTATGATCTTGTTGCCAAGAGCCACTTTGCGGTGACAAAATATGTTGACAAGTGCATATCTCACTGCCATGAAAAATGTGGTGAAGGATTCTCCTTATGTCTGCAGTGTTATACAAGGAACAAATTGCACTGCTACAGCAAATTCTTTACAGAAAAGCTAAATTTAAGGCCTACTAACTCTAAATGCTTTTATCTTGAACTTCAGGCTAATATTTGTAGCAATTCTTCACTGAGAAAACCAGTTGAGGTCTAACATTTTTTTTGTCTATAGATATTTTTCTGCCTTTGCCAGCTGTTTTAAAAAATGGCCATTTCTTGGTACCTTGACTGTACCATTTTGGTGTGTAATTCAGGCAGAGTGGAATGCTCTTCTTGTATGTATTGAATTTCTGTCCAGCTCATATAAGGGTGTTTTACTGTACTGTACCAGACTTAAGCAAAAAGCTACTACAAACCAATAAGATTTTCAGTTCCTCTTCTAAATGTTTGATTCTGATCTCACGCTGATTTTGCACCTAATCTAACTTTATTGGAATTACTCGAGTCCTTTAAATCAAAGTGAGATCAGGATCAGGCCCTTTAGTCTTTTGATTGCAAAACTCTAGGGATTTTCCTTAGAAGGATTGATTCTCAGTTATGGTGAATACTAGATCGTACTTACCCGAGGGGCCATCAGCCTTGTTCCCATGTTTCATATTGAGAAAGATTTCCTCCATAACTCTTTTGTATTACAAGCCCTGTTTTCTGGAGTCTTCTGGGCCCAAAAGTCCATAGTACTTAACCTTAGTTCTCTCTCTTTTGGAAGGTATCTTTCTCTTGTGAGCCTGAAGGAAATATAAGAGGACATGTTAAAAATCATCTTCTGTATTTAAGAAAATTCTTCACTTCTGTTACTAACAGCACTTACTAAATCTAAAAGAATTATTATCTATTTACTTTTTACTATGTAAACTGTGTGTTTGAAGTTTCCCTCAGTTTGGATAATGAAAATAAACTCTCTTGTTTTGAATCGGTTCCACTTCCTAGATCTTGTGCACTAGTGCAATGCTACAGTGTTTGCATTCCAGATTCTGCATTGGAATGTTTTTGAAACAAACAAACAAAAAAACCCCCACCCTGTCTCCCTTAAGTGCTTTCAAAAAGGATACTGTAACAATAGCTTATTATATTTTGTAAAACATTTTCTTAGGGCTTAACCTAATTTAGTTACAAAGTAGCTTTAAGTTGGTTGTTATTTTGTGTTACAAGCACTAATTGAAGTCCCACATTGATGAGATGGATTCAGGTTTACTATGATCAATGAGCTATTCTTTTGGGATAACTTGCAGAAATTCTTCCAAAACAGTGGAATTCCATCATAATAGTGCATATGGTAAAAGGAGCACTACCTGTTCCTAAACTGGGCTTTTTTTCTGTTTGTTATGACTAGGTCAAATATATTCTACAGGGCCTGTATAGATATCCCCAGAGGCACTGAACTGCTGGTGTGGTACAATGACAGCTACACATCTTTCTTTGGAATCCCTTTACAGTGTATTGCACAGGATGAAAATCGTAAGTATTTAATTTCTAACTATATGTCCACAATGCATATTTCACAATTAATCTGTTTTGTTCCTTGTGTTTCTTAAGAAGTATGAAGTAAACCATGCATATTTAGTTAAGGTAAGCTGGACAATTACAAAATAAGGCCCTGTTTCTGAAAATCCTTAACATATATGACTTCAGTGGAATGACTTATATGAGTAAAATGTACATACCTATAGGTGGGCAGGACTATGACCTAAAATGCAGGTTCCCCCCATGGTTTAGCAACAGGGCCAGTGCAAGGATATTTCATGTCCTAGGCGAAACTTCCACCTTGCGCTCCCCCCACCCCCACCCTGTGGTGCCCCCCCGTGGCAGCTCTCTGCCCAGAGAGCTTCTCCTGCAGCAGCTCCCCACCCGAGGAGCTCCCCCCGTGGCAGCTCCGAGCCCCACCTCACCTTGACTCCATCTCCTTCCCTGAGGACACTCGTGCTGCTCCACTTCTCCCGCCTCCCAGGCTTGTGGTGCCAATCAGCTGTTTGGCACGGCAAGCCTGGGAAGGGAGGAGAAGCAGAGGGGATGGCATGCTCAGGGGAGATGGTGGAATGGAGGTGAGCTGGGGCGGGGAGCGGTTCCCCTGTGCCCTCCCCTCCCCCGTTACTTGGTGTGGGCAGTCCTTTCCGCGCCCTCCTGCCCCAGCTCACCTCCGCTCCACTGCGTCCCCTGAGCGTGCTTTTTGATGCCCTCAACCACTTGGCGCCCTAGGTGGTTGCCTAGTTCGCCTAGTGGTTGCACCAGCCCTACATAGCAACATATGAATAAATCCTTACTAGGGATTTATTGCCAGTTTATTCTATGTTTACTTCCCCAACCCTCTCTGTAGTCGCCAGCTCTACCATAGGATTTACTCTCCTGCCAAAAAGATAACATAGTGTGATCTTTCCAGCCACTGTTAATGCTGCTTTATCATATTACTGTGGGATATGTTGACGGAGGCCTAGGCTAGCTGTCCATAGTGATGAGGTGGGTAGAGAAAATGCTAGTTCCTTTAAATAAGGGCTAATTACAAATAACCTGATATGATGATGGAGCTCCCATCCTGTCACAACTATGCCTAATTCCATTCATTCCTCTCCCCTGCCATTTTATTTTACTGTGAATTTTAAAAAAGCATATTATTCATATCACAGCCATGCAAGGTGCTGTGTACTTGTATTCAGTGGGAATTAAGAGTGCTTAGCACCGCATAGGATTGATCTGTTTGTGTATGTGTCTGTGTATGGGGGGACTACCTTCTTTCAGCTTGCATCACGGAACTCTTTTCCACTGTTACAGCCATGTGTGTCTATGTGGTGAGAGAAGTAAATAATAAAAGCTTGAATGAGCTTGGCCAAAAATGACTGTGTGGCTGCCAACATATTATCAACTTTATATTATATTTTTCACACAAATACTTGGATACTTAAACAGCTATACTGAGATGAACTTGGGTCTCTTAGCAACTTAAATACTGAACTAGGCAACAATAAAACAGCAAGCTCCCAGGGATTAAACTGTCAAAAATAAACATCCTTTTTCATCTGGAGTTTGCAAATCTGTTATACTCAAGAGGAGTTTTAAAGACATTAAATTACTGGCCATAATGTTTAGCACTAAAAAAATCACCTGCTGCAGTGGGAAATACAGAAATGTTATTTGTATTTCTGTGAGTTGTACTTTACAAAATCATTTTTTAAAAAATGATACCGTGAACAAAATCCCATCACAGTTAAATCTTTAAATATTGTCACTTCCTGCTTCACTACAAGGAAAAGCAAAGAATTTCATCCACAAGCTAGGGAGACTGATAGTAAGGGAAAAATACACCTCTAGAAAGCGGGCCAGCACCAGGCCTATGCAAAACCTAAGTGCCACTTAAACCCTCAAAATATCCCTTGTGCTGGCCCTCTCCACAAGGGTGAATTTTACCCACAATGAACTGTGACAGCTCTTAAACCTCATTATTTGAGTCTCTTGATGGAGGTTGTATGCTTACAATTTTTAAAAAAATCAAATGTCCCTTGTGTGACACACAAACTTAAAACAGAGTTATGAAGAGAAAAGTTTACATATGACAGGCACTACCGCACATGTTGTTCTACACACCTAAAATGTTTAGATGTGTTTTAACAACTGGACTGCATGAATTACCATGTTTGTTTTGTTTGAGGAAACATTACAAAAATAATTTTATAAAGGAATTTTGTATTATTTACAATACCATATCAAAATGGGTTTGTATGGTATTTTTTATTTCAGTATTTTGAATTTCAGTAATTATTCAGACATTAGTCACAATCATTCATTGAAAAGACCATTTGAAACTGCTACTGTATCTCAATTAAACATACTTGTATTCAGAAGGTAAATGTGTGTGTGTGTGAGAGAGAGAAATCCCCAAATGCTACATTAAAACAGTGGTCTTCAAACTGGGGTGCATGCACCTCTGGGGGTGCACGAGACCACTCCTGGGGGTGCACGAGACCCCGGCACCGCCGATCCTTCCCAGGAGACCGCCGAAGTTGCGGTCTATTTTTGGCCTGCTGAAATGCTGCCAAAAGAAAGTGGAAGCTTTCTATTCGGCGGCATTTCGTCAGACATACCCCGGGGCGGAGTGTGAAAGCGGGTCACGGCACCGAAAGTTTGAAGAGCGCTGCATTAAAAGAATGTTATGGCTGCAAATTCAAGCACTCCAAAGATACGAAACACCAGAATTTAAGACATCCATGTGACATTGTGCATTATGGTACAGTCTTTAAGTACATGATCACATACTATTTTTTCCACAGAATCCCTGCCTCATTCAGTGCACAAGATGGACTCAAGGAATGAGGCAGATCTCCAATATTTCTTTTATATGTGTGACTCCCCATGACTCATTTACTGCACAACATCCAAATGCTGTCCTAAATGCAGAGTTATATTTTCTCATGTGTTGCATTGTGCTCATCATCAAAATATGTGAGTGCCTCACAAACCTTAATTTATCTATCTTTTCAACACCTCTGTGAGGTAGGGAAGTATTAGTAATCCCATTATATTGGTGGGGAATTGAGGTACAAAGATATTTAGGCATATATTTTGCAATGTCTCGTCATGAACTAAATCCTATTAGCCTTAATCATGCAAGCAACCACACTGAAGACATTGGATGTGTATTGTACAGACTTTGTGTGTATGAATGAGAGTGTAATATTGCCCACTGATAGGATAAAGGAAATACTACTGTGTCTGTTTTCTGCAACACAGAGATTTGATATAGTGTAAACAGAATTTTCTCTCAGATGTGAATCCTATTGTATTATACGTCTAACAATTTTTGTCACTCTTCTCTGGACAAACTCTCAAACCTCTCTTTAGAAGACTTCCCACATGTCAGAACCAGCTTCTCCATTCAGATCGCATTATTATTCCAGCCCTTTTATATGTGTTATAACAACATTAAATTGTCTGGATCTAGTCAGTAGAAAAGAGACTTTGAACATTTTTTATTTTCTCCACAAATTGTGTTAGTTTTAAGAAATAGTAAAGCAGATCTTATTTACTTTTCTGTTTTCTCCCAGTGAACGTCCCTTCGACTGTAATGGAGGCCATGTCCAGACCAGATACCCTACAGCCATTTAGCAAAAGTAGCAAACTACCCACTGCCACTCCACAGCGATCCATAGTATTTCCACAGACTCCGTGTAGCAGAAATTTTTCTCTTCTGGATAAGTCTGGGCCCATCGAGTCAGGATTTAACCAGATCAGTGTCAAAAACCAACGAGTTCTTGCAAGCCCAACGTCAACGAGCCAACTAAATTCTGAGTTCAGTGACTGGCACCTTTGGAAATGTGGGCAATGCTTTAAGACTTTCACCCAGCGGATCCTCTTACAGATGCACGTGTGTACGCAGAACCCTGACAGGTAAAACACAGGCTCTCTTTATTTCCGTATCGACGGGTAGCCAGATCCTCTTCTTTTTGCTTTCATCAGACTGTTGTCATTTCCAAAACTAAACCATTATTACTAGTATCCTGTACAGTATCATACATCTGTGGCTGCGTGAAGTAAGCTGATAATGGCCATTGCTTGACTTCACATTTTATAAAAACATTTGGTACCTAAATGTACAGACAAGGGGAAATAGCCAAGAATATAATCTTGTTTTCAGAATGGTTTGGTACATCTGTTAGAGGGAACAAAACATAAGGACATTTTATTAATATTATGGATGAAAAAATGAGGTCAAGATAATCAAAAGTCTCTTTGTCTTCCAAAGATAATATAACTTGCTGTTCAGTGGCTGTCATAGTCATTTCAGGGTTCACTTATAGTGTGCAATGTGTATGAACTTAATTAAGTACTAAGAGGTAATGAATTGGAATTTTTTGCTTAGTACTATTTTTCTTCAGAGCATGCAAACCCATAAATCGTGGAAAGCTGTCAAAAGGAAATACCTACTCCACTAGTGATGTGGAGGAAAACAGATGCCACTTATTCAATAAACTAATATCCACACAGAAGAAAAATGTTGACTAGATACCTCAGAGTCAAAGTTGGTTTGAAAGTTTGTCAATAGAGAATTTTATGGCCATGAACTGAGGATGAAATTTAGCTGAACAAGTGAATTAAAATTTCAGGAACTCTGACCAGTGGCAGAGTAGATATAATGGAACTATTATTTATGAATCAAAGCTGGTTTATTTGACAATCTTGATCGCTTGCAGCACAAAAGACAAAAAATCAAATTAATTCAACAAAAAAGACTGCCCATGTTTTGTGTCTCCTTAAACTGTGAAGAAGGCTTGAGTAAAACAGCTGAATCGCCTGGAAAATCATTCTAAATGCAACACTCGAATGCAAGTTACATTTGACAAAAATGCAATAGCAGTATATAAAGTGTGTGTTTGTGTAATAAGCATATATCCTATGCTGCTGGATAAAAATAGATGAAGTTTAAAGTGTGTGTGGTAGAACTAGAGTCCAGAACTTAATCCCAAATAGAATGTTGAGAACTGCTAAAATTTTGGATGCGGCAAAACCTTTTCAAGTTTCCATGCCCTTTAGCAATTTCTAAAGTGGCTTCAACAGAAACAGTGGATTGTCATGTTAAAATATATATTTGTATTGAAAAATAGCTTTAACTGCTTTTTATCATACTATAAATTATGTAATTTTCTGATAGCAGCCAACTTTCAAATGTCTCCTGAGTTCCCACAATATGTAACACAACCAAACTGCCAAAGAAAAGTATTTCCCCATAGTTCTCTAAAACATTGTTTTGGGAATTTAGCTATATGATTCCCAACTATATTCATTGTGAGTCACATAGCTAAAACCTCTGGCAACATTTTGAAAATATAGGAGTTAGGAGTATGGGTCAGAGTTCTTGAATTTAGATTCCAGATTTTTCTGGGTTCTCATATCCCTAATGAGATTATTTAAATTTATGTCATGGCTAGCCTTTTCTTCTACTATAAATGGCATTAGCAGAGCATATTGCTAGCAACATAGGAACTGGAAAAGAAGTATCTGTGCTTATTTCTAGGAACACCTCGTATTTCTTAAAGTATTTTTGTGGCAACAAGAAATCAAGGTGTAAATTGCCAAGGCTTGTTTGCCTGCTGGCCTTGGATATTGTATGCAACTCTTAGGATTGGAATTTCTCTCCGATATCTACTGCACCACTCTGGCTGATAAACAGCTACCTGTTTATTGTCAGAAATTTGTAAACACACCATCCACTGCATCTTTGATGTGAGGGAAATAGCTGTGGCTGCCTCCTCCAGCAAAAGCCTTGAGACTATCTAGTCTGGCATTGTGTTTGTTTTTCAGGCAGCATGATTAACTATAGTGGTCAAAGCAGGAAAAGGATCTTTGAATGTAGCTATTCTCCCCACTTCATAGTGTGAAATTTAAGAAATGCTAACTATTTGGGATCTGAGATATACAAAGAAGGAAATGACTTAAAACTGCCTTTATCTCAGAAGAAATCTGAATGAGAGTGGAGGGTAAGATAAGAGTGAAAAAGGACAGAAAAAATGTTTTTTGATCCGCCCCTGAAAACAGAATACTATTCAGCAGGCAGAAGTTTGAATGTATAAATACTGAATAATAGTGAACCCAAAATGAGGAGGGTCCCAAGTTCTCCCAGAAATTTCTTTGAATTTGAGATTAATTAAAATTTTAATGAAAGCTTATTTGCCCATTTCATTTACCTTTTAACCACTGAGATTTTTCTTCTTTTTTTTTCCTTCTGTTTGTTAAATAATGTAGTTTCTCTGGAATCATTTGATGGGTGGGGAGGTAAGATCTAAATCCATCCAGATTTGACCCAGGGATCATCCAAGCTTCTGGAGTTTTCCCTTAAACTCTTGCCCAGAGACAGGCAATTTGACCCTCTATTCCTTGAACCAGGAGTCAGAAATCCCTTTTCTCTTCTGTTTTTCTGCTGCAGAAATTCCCAACAATCCCATTTGGGGGGCTCCAGAAAGGGGTAAGCGAAAGCCTTCAATCACAGTGAATCATTTTCAGACAAATATTTTCATTTATTTTTTTAAAAATCAGCAACAGTTCTTGTAAATAAAAACTGGTCATTCTATCTTTCTTTTTTCTCTCTTTGATTGTCATGTACAGTATGTAGTGGTGTTAACGGAGGGAGGATGCCTGCACTTCCCAGGTGTTGCTTGTGGCCCACTTTCATATTCAATGTGTATGTGTGATATTTACTCATGTTGATTGTCATGTATTTAAGCTGATTGGAGGGTAGACACTATACATGCAAGTGGGTGGATTCTGGATGTTCTGTTTCCTTGAAATATATTAATGTATGCTTTGTTTTGCTGTTACAAGTCAGCAATATATGTCTGGTTATTTTTTTAAGGTTAGGTTGTCAATTTAATTGAGACTTTTCTCTAGGCACCATGGTTCTACCCCAGTTGGTTTTTTTTTTTTTTGTAATACATTTTTCTTTGTAGGATGTGTATCTTTAGCCCTTGGTATTGTTGCTCTAATTAATTAATTACTTAATTTTTAAAAACCTATAGCAACCAAACAAAAAAGAAATGCTGTGAACAATGTCTATTTCTGTTTATAGAGTGACTATGGATTATTGCGCAATTAAAGTAAATGTCATGCTGAATTGAACATTTGTTCTTTCATACTCTTTTCAAAAAGGTTTGCAGGCTTCCAGCACTTATAGTTAATATTAGCAAAAGGTGCACAAAATGGTACCACTCCAGCTTCAGAAGTTTAGAAACACATGAGCTAGTTTGTTCTTTATGAAATGATGGCCTCAAAAGTCATAGAGGAATTGATTCTGTGATCCTTTCTTCTACTGAGTTGTACTTACTCATGTTTGTAGTCTTGTTGGCGGCAGTGGGGCTACTCTGTTAGAATAAGTACTATTCGGTGTGAGTAAAAGTTGAAGGAGTAGGCCCATAGTTAGTAAATATAACAAAACCCATCAATCTGAGCCTTGTGAGAATTTCAAGATGTAGGCTAGTTCTTGAATATCACTTTGCAGAATCACATCCTCTCAGTTCAGTTTGACAGAGACTGAGTACCTGCATTAAACCCTTTATAAATACTCATGGTGAGTAACTTCAAATGTTCCACGTGATAGGGTCCAAGGCACCTGATTGTTTTAGCTAAAGCATCCCCAAATGGGCACTCCCTCACTTATCCTTCCCCTGTGCAGTTACTATGCCAACAATTTCTTCACCTCTCTGAAACGGTCATTTTGGGCCATTCAGAATGGCAGCTGAAGTGTGTCACTGACACCCCAAGTTGCATTTTCCCCTCTCATTAACCATACAAAACAGCAGATTCCACTCCAATGCCATATCCATTCAGTTATGAGGAGGGTACTGAAACTTTGGCCCATGTCTGCAGTTCTTCTCCAAAACCACTGATGTGTGTGTGAGAGCAATTCATGGAGACACTTCCCTGGAGGCAGAGTGTGCCAGCATCACAACATGCCTTGCTTTCATTGACTCAGGTAATGTAAAAACTAAGGTGATGCCCGAATCGGAGTCTTCCAACTTCCTGTAAAGCCTTGGCGCCAAACTGCTTGTTTAATTGAAAAAGCCAGCGTGTCCTAATCCCTGGCATTCTGACATCATGCAATATGTCTTTGTTTCTTCACTAGCAACAAGGCCTAACACTTAGCCTTCTGACAGTGAGAAATGTGTCTGCAGCTGTATGTCAGGCTTTCTCCTATTGGCTAGTATTTCTCTAGCTGAGGAAGCAATGAATCTGATTCACCATTTGGCTTTGCTGATTTGACAGTATTTCAGTGAAAGTTTACTGGTATTCAAAAACTCATTGTTAGAAGCAACTCATCCTCAAAAGACTTACACTGAAGTTTTAGGAGACCCATGAAGATAGTGAATGAAACTGTGTGAAGAGCCCCATAAAAGACAGCTCACCATAAAAGAGAAAAATTGAGAATGTCAGTGGAAAGTAATTATGAGATTTTTTTCAGGACTCTGATTATGCAGCTCATCATTCAAATATTTCCTCCAATTTATGCTGAAGATAGTGTAAAGAAATGGGACACATGTTCATATGAGTTGGATTAGTCCAGGAGGTCTGCTGTTTTGGATTCAGAAGACATGTTGCAATACCGAAGGTGTGGGCACAAGATAAATAAATTAATTAGATCAATCTTTTAGTAGAAGAAGACTGAAAAAAAGTGGTTTCAAAGCTATGTATTTTTGTGTTGGGGTTTATTTAAATGAGAAAACAGTAAATAAATGGTTTTATTCTAGTGCAATCCTCCCAAAAAGTTATACAATTTCTTGGATAAGCATGCATATTTTGAGTGAAATTAAGTTAAGTGCATAGGTGGCATTTGACTTTGTGCTGATCACCCACAGGAAGTGGATTACAAAAAAAAATGAGGATTATTTTAGCACTGGGAAAAGAAACAGCAATAATGGTTTCAACAGAATTTACACATTCAAGAGACAGGTTTAAAGTACACTGCAAAAACCAAAGTTCTTAACCATTTCTGTGATCTTGGAAAATGTAATTTGAGAATGTTGTAAACCCTCAGATACCAGAGAGTCACCCATACTTAAAGAAATTCTTAAATAACTCCTTTCAATATTATTATATGTCTGAGCCCATAGCTTTTACATTCATGAGTACACCCACGGGAGACCCTCACATGAGTAAGGGTCATTAGATTGGCTCCTAAATGAGAGAGATTGAGGACCCCTACAAGCTGATGATCTGACACTAGAATCTACTTATAGAAGTTTAATGTCATCAAAGATGGGTAACTAAATAGATTTCTAGTACATGAGGAAAATGAGAGCTGTGCAATTTTGTCTATGTGCAGAATTTGCCTCTTAGGTAGGGAGATATGCTTTCTTTGAGTTTGGCTGAGAAGATGAAGTATATGGCCTAATTTTTAAGGAGAGAGGAATGGAAGATAGGACTGCTGTGTTCTGTTTGTTGACTCTCAGTGATACCCTATGTCACCCTGTGTTTATTTCTTTGTATAAGTTTAACTCTCTTTAAAATTGGTATAATAATACCTAACTCAGAGCTGTATTTGTTAGGCTTAATTAATGTTTCTAAAGCACCATGAAAGCCTTTCTGAAGTGCTACAATATAGAGATGTAAATTAATTATTATTATTTAATTATTATTGTATTCTAGCACACAGTGATGGGGAGAAAAGTCTAGGATAGATTTTTACAGAAAAATTACGTTTCAGAGATTCTTAGGACCATATTTTCATACACAGATGCATATGTTTCACCTATAAACATGCATATAACAGTTTATATGCATGCAAAATGTGTATTCACTTGTAGAAAAGGGTATTCTTGGTACGTACCCATTCATCCATAAAAGTAACTGCAGAGAAATCTCAAATTTGCTGTTGTGTCTACATGTATATAACCCCAGACTAACTAAACTGTTACCCACATGGGTAACTTTAAACTCGTGGGCAGTTTATTTAAAGTCAATGGCACTAGCACATGCTTAAAGTTATGCCTTTGTGGAAGAGCTTTGTAAATATCTTATCCACTTTCTCTGCACTGCAGGCAGTCCCCAATATGCAGAACTGTATGAGTTTTTGAATGAGGGGTTATGGATGGGGTCAGAACTACATTGCAGCTTCAACCTAGGTGCCTCTTTTTGAAAGTACAGCCTATAAAGTCCACCATTTTGGTTTTCATTTCATGAGCCCTATTCTCTCCATGACCCTGAGAATAAGGGGGCCACCATCTTAATATGGTTTTTCAGGACTGAGCAAAATGATGGCACAGGAGATAACTGCTACATCAAAGACAATCCTGCTCTGAAGGTGTCCATGTACTCACCGAACCGATCATCCCTCACATTCAGTCCTGCACTGCTTTCATTTTTGAAAAACAATGTATTGATTTCTTTCTGCTAAGAAAAAGAACAAGCCAAGTACAGTAAAAATGGTTACAAAACAAAATGATAACTTTTCTGATTATTTTAAACCCTTTTTGTTGGAAAATACCGTAAAGTATTATAGCAGTATTCAAAAAGTCATACAGTTCTGCATATTGGGAAGTGCCTTCAGTTCATAGAATGTAGATAAGACATTTACAAATTGTCAGCTCGTACATTTATGCATGTATAAATTTGTCTTCTTTTTAAAACAGGCTTTGCTTAACTTATGATTAATGTATCTAGTTCAAAAATATTTAATTGATCCCTTTCTTGATTGATCTGATTGGAGATATGCATCATTTATGCAGACTCTCACAAGCGGTCAATTTATTTGGTGAAATACCATCTTTTATAGCCATTCCTGCAAGATTTGGGTAAAAGGAAACAAAATAAGAGATAAGGGACATAAGAATAGAAATTTTCTACAAAGTTTATCATTTTGTGCATCATACAGTGTAATGCACTACAGATTATATAAAATGTAAATTGACATCATGGACAAGAAATGTAGTATGAATCAATGCATAGGCTAATGGCAACGTTTTATTTGGCTTAATGTTTGCTCATAACTGGTTTCCTTCTGTGAAGTATTAACATATAAAGAATGGTTTGACTTCTCACAATGTGAAATTAATCATATTGACTGTTGTTAAAAATAAAAGATTAATTGGTTTTATTTAGTGTCTTATTGTTTATTACGGGAGCTGTTAAAAATAGATAACCAGAGGCTAATAAACGTTAATGGTCCCTTTCACTATTAGAAAATCAATTGTTCATGGATACATGATATCTTAATATATTATTTTTGCTTAAAAATGTTTAACCCAAAATAAGCCTGAATTTACATACCTGTTTGATAAATAATTTCCTTGTCCATTAACAATGCATTTGAAGAAGCAATAAAGCTGAAAAACATATTACCATTTCCAGCAATGGTAATAGATCTACAGTAGTTATCAGTGTGTATTTAAAATATATTATTTCACATGCACTTATATAATTTTAAAGAGAATAAGGGAAATAATGTTAGTATAATCATCCAGACCAGGTAACCTTTCCACAACTTTTATATATATTTTTCAAACTTCTGTGAAAGAAGTTAGATAGATTTTCAAATGTAAGTAATTAAAATTGTATAGTATTGAGTTATTGACCAATACCAGACTATTAATCAAGCAAAAAAATTCTACAATCAGTGCTCAGTACTCTGAAGCACTATAAAATAATAGTATTTGTGATCAGTGATGCAAGTAGACACAATTAAGCAGCTCACTTGACAAATGAGAGGGTACACTTTATTTTGCACTTAATTGAATTGTTGTACATGCTTGGTCACCACTGTCTCCTTTCCTTTAGTTTTGGTTTCTAGCCATTTGAACACACACATTTGTTAAAGAGAGAGCTATTAAGACTGTGTTGGCCATTGGCTCTAAAAATTTAGACAGCAAGAGTTGTGCCCTGAATTGCTGCTCTCTATAAAAATCATTAATAGCCCTTAAGACATTCTTAATTTTTCTTTTTTTTTAAAAAAAAAAAAAGATAAACAGAACAGGACCTTGCCACTGATTTAAATGTCATAACAGATAGAAAGCACTCCAAATACTGACGTAGTTTACCAAATCATTTTGACTTAGATAGTTGGGGGGATGGGAATTAAATCCATTTTGTCACAACAGAAATTGATTTACTTTGTATATGTTTCTCAGAACACTTTTTGCCACTTTAACAAGTTAGTAATGGTATTGATACTCAAACTATTGTCCTGTCTCATCCTTCTGTCTCTTAGCCTCTTCTTTCTACTTAAGTTTGTAATGATCTTGTTATAATTCTGAACTTATGGTATCACAATCAGTTCACTGCCAGAAATTAAGATGTCACAAAAACAGAATTATGATTTCATTTCAGGATCACACAAAAGGAAAATCCAGGCCAGGATGAAAAAAAAACATATTAATTAAATGCAAATGTCTTCAATAGCAGCAAGAATACAGAACCATAATAGGAAAAGCAAAAGTTTGTTGTTATTTTCCAAATTTGTCTCATTGTGAAAGTTTCTCTTTAAAGAGCTGGACTTTTTGGAGTGTGCAAGGGATTAGAAAAAAATATTTTCAAATAGTCATAGAAACCAGTCTGGGATATACCAGGTAAAATTTTTAGCTAAAACTGCATTAATGCTAGAGAGGAATAGGACTTTCTGAGTCTGCTAACATAGGGCTCAAATCTCTATGTCAGAGGGAGTTTTCATTGCATAAGGAATACTGTATTGGGCCCTTAGTTTGAGGAAACTAAAAAAAGTCAGACAAACTCTAATCCAGGTTTTGTGTATACCTGAAGAATACTTTATGACTATATTGGGGGCCTTGTACGATCTCTGGCAGTTCCTATACATGGATTCTGCCCTCTGAATTTGCATAGTTATTCATCGGGGTGGGGGTGGGGTTTGCATGTCTCCTACTATAGATCCAGAGATTCAGATCCAGACTCCTCTTTGAAAACTAAGAAATTAATTTGAAAAAATTAGCTTGCATCATCCAAGTTGTTTTCTATTTGCTGAAATAGAAAGTAGTGATCACATGGTGTTTCTGTTGTTTTGCAGACCCTATCAGTGTGGCCACTGCTCTCAATCCTTCTCCCAGCCTTCAGAACTAAGGAACCACGTAGTCACCCATTCCAGTGACAGACCTTTCAAATGCGGCTATTGCGGTCGTGCCTTTGCTGGTGCTACAACTCTCAACAATCATATCCGGACGCATACGGGGGAAAAACCCTTTAAGTAAGTAACTGAACTACCAATGTTGATCAACAGTGAGCAGAGAGGGAAAGGCATTGCAGTTGTCCACCCACAACAGCCATCTGTAACAGCCCATGGGAGAGCTTCTTTTGAAAGCCAAGGTCAAGATTCCAGAAAGACTCATTAGCAGTGTGACTGAAATCAGAATGAAACCAGGCATGTATGCAGCTACCTAGTACACGTATGACCCAGCACAAATGCCTGTCATCCAATCAAAACTTGATTGTTTTAATTTAAATAGCAGTTTAACATTTATGTCTCAATTAGAGAACCTTAGCTGAAAATGTCTGACAAACTGAAGAGGATGGGTCGAGGCTGTGCTGTAACAGGCACAGTGTTTTGTCAACACATTGAAGTATACCAGTATACTCGTATACCAGTTAATTTGTAACTGTTAATCACATACAGAGAAAAATAGAGTCAGAACCATTGGACAGAAAAAATACTATGTATCCCATGACATGACTCTAGTAAACTCATAAAAATAATTTGCAAATGCAGTGGCCATCCAAGTGATCAGAGAAAATCAGCTGTCTGTCAAGATGGTTTTCAACTTTTAGTTAAACAAAACTGTGCTGGAAACTTTGAATATAGTTCAACAAAATCCTTGATACAAACATTCTGAATTCAAACATTCTCTGGGTGTTTGGAAACAAACCTTGTTTCAGATATTTTGAATGTCACTGTCTCTATAATGGGTCAATCAGAATATACCCAAACTTGGTGTGGTTGGAAATCTAAATTCGAATTTTTGTGACTTGTGCCCATCTTTATTTGCAAGTGCATTCTTAGGACAAGCGGTTACCTGTTCTAACCATCTCTGCAGTTCTGCAGCTGTAGTGTTTTATATCCTGTAGTGTAGTCATATCCTTAGTGCAGGTTTCAATGTACATGTACATAGTAGAACCTTTATTATCTACATTTAATGAAGGACTTCAAGAGGTATAAGTTCAGATAAAAGAGGGAATTTAAAACATCTGCAAGCTTTTGCACTTTTGAGAGAGTACAGAAATCACTTCTCTACTTTACCTAGCTATTTACTTATAATAAAACCCACACTCAGCCAAGCCACAGAAATATTTTGTTTGTTTCTTTCTGTATTTGAGAGGCCGGTACACAGCTGGTTAATGCAGGTTCTACTTCATACAGATAAAGGACTCTGCTCTGACCAACTCCTTACTTAATCTAGAGGCTCTTTATAGAAGAAAATGTGCATTAGTGAAAAGTCTCTCTCTCTCTAAGCTGAATTTAGAGACATGGATTCATATAATTTTCTGCCTGGGGAAAAATAACCAAACTATTCTTTTCTGTAACATACCTGGTCTTCTGTGGGGATGAGGAAATAAGGAGTTGAAGGGAGAGAGTGTCTTTCCCAGTTTACTACGTGCCCTCAGCATGATTTTTCTTTTTCTGTATTTTATGCCTGGCTAATATAAGAGAGCTTCTGTCACTGAACCCCTCATAGCAAGATCCCATCAGAGTTGCCCAGTCTCCATATATGGCCACAAGAGAAGAATGGCCTCCATGCATGTATGTGCTGGAAATGGAAGGACAGAATCAGAATTCTGGACATGTCCCATACAGTAGTTTCTGGGGCCAGGAATAGAAAATAGGACAACTTTGTGAGTGTCAAGTCATGGAATCTGGTAGCCTCAATGATGACACTCAGAGCCCGTATCTTGGGTGAACAGAGCCCATAGAAAGAGCCAAAAATAGTGCTAGCAATCAGATTGATTTTTATCTAGTTGCTGTGTAAATAGATTTTAGTAATTAATTGAAGAGGTTTCTAGGTCAAAGTGGAAAATAGATTTCTTTTAATGTTAAGGTGTTACTTATGTGTAACCTTGTTGACTCCACTTAATTTTTTTTCTTAACATCCTGTTTTTGTCATGTTTCCAATAGAGCTGTTGTTTTGCCCCATTTACAATCATTAATTTTTCCCCCTTTGGTCTGGTGATTTTTTTTCTTTTCCATAACGTTCTTTGTGACCACAACACAATCTCATTCTTGAAAGAAAGTGTTTATTTAAGTACTATGTAATTAACAGATATTCTGGGATGTTTTGTTTTTTCTTTCTTTTCTTGCTCATGTCAAGATATACATGTACTTGACAATATGGATCTGCCCTTTCTTAAAGGTGAACTGCAGAGTAGCAAAATAAATAAATAAATGTGTGTGCATGCACACATGTGCACACCCTTTACTGCTTCCTTACAACGATTAAGAACAACATTGTACAATTGTTTTAGGGTTGTTTTATCCTGCTTAATACAAGAAGTATCAGTTCTAATTTCACTGTTTTTTGCTGAAGGTCTTTACAAGAGCTTTGGAGGACCCTGAGTAGTGATGTCACATGGAGCTAAACTGGAGCTTCAACTCTCCCTGTCCCTAGATGTCAGAGGCGAGGATCCACATTCTTATGTGCCAGTCCTGCAAGCTTCTCCCCAAGTGCCGATCCCCGCACTCATGCGGATCAGCATGCAGGAGGCTGGGCATTAGATGATCCAGAAATCAGTTTATCCTCCCCCTGAGTTGAGAGGAAAGATGGAGCTGCAGCTTATGTACCTCACAGAGGTGTTGTGAGGATAAATAAATTTAAAAGATTATCAGTTACTTTGAGATCTACTGATGAAAAGGGCTATTTAAGAGATAGGTACTATTATTGTTTTTGTGTATCACCACCATTCAGATCCTCTGAAGTTGCTGCCAAATCTTCCACCAAAAGAAGGAATTGAAGGCTTGATACTAAAGTTAAAACAAAAGGAAAAAACCCTAAACATATTCTGAGGCCATTTTTAAATATCAAGGAATAGTACATGGTTTACAGACAATTTTTGTGGTTTTACTTTGCACTGTACTTTTAAAAATATATATTTACAAAGGCAGTTTGAGCGTATGTTTACTTAAAAAGTGCAAAACTAAAAAGTCCATTGGTTTAAACTCTCCATACCCCTGAAGGAGAGGCAATCATGGCAATGTAGACATGTTCTAGCTCAAAGGTAGACAACCTATGGCATGTGTATCAAAAGCGGCATGCAAGCTGATTTTCAGTGGCAGTCACACTGCCCAGGTCCTGGCCACTGGTCTGGGGGGCTCTGCATTGTAATTTAATTTTAAATGAAGCGTCTTAAACATTTTAAAAACCTTATTTACTTTACATACAACAGTAGTTTAGTTATATATTAAAAACTTATAGAAAGAGACCTTCTAAAAACATGAAAATGTATTACCAGCACATGAAACCTTAAATTAGAGTGAATAAACAAAGACTTGGCACACCACTTCTGAAAGGTTGCTGACCCCTGTTCTAGCTGAAGAGGCTTTGGGAATATTCTTTCAATTAACAAAAGAGATAATTGACATATGTTCAGAAAGTTGCTGGTATTCTAGTGTTTTTTTAATTTTTAGGACTAAGTTGCAGAACATTTTTGATTAAAAATTGAACTAAATTGTTTTTAAAATATCATGGGTTTAATTTTAAAAATGGCTTATGTGCAATTTCACAGCTGAAATGTTCACACAATGCATGTACAGTTAATGTGATTATGTGCACAAACCAACTAATCACTCATGTAAAGGGCCAGTTAAGCATTTAACTAGCCATTTATGCAATATTCGCCTGATATACACAGAATCACAGTGGTTATGCATACAGATTAATCACATAACTTCATGCACTTTTTTGCATGTAGAGTTGTGTGCTCACAGTTTTGGAAAAAAAAAGACAAATATTTTAAAATTCCTTCACAATTTGTTTAAAATGATTTAAAAATTATTATTAAAGGGGTAGTCTGTGATTGGTTTCATGTGGGAGAAGGTTCTTTTGCTGGAAGGTCTACTTGTGTGTGTGTGTGACTTTTTTCTATTTGCATTACCCTATAGATTTAAAAAAAGCCAAGTGAGGTTATGTGTAATCAAAGCCCTTGCTACATTGTCTGGGCAACTGGTCCAGTTTGAAGGGACTTCTTTTCGTCATTACAAGCTATGAACTGAGCCTCATAATGTTTTATGTATACTTTGTAATGTTTTATGTAGACTTAATCTCACTGAAGTCTCCACTATGGCTCTTAGTCTGGAACAAAGTTCTCAATCAAATTAAAACATAGGAAAAAAAATTATTGACCAAGCCACTATCTAACGTTCTGCTACCACAGTCTCTTCCAGTTCAGTGATATTAGCTAAAGAGGAGTTAAAGGAACATTATGTTGCTGCTGTGACCACCACTAACAGTGACAGGGTACTGCGCAGCAAACTAGGAGAACAGTGACATGGGTACTATCTAGCAAAACAGTACTTCCTGAAAAACCACCACGATGTCTGTGCTGCTTGAGACCCTTAGAAAACCAGCCATACTACTGAGCAAAGTGAAAGTTTGTACACATCCTCCCCACGCCCCCAATCAAACTAGTAAAAGAGGGATATGTGCTGTGGAGAAGGCAAGAGATTGCTACATCTTGCATATGATGTCACTGAATATTATGGTATAACAATTGTCCAATTTCATTCAAAACAACAGTCCCTTCAAAATATGAAAAACAACAAAGATCCAGTTTTCAGTAATGGCCTCTAACTTGGTAGCACAGTTTTAAATAATTCCTGTGTGGGGGCCTGACATGGGGCCTCGGGACCACTTATATCCCACAAAGGGCTCTCAAAGAGCTTATGTGGAACTTTAGTACATGATTCTTTTGTTGGCCTTCTGCTCAAGGGTAAATGAAACCCACAATGCATTTCAGAAATAAATATGAGGGGTTGTACAGAACATCTGTCCCCTCTGCACCTTCATAGCAGGTAGTAGGAAAAATAACTACTAATAGTTACAGCTGCAATTATGCAATAACAAACCTTCACTTTAAAAAATAAAGGTTGTGTTGAGGCTGGTCTGAAAATCTGGCCTGAAATCTCAGAGAGAATCAGGATGGGTATGATCTACATGCTAACCTTGTGAGTGATCACTGTTCACCTGAACTATGGTTTCTCTGCAGTACGTTTAAGGAACGCTTTTGCTTCCACGTATACTAGATGCCTGCCGCATTCCCCGCCAATTATCAGTTTACTTAAATAGTGCACAACATTAACACTTGTGGTTCAATATATGAATGTATCTGTCTTCATTGGTCCATTTGAAGAATACAACATACTACACCGGTTACTTTACAGAGCGTATGTGAGCAAGGACAGCCATTACAAAGAAACCCCACAGCACAATCCTGGAAAAATTATTTTCTTTTCACTGTCCACTTTCTGTTTTTCTTTCCTCTACTTTATCCTAAACCTGTGATATTGATAGCTGTGATGGCCCACCTCATCTGTTCATATCTGGATATTTATTTACAGCTTAATCCTCCAGTGGGCTGAGCAACCTAGCCCCAAACCAGCAAAACACTTGAATATGTGTTTAATTTTAAGCATTTTAAACTAAGCATGTGCATAATCCCATAGTTTTTAATGAGATTTAACCATGAGTTTAAGGTTTTTGCTGAATAAGGATGGGATTACAGATGCGCAAAAAGTGTTTTGTTGAATCCAGGCCTTAATGATGATCAGCCATACATACAAAATTAACGTTTGTAAACAAACTGGGTCACTAAATATTTAGATACTGAAGTGATTTCCTTCCTGGTTTACATTTTTAGCAATGGACTTTTAACTTTTCAAATTGCTTTCAAAACAGTTATATCAAAAATTATTTAGGCACCTAAACAAGTAGCATGATTTTCAAAAATGATGTGTACCCTCAGCTCCTGTCAACTATAGTGGAATTTGTGGTTTAACACCTCTGAAAATCAAGTCACTTTTTTGTGTCCAAATATTAATTTAGAAGCCTAATTTTACAGGCTCATGTTTGAAAAATCTTAGCCTACATATATCATATATGCAATGTATAGGTAAACACTTCTACATAGGTCTGTATTGATCTAGAATGTTTGTACAGTATAACACAAACATATACCTATAATACACACACACACGAGTCATATATCAAATAACAAAATGCAAAGTTGAGGAAATTGCAGTGATTTGTATAGCCTAAACTAATCCTGGCACCAAAACTGATTCCAGTTGCTTCATGATTTTTTTAAATATAAGAATATAAGTTGTAAGTTTGTCAAGTAATGAAAAGTAGTATATTTTGACATACTAATCCAGTAACTAATCAGTTTTCTAATAAACAATCAGCAATACGCTAATGTGTCATCAGCACTTCAGAAGCTCTGGAGAGAGGATGATCTGCCCATAGACGTTAATGAATACACCAAAAATCATTAAGCAATCAATACTTTTGAGTTATTTTCATTGAGCTGATAATGTATCAGACCTAACGCTGACATTTTACATTTGTCAAGATCACAGTGCAGTTTTTAACAGTAGAACCGGCTGCTAAAAATATTCCCAGAAAGACAATCAAAGAAACACAATGTATAGATGTTAATGTTCTATGCTGGTACAATAGCTTAGATGAATGAATTATACCTGTGCCCTGGGTGCCTAAAAATATTTTTTTTCTAAAAATGACTAACATGTAGAACATAGCATAATTATGAATGTATGTAAATACGTTCCTACCCTTTTTGTAAATAGCAAATCCTGTAATAAACCTTCAGTAATTTATATTTGTGGCTTTCAACCTTTCCAGACTACTATACCATTTTCAGGAATCTGATTTGTCTTGTGTACCCCCAAGTTTCACCTCACTTAAAAACTACTTGCTTATAAAATCAGATATAAAAATACAAAGTGTCACAGTACTCTATTACTGAAAAATTGATTTTCTCATTTGTACCATATAATTATAAAATAAATCAATTGGAATATAAATATTATACTTACATTTCAGTGTACAGTATATAGAGTAGTATAAACAAGTTATTGTCTGAGTGAAATTTTAGTTTATAGAGACTTCACTAGTGCTTTTTATGTAGCCTGCTCTAAAGCTAGGCAAATATCTAGGTAAGTTGATGTACCCCCAGAAGACCTCTGCATAGCCCCAGGGACATGTGTAGCTCTGATTGAGAGCCACTGATTTATATCACTGAAGAGAGAAAGATGGATACAAGGTAACAGGGCATTGTTTTCCTCACTTTTTGAAGACAGAGAATTAATTATTATAGTCATGCTTTTATTGATGAAGATAAAACATCACACAGCTCCATTACATTAATGGTGGCTTTAGGAGTGAGAGCCTTACAGTGAAAAATCTGCTGTATTCCTAGCTCATTGTACAATTATATCTAACATTCACAATGCTAATAAAGAGTCTATAATATGTGAAGAAGTTGATATTAGGTACATAGTGGATTCTCTTTTACTAGAGGGCCAGATGACTCATTCTGAACTAGAGAAACCCCTTTTCCTTTCCCTCAGATGTCATATCTTAATTCTCTGGTTATTTTGCCACAGACTGTAGTTCACTGGAGAGTGGGGGAAGGGTAATGAAAAGACTTAAAAGACAATGAAACACACACTGCTGGTTTGAAGAGTTCTTCTCCCTCCCTCCCCACAACTATATAAAATACTGTGGACGTTTTCAGACAATTGATTAACCAAGCACTAATCCTACCAGATTGTTTAAAGTAAACCCAACTATATAGTAATAGATAAATACAGAGTTTTTCTCTTGTTATTACACTAAAAAATTATTGCTCTACAGCTTCTCTTCTTCCAATAGGTGAATTTCTGATTTTTAAATTAGCAGAAGGTGAAATTCCATTTATCATCAATTTCTCCTTGGGGGTTACAGAGCAGAAAACTGCAGCCAACTGCTGCTTTGATGGCTCACTCCTAAAAATCTCTTTTTGTTCTTTATCTATTTGAACTGACAGTGATCAGAGCTACAGCAGGACAGGCCTCTCTGGAGAAATCACCTTCCCCCTGTCTATTGACAGATTCCTCTGTTCTGAATCAGACAGGCCTTGTCCCATCATAGGCATCAAGGCCTTGGAAGTAGCCACCAATTAAACCTCTTGAGCCGGTAACATCTGAAGCCACTTTTGAGTGTCTGTTCTGATTAGATAGGATAAGACAAAGCCCGTCACTCCCCGCCTCCACCCAAGAGCAGCCCCCCAGTCTCAATTTTCTCTCTTGCCTTCACCAGGTGCGAGAGGTGTGAGAGGAGCTTCACACAAGCCACCCAGCTGAGTCGACACCAGAGGATGCCCAATGAGTGCAAGCCAATAACAGAGAGCACAGAATCAATTGAAGTGGATTAACTGATTGACTGGTTGGAATTAAACTGCAAGGAAAGTCATGATTAAATGTCATGGACACTTAAGCAAAACCAAAGATTTCCTCTGAGCAACTTTCAATCAGTCCCAGAAAACCAAAAGCAGTAATAAAATAAGTAAGATGTTAAGAGATATTGATCCTGGCATGGAAGTAAGACCAGGAAAGAGATTATTTATTTATGACTAGGGATGAGACTTATTTCAATGGACAAATAACCTGGGACTGCTAACATTTCAGGTCCCATCATGTATTGCTTTATTTCTAAAAGCCTTTATAATTGTTATTTAATACCAAAGCGAGGAATCTCAAGGGTTCTTCTGTCTATAGTTGTGACTGCGAATGCACATGGACTTGTTTATTGTTGCACCTTTTTTTGGAGCATGACTCAAAGGACCCAGAACTAGTTCTTATATTTGATTGGGTTGGTCTTGACATGGCTATAATAGAAATTCTTGTGTCTGAATGGTGCAATGGAAAGTGATCTAGAACCATATCTGAATCAATGCCGAGTTCCTCAGACCAAAGGACATTTCATTTCATGATTCCAAACTTTACATTTTTGCACACTTTTTCCATGTACATGGTTTTATTACACAATGCTGTCCTGGTACAAAGTTCCTGGAAAACCAGACAAGAAACGTTTTTCTTGTCTATAGATACACAGCTATGTAACACTAACACATAGAGATTTGAAACTGTTTAAATATCACTGTTTAAAAAGAGAGAAAGTGTTTTCAGTAAAACTCTAAGGTTAATAAATTCTCTATCTGAAAGTCCTACAGTGGGAAGCAAAACAAAAAAGATTAGATTTTATTTGGGAGGTTGATGCAATCATTTGTTAATTAAGTCTACTGTAGTCTATTTTACAGTGTCCAGATATCTGTACTTTAGTGACTCAGGTTCATTTGAAAGCAATCCCAGGTCACTTGAGATTTTCAACAAACTCAGCCAGTTTCAAGATTGTAACAACACCTGAATCCAGGTATTTTGTGTGTAGCTCCATTGTAGTCACTTTAAAGAGCTTTACCTAATTTTCATTCAAGTCAAGAGCTTAATCCCCATTAATGCTAAAGGGAGTTTATACACTTATCAAGGAAAGAAGTGTCCTCATAAAGATATATAGACAATAATATAGAGTACTTAATGTGTGCATACAGGAAAAGCTAAACACCTTCAGGCTGTTTATTTTCTGAACAGACACAGCAAATGTGATGTGTTTTATTGGCAGTTGCACACATTAGGTGAAATCCTGCCCCACTGGAGACAATGAGAATGTTGCCATTGATTCAGCAGGGCCATGATTTTAACCACTAATCCTTAAGGCATTCAGAATTCAAAATATATCCCTTTGAATTCAGTTCCTTTTTTTTTAAAAGAGTAAATGTTTATGTGTGAGTAAAGTCCTTTGTGGAGGACCGGGTATTGGTTACATCTTACTCACCTTTAAAGAAATGCATATTCTCCTGAGTTGGTAGGCACTGCTGCAACTGTCATATCATCTTATCAGATATTAGGCATCATGCCCTCATCAGTTTCAATGGTGACTTCTGCTCAAAAACAAGATTGCGCAAAGCAGTGCCTCTTTAAATCAGACACCATCAAACAGGACTATTGACTTCTCTTTCCACACTGCTCGGTTGATGTTTCTATGTATTATTCTAAGATGGTAAAGAAAGATGAGTGCATGCAAACCCAGAGCAGAGGTAATCGGAGAGATGTTAGATCTTGGCTCCTTAATGTTATTTATAAATACAAGGGGTGAATCCTGGCCTCACTGAAGTCAGTGGCAATACTCCTGTTAACTTAAATGTGCCCAAGATTTCACCCAATATATGCTACACAAGCTTTCTTCAACAGCTACATGCAGATTAGGAGGCCACTAGGAAAAGGAGTGTCCTACCTACTTCGGAGCTTGTACTCACAGGAATGTGGGATTCCAGTGCTGTAGGAGGGAGAGTTTAGAAAAAAGGAAATGGCATTGGCAAATTAAGGGCAATAAGATGATAGGAATGGGCTGTATTTCTAAGTTTGACCTGTTTTTTGGTGCTATCATCTTGTTAAGAACTCGTCCAGGTTGTTGTCATTGTATTTCATGAGATTATAGTCATTTGTAGCCACGTGTTCTTATCATCTTATTGCTGGCAATACTACACACCATAACAGTTCCAAATCAAGATACTCTATTTGTCAGTTTCTATATTATATTTCACCGTTTCATCCACATTGGTGTGGTCTTGCATTAAGGGCTATCTGAAGTATTCACAGCATCATTTGAAAACCTCAACAATTCTTTAAATGGGTTTAATTTAACAAAAAAGGGCTGAATTTTCATGGGCTAATTTTCACTCAAAATGGTCTCTTTTCAAGGATAAACCGTGGTGTGTTTTAATTCCCTAATTTTGTTTAACAAAAGATCAATTTTCACATTTCCTTTTTAAAAATTTTCTCTGTTTCATTGCAAACACTGCAATTTTAAGATAATGGGATGGAGCCAGTTTTGGTGGCAAAATTGTAATTTTGTTTTGTGAAATTTTGTGATGAAAAACAGATTCATTCTTTTTACCCAGTCCTAATTTTCAAGTTGTTTATAAGTACTCAATTACAAAATCAGAAAGTAGCAGAAATCTAGTAAAGGGCATTTTCTGTTTGAGTTTCCCAGCTCTGTTTCTAGACCAGAGAGATTTGGATAAGCTTGGGTAAGAGTCTAACTTTATGGATGCTTATCCAGATTTATCCTTTGAATTATTTGAGGTTCTAAGCAAGTATTTATCTGATTTTTCTATAGGATGAGAGCCAGGTAACATGGATAGTTGGTATCAAATATTACAATTTAAAGGCCAGAATTTAGGCATCATTTTATTCACAGTAGTGATTGGCTTAAGCAGCAAAGTTCAGAACCAAATCTGTATTTTCCTAACATTTGGGAGTGTTTGGATTGGGGCCATCTCTACCTTAGAGAGATCAGAACTGCTTCTGAACCTTTTAGCATATTTTGGGTCCTACTGTGATGCACACACAGTACTCTAGCTCACTAAAGAAATAATCCCAATATAATGCAACAGTCCTATTCAGCACTTGAACAGAGCAAGACTGTCATCACTATTGTAAATTATGGAATTATTTCATAATAAACTGCAGAAATAAGTAGGTTTTGCATCAAAGTTAGATGAGAAATGAGAGAAGCTAAACTCTGATAGGCAAATGTGAACTACATCTTGTATAAGAAAACTATGTTTTTGTATTATCAAGGTATTCTCTTATTTTTCTGTGAGGTGAAATCAGTGGCAGTTGAGAGCACTCAGTATCTCACAAGGTCAGGCCTCTGCTTTGCACTAGTTTTTAAGGGCCAGTTCAGAAAAGCACTTAAGCAAGTACTTAGAGTTGTGCATAACTCCATTGCTGAAAAGTGATGGCCTTAATCATGTCCTTATAATTGTGTTAAAATGCTTTCCTGAATGTGGCCCAAAAGATTTGAAAATGAAACTACATTCTTTTACGTGTTTGTTGGGATTTGTTTTTAAACATATCCTTGAAAAGCATAATTTTTGCAGGAATTATTTTGTATTTCCAAAGGACATTTTATTGTATTTGCTCATTTTATTCACTGTGTTGTGGCTGATTTCCAAACACATTTTTAATTATTGCATTGTCGCTTTACTAAGGCACTTTCACAACATAGTTGGCAGCATACACATGCAATTCAGTGCAAAAAAAACCAGAAGTGATTTCAGAATGGGTGTTTTGCTCTCAAGTTATTCAGTGCAACAGTGCGCATCTATTACAATATAGTAAATGTAAAATTGTCCTTGAGAGTATTGACAAGCTAAAACACATCCTGAATTGAACTAAACAAAATTTAGTTGCTTTCTCCTCTTACTGAATGCTGAGTGAGTTTCTATTTGGCTATCGATGTAGTAATTATGCATTTGGGTCTATTAAGGATATAAGCTTATATGCTTGAACACAATGAATTAAAACAGTAAATAAGGTATGATTACTTCAAAAGAGAGTAATTATGTGCCTACCATTTCTGAATTTCTGAAACTGTTGAGATCTCCCTTTTGAAGTCTGGTAAATATGTACAAGTATAACATTCTTCCAATACTGCAAAATTCAAATCTTTTCACAATATATCTAAAATTGTATAAATTTCTAATGGTCACTTACTCACAGAATAAAGTCTCTTTCTCTCTCTCACACACACACTTCTCAGAAAAGCTTTAAGCCCCTTAAGAAATCACAGTTGACAAATAATAAGAACTTTTTAAAATACCCAAATGACTGTTCGTTTTCTTTTGAACAAGAACAGAACTTTGAGCAAAGTAACAATTACAGCACATTAGACACTAAACACACAAGGCAATGATGTGTGGATCCGTTACTTTCTTTGGTATACTAATCTGTTTTTAAAATTGTTATTTATCACTTGTATAGTACCATTAGGGTAAATGGCGTGTCTGATAGGTGCCAAACAGATGTGGTTTCTAAACGATAAATATTTGAAAATGAAGTGGTAAAAGTCCTCACTACTTTTGAAAGCTATGTATTGCTATGACCTATTTTAAATTTATCATTAGTGCACCTTTTTGTTGCATCCAAGTATCTTCTGTGTATCAGTTTTCATAAAATAAAACATTTTGAGATTGTGCAGTCTTTTTCCTCTGATTTGTCTAATTTTTGAAAGTTTAGACATCATCAAGCCAATCTACAAAGGGCAAATAGCCATGCAGTAAGTGTACAGTATGCTGAAAGGGTCCTTTGTTGTAATAAGAATATTAATAACACTGTACTTAGAATGGTAAACAGCTTGCTTGCATTTATTAAACCTCATAAAAAAAATTTTACTGCAAAGGACCAATGAAGTCATGCATGTAGCTGTAGTCTTGTGATATAAACTGTAAAGATTACCAGTGTTAAAATGAAAAAGGCACACATTTAAAGAAAAGACAAAGAAATGTAAATATATTTGATTAATAAAACATTTCTATCATTAAGTCCAATAGCTTCCTTTTCCTTTGTTCACAATTATGTTTTCAAAATAGTTTTGAAACAGAAATACAAATAATCTTTAAACATGCTGACACAAAAGGCAGCATCAGAATAACCTGAAGTGCTTTGCAATATTCTTTGTGCAATAGTTCTTATGATCCCACAGCATGGGTTCATTCTCATGCTGGATACTGCAAACAGAATTGAGATGTCATGACCTCTTTCCTGTCCTGTTTTCTGTGGCTAGATGGAAAGAGAGCGGGATCCTCAAATTGTTTGTATGTTGTACCAGAGGTCCAACTATGTAAAAGTGAAAACTACTTCCTTACAATACTGTGTAGCTTTTTTTTTTATTTTAATGATATAAATAATTTTGCATTTAACTGATTTTTTTCTTATTCAAATTACATGATTTTTTTAATCTCTAAGAGCTTTAACTTCATTATATATTTGTCTGAGCCCCGACTTACAAGGACCACCATCTAGTGGCCTGAGACAGAATTTCAGTGCTCCAAGTTTATCTGATATCTGATCTGTCTTTTAAAATATTTCAAAAGCACTAACCATGCTCTGCTGCAATAGACCTTCTGTGCCTTTGGTAATATGATTTCATTGCAGTCATATATGTCAAAGAGCAATGATTATTTCACTAAGTCCCCCTTGTTCCACTTGAAAAAATACCACTTGAGTATGAGAAAAATGTCGGTTTTTGTTATTTTTCATGTTATATGACCTTTTATGTAAGCAGCAGAACCACCCTGGTAGAATAATTGTGCAAAACTACTGTACTTGAGAAAATACTCAGGTAATTGGCCAGCAGGCTGCCTGCTGATTTGCAAGTAGCATGGATAGTGAATCATCCAAGGCAAACTTCTATACATGTCAGAAAACTTCTTTAAAACAAGACATTATGTTGAGTCATGCTGCATGAGATTATATCCCCCAACCTCTGTAATCTGTCATGAGCTAATGAGACACAAATGTTTAAAAGGGAAGGTGGGAGAGAGTCCTTTGGCCTGGTGATCTACTGATAGCCTTATAAGATATGTAAGGTAGATTCTTAGGTCCACCTCACTCCCTTCCTTGTGAGTTATTTAGTGGGGGTGAGTCTCAGATCTCTTAGCAGGCAGTGCTTTTCATTTTTTTCTTTTAATTCCTTTGATGAATTTATTTTAGATGCTGGTCTGAGCACATCAGGGACTGAAGTTTAACCAAAAAGTAGGTATGACACTCAGACCCCACCCCACCATGTCTGAGCTGTGAACTGGAAGATCCATTCTAGGGCCAATAGCAAAGCAACCAAACAATTGAAACAAGCAAATAATAGAAAGGTAATGGAAAAATCAAGAAATTAGAGAAGTTATTTTCTCCGCTTATGGGAATTCTGCATTACCCACCGTAATCAGTTCATTAGAGAAGTACTGAAAAAAATGGCAAGACTTTATTCATGATGAACAATTAGGTAGATTGTATTGTCCTCCATGTATAGCAAACACTAAAGTGGATGGAAAAGGTGTTAAATTGTGTGTTAAACTCCCTGTAGCACAATTCGTAATTTGGGATCAGTGACCACTACATCCTTTTTAAGGCTTTATGTTATTCAAAGCAACCTTACTTAGTGTCTGGTTCTATGTATATTTCTTTTATGGTGTCAGTACCAATATTAGATATTGACACTGCAAGATAGTTGGTTACTGTCCATTCTGTAGGTTACCTGGAAAATGGCATCTACAGGAAACTACCTCCACTACTGATGTATCACTCAGTAACACACACCTGAAGGGTCCCCCTAGAGAAGTTGCTAAGTAGGTGGCCTCAAACAGGGAAAGGGATAACCCAGATGATAGTATGCCAGGACTTGCTGGTCTATACAGCTCACCAGACACACAGAGAGAGCCTACTTATGTTTTTAGGAGATTGCATAATGCTACGAAGGAAATCAGGGATTCTAGTCAGCACCTAAAAATGGAAGCAAGTTCTCCAGGCAGGTAGTGCCTGTGAAGTAACGCTGGAGGAATACAATTTTATAATGGAATTTAGAGTAAGGCAGAAGCTTTGGTGGGCTAAAACCCACTTCATCAGATGCACAGAGCAGAACATACAGTAGGAAGATTTTATATATATTTATACACACACACACACACACACACAGAGAAAACATGAAAAGATGGGGGTTGCCATACCCACTCTAAGAGACTGATCAATTAAGGTGAGCTATTATCAGCAGGAGAAAAAAAACTTTTGTCGTGATAAGCAGGATGGCCCATTTCAAACGGTTGACAAGAAGGAGTTAATAACAGTAGGGAGAAACTTAGCATGGGAAAGTAGATTTCAGCTTCTATAATGACTCAGCCACCCTCCAGCCTTTATTCAAGCCTAATTTGATGGTATCATATTTGCAAATTAATTCCAGTTCAGCAGTTTCTTGTTGGAGTCTATTTTTAAAGTTTTTTTTGTTGAAGAATTGCCAATTTTAAGTCTGTTACTGAGTGACCAGAGAGACTGAAGTGTTCTCCTATTGGGTTTTGAATGTTATGCGTCCTGATGTCAGATTTGTGTTCATTTATTCTTTTGTGTAGAGCTGGTCCAGTTTGGTCAATATACATGGTGGGGGGTGGGCATTGCTGGCACTTATCATATTGGTAGATGTGCAGGTGAACGCGCCCCTGATGGTGTGGCTGATGTGATTAGGTCCTATGATGGTGTCACTTGAATAGATATGTGGACAGATTTGGCACAGGGCTTTGTTGCAAGGATAGGTTCCTGGGTTTGTGTTTTTGTTGTGTAGTAGAGGTTGCTGGTGAGTATTGCTTCAGGTTGGGGGGCTGTCTGTAAGCAAGGAGTAGCCTGTCTCCCAATATCTATGAGAGAAAGGGATCGTCCTTCAAGATAGGTTGTAGGTATTTGATGATGCGCTGGAGAGGTTTTTAGTTGGGGGCTGAAGGCGACAGCTAATGGCATTCTGTTACTTTCTTCGTTGGGCCTGTCCTGTAGTAGGTGACTTCTGGGTACTCTTCTGGCTCTGTCAATCTGTTTCTTCACTTCAGTAGGTGGGTACTGTAGTTTTTAAGAATGCTTGATAGAGATCTTGTAAGTGTTTGTCTCTGACTGAGGGACTGGAGCAAATGCTGTTGTGTCTTAGAGCTTGCTGTAGACAATGGATCATGTGTGGAAGCTGGAGGCATTTAGGTAAGTACAGTAAAACATTAAACCTTCATGGCATAAAATGTAGGGCACATGTGGAGAGGAGATTCTATAACTCTACATGCTAGTTGAGTATGATCTTATGGCAAGCTGGACCACTTATAGAAGAAAGAATTTTCTGCCATGAGCTGTAGCCAAGGCAGTTTTACTGGAATGCTTTAAAGGGGGCAGCAGTCCATGATAGTATTGCAACTCAGCTTCAGGAAACTGTATGTCCAGGACAAACAGGAGTAACCCGGGTTGCAAATGTTTAACAATCACCCAGGGAAGCATATTTTCTCTGTAAGGTGAATTGAACATGCAGAGAGACTTCAATTCCTGGGAAAGATTGGTTATGTATTAACTCGTTCTTTCCTGTATTTCTTTGACAATGAATTCTTTAGACAATGAATTTGCTGAGCTTGGTTATTTAGGCTCTTGAACAGTCTTAATACTGAATGCAAGTACAATCAATTAGTTGGCTACACGCTTTTCTGAATACTGGTGAACCAGCCAGGAGGCTACCTGTATCAGTACGATGGCTTTGACAGCATTATTCTAGTTATGTGGCCATGCAAATTTGTACAAATACAACAAGATAGGAAAGTTAGCCCATACTGGCTCCGGTACTGTGAAGAATACTAAGTGTTGCTGCCAACAGTGAGTGTGACCTCTAATATGGATAGGCAGTATAGCGTAGTGACTAATTATAAAAACAGTGGTGTATGGAATCCTTATCTATAATGTTACTAGTCCAAATTTGTTTTACTCCTTATGTACACAGTATTGTAAAAGTCTTACTCTACTATCTCAGCTGATCTCAGTTTTTCAAAATAAATCCATGATTCAAAGTGAGACCCAGGACCAGGATGAAGTCAAAAATATCTGCCAGTTTTTAACATACATATGGATTCACTAACTTTAAATTTAAAAAACCTTATTAAAAGGAAAAGCAACTCATATTTTTCAGATTAACGATAACATGCTTAAAGCAGAACAAGTTTTGGACAACCTTATCCATGATGGCAATCTGGAAATAATAATTTCCCATACTTGGATAGAAGTTATGTTTAAAGTTGTGCTTATATTACAAAGAATATTATTTTTAATTGTATTAATCATATATTGCCACTTATACAATTTGCTAAAAGAGTGGAAATCTCACATGAATGCCCTTACTTTTGCTTCATATATTAATTTGGCTAAAGTGTCACCTAGAACATAATCATCAAAGTGACAAGCAAGGGACCGTTAGCCAACACATACAGGATATATACATACTTTTATAACACATACCCCATTGTAGATATACACATTGCAGATATTATACATGTGGTATTAATGTTAGATATTATGGTAGATATTAGGTATTATGGTAGATGTTAGATATTAGATATTAGGGTAGATATTATACACATTGTAGATATTATACACATGGTATTAATGTAACACGTGTACTGGGTAACAATGTTAAATTGTACTGGGCTTATTCTGTGAAGACATATATTGCATGATGTTCCAGGACAAGTACAGCTCAGTACTTGGCTTAAGTAAATATAAAAACTGTCAAGAGCTAGATGGATTAGTGTTATGAAACAAAGGACCAACGTAGTACAAGGAAATAATTATAAGAGTTATGAATGCTCTGTATTAGGGAGTATCTTCATGCCCCTCAATGTATGGAATTTAATATTCAAATGAAAGCTGGGAAAGTACAGGGTGGGCAAAGGCAAAGCTGGCACAAGCTGGCTAGTTAAACTTAAATTTTTAAAGTGATGTGAACAGTGCTCTGTAACTTGTAAACACCCATCCTATAAAAGATGGCTAGTTTAAAGGGGGCATATTCTGTGTAAAGTGAACTGAACACACAGAGAGACTTCACTTCCTGGGAAGGATTGGTGATGTATTAACTCTGTCTTTCCTGTACTAATTGCTTTTTCTTTAGACAATATGGCTGCACCTCATTATTTGGTCTCTTGCCCACTCTTAATATTGTATTACAACTAGAAGTTGTATTAGGGATAATTCTCTCTTTTGTCATTAAGCCACACCATAAGGTTTCAAAAGAAATTCTGGTCCAACTCTCCCTGATCATGACATGGGATCTCATTTTGGATGGAGATTACAGGCGGATGATTAGGGATTTTGAACTGTTTGTAGCTTAGTAACAGACTAAATGAGAAGGAATAATTACCTTCTATGTTAAAGTCTAGGGAGCTCGCTGAGAAAAGGACCTCAAGTTGTGGGTGTATGGTTTTATGGATACATCTTGTGACAGACTCAGACCAGAAGACTGTAAAAGAGTAGTGGAAGGCAGATATATCAGCCTCAAGATGATCAGGTCCCTGTTCCCTGGATAGCCAAACAAAGGCTACTCCAGGACAATCAAGACACTTGATGCCAATTAAGGTAGTTAGGCTAATGCAGGTACCTGACTCTAATTAACAGCAAAGGCCATTAGGCTAAATGGAGACAGCTGGAACTAACCAAGATCCCAGTCATAGTGCTTAAAAGCTCTCCTTCCAGTAGGCACAAGGGAGCCCAGGTGAAAGGTGCTGGAGGAGAGGAAGCATTTCTGTATCCTGAGGAAAGGGTGAAACTAGGAAAAGGGGACCATGGGGAAGTGGCCCAGGGAAACAAAGTGTGTCTGGTGAAAGGAAATTTGCCAGCAGCTGCTACCATTAGGGTCCCTGCGCTGGAACCCAGAGTAGAGGTTGGGCCCAGGTCTCCCCTCCCTACCCTGAGATTCCCTTTGAGAGGGGAAGCAGGCCTCAGCCCAGTGAGGAGGCCAAACTGTACCTATTGAGCGCTACAGAGCAACACAGACTGTGAGGTATTTCCCCTTCCCATCTCCCATACTGGCCTGTGATGAAAATAACTCAATAGGCTATGACTCTTGCTGCTACACTGTGAAAGCAAGGTCACATTGGGGCCTTAGTGAGTTTCTGAGGCCACTGAATCTGCCCAGAAGTGTGGAACTCACCAATATAGGCTCAGCACTTTGCACAATCTGGGGTGGGGTGGGATAGGGTAGGGTGGGGTGGGGAAAGACCATGGCAGCAAGTCTGAGCCTGGGTCAAGTGAGTGGGGCTCATCGGATTCATGCCATGCAGCTAAAAAATACAGGTGTAAACATTCCTGCTTGGGCTGGAACCTAGACTCTGAGACCCTCCCGCCTCACTAGGTTTCAGGACCGAGGCTTCAGCCTGAGTGGGACTGTGTAGACTGCTGTTTTTAGCCTAAGAGTGCAAGCCTCATGAACCCAAGTCAGTAGACCCGGATGCTAAGACTTGCTGTGCATTATTTTTGTTCTTCTGGGGCAGGGTTGGGTTGGCTTGTTTTTTGCAGCATAACCATACCCTATGACAAGATCAATTATGTATTTTTAAACCTATTTTTAATTGTCAGAGAATGTTCATCTATTTATTTTATTGAATACAAACAAATATTTGGTAACCCACTTGCGCTTAACACTTGAGCATTTTTGTAGACAGAACCAGCTAATAGTGAAACAAAACTTACACACAGCTGCCCGCTGGTTGCTGTGGGTACAGCAAATAGTTGAGTCTTAAGCCTTGCTTTCCCTTTTGACTACAGCAGAGCCAATTATAAATTAATGCAGTAGACAAACTGGATCTGAAAAAATAACTAGAACCAACTTTGAGGCAGGAGGAAAAACAAAAGGGAATGACTACATAGGTCTGTATATTAGGTCAGAGATTTTGGGATCTGAGATTTTGAAATATTTGCACTTCACTGTTCAAGTCTCACCTCGGAGAATCCATTTGTCAAATCATGTTTTTTGTCTTGAGGTAATTAGTCTTGTTTTAACAAGGCCTCTATACTTAGTGGCCTTCTGTAATCATCCTTTTGCAAGCTAGACCGGCCAATCATAGGCAATCCATTGCAGACAGACCTGTATCACAGTTGCTTTTTCCCAGATGTCCTCTCCTCTAGGCTAGCAGCTGTGGCAGTTGATTTGTAGCAGTTGATTTTTGGCAGTGTATCTTTAGGGAATTAGGTTTTTTTTTCTTTCTTTATGCCTCCATTCTCTCTGCTCTCACCACTCCCATCCATTATACTTTTATTTCTCTCTCTGATCATCTTTCACACCCCTCTTCCACACTCCTATATTCAATCAATGTCTCTTTCTCAAGTTTCTTCAATGAGTATTGCATGTGACTATGAAAAAAACCCTGCCCTTGTTTATGTTTCACAGTGGATCATTGGACTTCATTTTCTTTTCCATAACCTAGGCCTCCATAAACATGATTCAAATATCATGCAGAGGCTTGGGTCTGGATTTTTTCAGGGAGCCCAGAGTAATTTGGATTGCAGAGTTTGCACCTCTGATGAACAAAGCACGGAAGCTTTCATTGTGCATCGATTTAGGGAAAAAAAAAAAAAGAAAGAATATGTTAAGCTTTCTTACAAGTGGCAATTGCTTTCTGGTGTTAGTGAAGTAATAAAAATCATTACAAAGCTGGGAAATTGAAGGATGACCTTAGAAAATACAATAGAAGATACAAAAATACACATTAAAGTAATCCAAACCACCATTAACTGTGGTCCCTGTTTTCTACATTGTGTAACCATCATATGCTTGTAGTTAAGAGACACACACTGGGCCAGATTCTCAACTGGTGTAAGTAAGAGTAACTTTTGAAGTGAATAAAACTATGCTGAGTTACTATGATGACTTCAAGGAGATCTGCTCCACTACTTCACAATTTCAAAGCTTCAGCTACAAGTCTGTGCTACTGTGTCCCACGGCAAGACAACAGCTTTGCATTTGAATACCCATGTGCTCTGGTGGACGTGCCCCAGCTCTCTCTTACTTTTGAGGACTAGAAGGGGAAAACCCATCTGCAGGAGTTAGCTGTAGTACCGCACAACAATTCAGTTTAATGCCGCACTAGAATATGATCAGTCTACTGACAAAAGAAAGGATCTAACTCAGGCATGGGCAAACTTTTTGGCCTGAGGGTCACATCGGGGTTGCAAAATTGTTTGGAGGGCCAGGTAGGGAAAGCTGCGCCTCACCAAACAGCCTGGTCCCACTTCTTATCTGACCCCCACCCACTTTCTGCCCCTGACTGCCCCCCTCAGAATCCCCTACTCATCCAACCAGTCCCGCCCTGCTCCTTGTCCCCTGACTGCAGCCTTCTGAGACCCGCCCCCAACTGCCGCCCAGGAACCACCCCCTACCCAACTTCCCTTGCCCTGACCCCTATCAGATGCTTATTATGGACTTCGCTCGTTTAAAAAAAAAAAAGCAACAATAAGTGGCAGTGAACTAGCTATACCAGGGATCACTCAGTTACCCTAACATAAAATAGATTTACTGTTGCCTAAAATGCATTTTCAAAAATTGTAACTGATCATAATTTGTCCCACTATTTATTTTTAATGATATTTTCCCAATAGAAACATTTTAATCCAATATATTTTATATCCTGATTCCTGCCCACCTCTGGATATAACACTGCCTCAAAGCACAACCACTTCTAGTAATTTATATTTAATAGATTCTGAGAGTGAATTAGGACAAAGATGGACACATACCATAACCTTCATAGTGTAGTGCCATTAAAAATGACTCTCTAGTGATGTTGATGAGGGAGGAGTTGTCACTGCATACCTGATAATGCCCTGCAGCAATTGTACATACATTTAGTTATGTATTTCTTCCTAATCACTGATTTGTCTTTGAACGCTTGCTTCTTTTTAAAAAGACTTTGTTCATTTTTCACAAAATACTGAACCCACTTAGTAATGTTTGAGAAGATGAAATCTATCTGCAAAACTCTGTCACCAACAGCAGTTTAGTCATTTAAAATAACCAATCCAATCATCCCAGTCTTGATTGTTCGACATTCTTTCTGGCTTTGCAGTTTTGATTAAGAGGCTCAGCAAAGAGGTGAAGTTGCAGAATAGCAAAGGGTTCCTTGACCTAAGGAACTTGAAGTCAGCAGGTCACTTATAGTGACTGTGATTTATTGATCAATAAACATAGCCTTTCCAAACCCTTCTTTTTCTTGTCTCACTGGCCTATTTTTGCAGGCATAGTGCTCTGCTTCAAAGGATGTGTGCAGTGAACTTTCTGAAAGAACATTCAACCACACATATAAAATACAATGAATCCATAGCATACTTTTTAACCCTAATCATGTGTTTTAACAAACTGGATTGTGTTTGAGAAACTATACAATGATCTTTGGGGAAAATGTGATTAATATTAAAAGCTGTATTGAAAGAAAGGAAGAAAAACATTATATTGCAGTTTGTAAAAACACTTCAGCTAAAACTCCGAGAGGAGAACTGCATATCCCGCAAATTAGATTGCTCTTAAGTGAACCACATGATCTGAACATTTTTGGAGAGATGAGGAGGAGCAATTTGTCCTCTAAGCAGCTTTGGTTTCAAGAACTCACATAGTGCTCAGACAGCACTTTGCAAGCTCTAGCTACAGCAACTACAAATGTGATGAAATAAAAATAAAATAAAAAGAGAAAAAAAAAGATAATAGTTGCACAGAAACCAACTCTTCACTACCGTCATTATAGGGAACTGATTATGATTTATAGCTAGTCTAACAGATGGATTAGAAACATGAGACAATAAATCTAACTTGACTAAAGACACAGGCAACATTTAAGTGACTAAAATGGTTAATTTTTAAAATACTATTTAAAATAATATATTTTCTTAACAAGCAGAATTCCAGTATTGATGATAGTCTTATTCTATTGTATAATTTACGTGCTAGAAAAATAATCTATGCAAGTTTTTCATCTTCTAAATACTTAAATTATACATAAGTGGGGGGGGGGGAACAGAGACTGATGGGAGGAGGGGGATAAAAAGTCAAGTATGAATAATAATTTAAAAAGCAATAATTTATAGCAAAGAAAATTAAGGGAATGTAGGTATCATAAGTGATTTTAATGAAAAAATTATATCACAGAATCATACAAATAAGTCCTTCATTTGTCTCTAGGTTTAAAATACTGTACTGCATTTTATCTTGTATTAAATCAAGTTCTCTTTCCCTTGGTAGATATCTCACTGCTGTTCTTACACATCATAGTACTTACAGCTTCTAAACAATCTTCACTGTACATTTAAAATGAAATGTGCCATGAAGGTATAAAAATAAGCTTCTTCAAACCAAAATTGTTCAGTGTGAGGTGGATAGACTTTCTGTTGTTTCTTAAGATTCAGGACAACACGTACTATATTTTAAGAAATTATTATTACTGTGCCTTGTTCTGGCTGTTTTATTTGGGATCCCAATTAATATTTATAAACTATAATCCCTGATTGGATCCCAAATTGACTGGATTCTTTCCCTAAACCTGAAATTTGCAGAGGCATTAAAAAAAAACAGGAAGAGGCAAGCCCACATACTGCATTCCATACCAAATTGAACCACAAAGAATAGACAAAGATAAACAAAGTCCTCTAAATTGCCAGTCATGCAACTACAACTGTGTTCTCATCAGAAATAAAATCTTCAAGAAAGCAAGCTTTTTTTTCTTTGTTTTCACTGTTATAAAATAGGTAACCAGGTTCAAAACTTGATAAATGGAAAATTGGCACTGCATTCCATTCTATCTGTTCCATTAGAACGATGTTTGGTTTTTAAGCCACTTCTGATGAGCAATGTTTCAGAGAAAATGTACCCACCACTAGTTCTGAGACCACATGTGCAACATAAATTACGTTCTTAATGCTCGTCCATGGTACCCCTGTGTTTCTAAATGCTTAATGCCACTATGAGTAAATGATTTCTTTCCACTACTGCTCAAAGTGCCAGAAGGCAGACGAAATTTAAACACAACTAAGATCAACACTGCAAGTTTATTTGGCCTCTACATCTAGCAACACTGCCATAAATTTCTTAGGCTTCTTATTTGAGAATTTAAAAGGCCCTATAGATTTGGCAAGGTTTATATAACAACATTTTGTCTATGTGGATTATAAACTTTGGAAATGGTGAGCAGTGGGCTTTGTATCCTATTTGGTCAGTGCGTCATTGGGTAAGTGCTGGGTCACTCAATCAGATGCTTGTTCAGTGTTGACTGTTGTGATAGTGACAACCTCATAGTGCCAAAAGCAGAATGATTAGCAGCACTTCAGATTCCTTTGTGTGTTTTTTCTGACATTCTTGGAGGCAGGGACAAACAGTTTTTTTTTATTTCATTTTTGTAGCTTTTGGTTTCTGGAATTATTTTTACCTGTGGGCTGTTACACCCTCTCCCCAGCCAAGCTTCTAGAAATCATACAAATGACCGGGCAATACTTTGATAGTCAATAATCCATGGTAATAGAGGTACTGTGATATATAGGAAGAGATGGTCTTTATTCCTGACACCAGTCGCCTGACCTGAGTCAGGGTTACCAAAGGTTATTCTGTTGTCTCAGTGAGGTTGACATGCACTGACTCCAGTGGCTACTGCTACATGTGTGACAATGGAGAGTGCAGCCATTCAAATGTTCCTGCTATCTCCCAGTCCACTCACTGCAAATCAATGAGATCTGTATGGCTGCATTACTAATGATGGTGTTTCTGCCATGTCTGTGGGAGCAGGTAGTCTTGGGATGGCCAAAAAATAACACCAGTTTAATTCTATCAAAGACCCCTTTATTACAATAACTCCATGCAGGCTCCATTAACCCCCCCACCCCCAATGGATTTATTTTCCTCCTTAAAATATACTGTGGTTGAAGTCAGTGAAGCATTTTTCCTGCGTTGCATATTATGCATTATGGAAAATATTTCAAAGGAGCCACTATTGTTCCAGAGTTAGTGACTTAGCCCGCTGGGGAAAGATAATGTCGAGCATTAACACAGTTCTAATAGTGTGTCAGTAAGTACTATAGATAACCTATTACCATCATTGTACTTTGCTTTTATAGAAGAGGTGGCAGCACATACCCAGCACACACTGTTAAAAACCCTACATTGCCTTAGATAACGTTACCTCAGTTGTTTAGCATATTCCCTACAATAAGTACAGTCTTAAATACTGAGCTTCATCTAAAGAAAACTTTGAAATATGCATGGGTGATCACTGTCCTATGTGGTGATTGTCTCCCTTCTATATTCCATTGTTTATTCATTTAGGTGCAAGACTTATAGGCCATAGGGACTCTGTTTGAGAGCCTGTCTCCAAACCTGCTGAGGCCCAGACGTGGGGAAAAATAGCCCAATGACAGACAGGACAAAATAACAATGAACTTTCAACAATGCCCTGTAAACTTTTTTAGAACCAATGGTGTTGAGTACAGCCTGAGTTTCATGATTCATCATATATGAAGTCAGGAATTTACCAGAAAGAAAGCAAGATATATCACAAGATCAGTGTGAAACAAAGACAAATTCAGGCCTAAAATCAGTGTGTATATATTGCTTCTGTTTGATAGCCATACGGTGAGAATTACTGCATGGTTCCTACCTGCCTTGCCCTCTCATGGAATTACCTACATGTGCACAGCACAGACCTACACAGATCATTGTACAAGAATCAAGTTGCAGTCTCTGTTGAACCATCTGGGCTCTTCAGCACTTAAAGATGAACTGAAAAATTAGCCCCTATATATGAGTTGAATTTCCCCATTAACCTGGCTCTAGGGGACATCCAGAACAGAAATACATTTCAACTAATCTTTTTAAACATTATTTTTCCTCTGTGAAATCTTCTAGGTTTACTGCAGCTATCCCATAGTTCATTCAATGGCATCACAAATACGATGGGTTCAGTGGCTGCACTCATTTCTCATATTTGTCATATCACCAAATGATGCATTATGGGATATCTGCAGTGAACCAGGAAGTAGCAAGAGGACTTCACAGATGAAAAATAATTTATAAATGTCCTGTACTGAATGTTCCTACAGTGTGGCTATTCAGCAGAGAAATCTAGGCTTAGTTCAATTTTCATTTTGGCTTTGCAGCTGAACTTTTAAATGTAAAGACATGAATTTGAATGAGAAATAGACTGCAGAATTATTTGTCATGTCTCCCTGCTAAAATTCTTTTTTCTAGCAAATTAACCATCAAAATAAACAAATCTCAGACACTTCCTTACAAACAGTAAATCACTCAGCCATGATGCTATGGAGTGGTATATCTGCCTCCCTGCAGTGTAGTTCATCCTTGTCAGGGAAGCTATTCTCAAATAGCCCCACTCCCTAATAAGGTTAGTCTTATGCTATTTCTAACATTCAGTGAAGGAAGACAGAAGTAAAGGGATTAATTAGTGAGATATGGCTCCTATTTGTGTTGTGGAGTAATTTTTCTTCCATGCACTTTCATTTGCTTCCCAAGTTGCAGAAGAGACCTGTTTTTTGGGCCACAAACACAGTATGAACATATAAGTATAACTCATTCTTCAATCCTTCTTATCTCAAAGTCCACTTTGAAGGATGCTAGCAATTCAAAACCCTGGAAGTACCTGCTTTTTGCTGCCTATAGATCAAAATATAGGGCCAAAAGAACAACTCTGAGATATACCAGCTGAGGATTTGGCCTATATAATATAGACAAAAGTGACAATTTTCTCAATGTTAAGACCCAGCATGATTAGAAAAGATGCAGAGAATGGCTAAGAAAAATATAAATGATAGGATGAAATGTGGTGGGGATTGGGGGTGGAAAGCCCTTCCATATGTAGAGAGAGTAAAAGATTATAAATTTAGACAGGAAGCATTTTTTAAAGGAGATGTGAGAGAAACATATCATTGTAGGCCTGATCAATAGCTTATTGAAGTCACTGAGGTCCCTTTATTAACTTAAATGGGTATGGTTCAGCTCCTTAACCAACCATCCCTTGAGCTGTCCTATTAAAACTTTCATTTTAACAGATTTCATCCACTGGTTGTCAGTTCAGCTACCAGTGCTGGCTGGTACCCAAAATCAGTTGCATTTTAAATTAAAAGACAAAAACCCCAAAAAGTGAAAAATGAATAACAAGCCCCACCCAGTGCCATTACTACAGGTATTTACTGATTCCTTAGGCCTTGATTCAGGAAGGCACACAAACATGTGTAGGTCCATCTCTATTCAGGACAGCATATAAACATCTGCTTAAAATCCATTTGACTTCAATGAGACTTCACAACATGCTTAAAGTTAAGCACATGCCTTAGTTCCCTTCCCAAACAGGGACTCTTTCCTGAATCAGGCCTTTAGTGCCCTTGAAAAAAGGCTATGCACACAATGAACACAATTCTTTGACAAATGCTGAGAGCCACAACAAAGTTGGATTGGTCTGTGAAGTTGTCAGAACACTGAGGCATGCACCTGATGTATTTTGTGTCCTAACTGAATGCTCTATATCCAGTATTTGACAATTATTACAGGATTTTCATAAGGAAAAACATGTTTTTGGCAAAATCATGACAAAACATATCCCTCTCCTTCCTACAAGTTAAGTTTTCATATTAATCTGCTTGTTACAGAAACTTAGAAAGAAAAAACAGAAGAAATTTTTTTTTATTATTTTCCTCCAAGTTTTAACTAAAAAAAGAAAGCAAAAAAGTTGAAAGGGAGTGGAAACAAATTATAAGCAATATGTTTAATTTGGTACTGTAGAAAGGAAAATGACTCTGCTAAGAGACTATGCATAACATTAAGCAATACCAGATGTGGAAGAGAAATTAATACTAGCAACTACTGACAATTTTTATACTCAGTTTCCTTTCCAGGCAGCTATGAACAGGTAAATGTGTGGGGGTGAAAAAGTGGTGCCAAAAGAACCCAGCTAATTATTTGAGTTAAACCTGCTGTAAAAATATCACATAGGCTAATGAAGTTTGAAAAAAACAGGTTGGCCCATATCTCCAAGGGTATATTGGTGCCTAAATGTTAGGTTAAGCACCAAAGTCCCTGATTCAGATTCCACTGCAATCCACAACAACCGACCTCCCCCTCCCCCCACCAATCTCTGTAGGTGCCTAAATTCACTCAGCACCTAAATTTTCAGGATTAAATTTCCCTGAGTGCATCTGAGTGTGCACATGGTTCCCTGATTCTAGGGTTTCAGATGCCTATGGCCCAGAGCGATCCATGAACCAAGAGAAAAGAAAAGGGCTTGTCTATTTTGTGTATGGGGCCCAATCTGATAGGCATGCTCAGAGACCATTTACCAGATCGGGTCCCATTCACAATGTAACAGCGGTGACAACACACAGCTTATAACTTCTATATCCAGGGTTAGAGCACTGATCTGCACTGTGGGAGACCCAGGTTCAACTCCCCACACTCTGCCAGAGAGGGAGAAAGGATTTGAAGATGTGTCTCCCACCTCTGAGGAGGGTGCTTTAACAGAGGAGTTATGGGATATTCTGATGGGGGAAGCACAGAGGGATCCCTTAGTCTGTCCTGTTGAAGCTGTTCCACTATGTATAAATAATTAAATAGTCATTGGGCTAGAGATAGAAGGAGAAAATGAAAATGACTGTAGTCCTGTGGCTAGGGCACCCACTTGGGAGGTGGCAGACCGAGGGTCCAGACCTTCTGCTCTAATCACTCTTTCATTACTAGGGTCATGGCTGAAGTGATGGTATGGTGTGGTGATTTCCAGCTGCCCACTGGAAATGCTCAAAGTTGTGGTAGGGGCCACCTAAGTCCTTTACATGCCCAGCCTGCTTTGTGCCCCCAGCCTCCTGATCTGTACCAGAATGTGTTCTATAATTACAGCTTATAAACTCTTTAGACCAGGGATTGCATCTTCATATGTCTCTGTATAAGAGACTGGGACTGCTAGATGCTACTGCACTGTAAATATTAAATAATATTCCATGTAATAATGCTATAACACTACATCACATGGCATTTCACATCATATCCCTATATGAATGTGATGCTACATTATGATACCACAATGAGAAGATTCAGTGCCACTATGATGCTCCATCACACAACTACGCTGCAACATCTGAAATATACTTTCCCATGTAGAAGCTTCAGAACCCTCTTTCTATGCACTACTGTAAAAGATAACAGTATATGGTAACTGCCTATTGTTGGTACAAATACACAGATTATATTGGATAGGTCAAATGTGCTTGAAAACGGACATTTTTTAACCAAACCAGGGACAATTTTGTTAACTAAACTATTTCCTTTTTTTTTTTTTAAAAAAAAAAGCCAGCTCTCGCTTATATTATAAACACTCCAAAAACATACTCTAGTGAACAATCCTGCAGTGCTAGGCAGACAGACTAAATGAAATAATAAGGCTTTGCCAGCTGCAATTTTTCTGGTTTGTGCAGTATATTCTAAAGAGCAGATACAGCCAAAAATATGCTCTTGCTGGATAGGTCAGCCCAAGAAAACTTCATAAGACTGAGCTGTAAAGCTGGCCAGCGGAAGAGAATTCCACTAAATTAGATCCCCACTTTTCACATTCAGTTTCTCCTCAGCCTTTATCTGCCTCCGTTCCCATATTGCACTAAATCATTCACTGCTTTTAAACACATAGTGAATGGATTGAGTGGTGTCCAGGAGCCTCATTTGCTATGGGGAAGGAAGGCAGTTGCCCATCCACCCCCCCCAGATTTTTCATTGATCTATATGCTCCATTATATCTTCCACATTTTGCCTACCCAAATAAATTTGTTAGTCTCTAAGTGCCACAAGTACTTCTCGTTCTTTAAACAATTCCTGTGCATTCACTCAACTTCATGCCCAGCCAGATCTTGTTTACCTATTGCCCACTCCCAATATATTATGTACGCTATATTTCTTTGCAAATAAGGCTCATGTCCTAGCCTTCATCTTGCTGTAAAATAAATGAACAAGCATGAGAGGTGGCTATTTTGTTCAGTCATTCCACATAAATTATTCTTTCCCTTTTATATGGTTTTATTTAAAGAAAAAATTGAGATATTTATATAGGGAGTTGTATCTAAAAGGCACGCAAGACAGGCAAGCTAAAGCCTACAGTCCTTGTTCAATCATTATCCTGGCACAACTCTTACTGGCGTCAATGGGCATTTAGCCTGAGTAAAGACTGAAGGCTGCAGGATATGGCCCACTGCACATAATTACTAGGGATGGACAAACTAGTCTAGAGAGAATAAAAAACAAAACAAAACAAAACCTTTGCTCAAAACCCAAACCACACAGAAGCCAATTGCTTAGCCTTCCGCAGTTGGTTTTAATATTTGTGAATGACAATATTCACAGGCGCCCACATGACGCTGGCACTGAATGTGGTATCCCAGGATGTTGGGCAACTTCACACAGCAGCCCGGTCTTATTGTAACAGTGACACTGTGTGCTCTGATCATAGGTATGCTGCTATCAGAAATACCCTCCTCTAGGAGAGCAGAATTCAACTCTGCTTGGCACTACAGCAGAACCAGCAATGGTACAAATACCTTCTATAAAGTTCAAGACTTAATACAGAGAAATGTTTGAGACATTTTGTTTTAGAAAAACTATGTATGTTTTAAAGAAGCTGAGTTTCCATGAAATGAGGATTGAAATCCTCATCTGTCTATAATTTGTCTCCTTCTGCTCAGCTCCCTTAATCGTCCATTCCCCCCAATTCTCTGTAGCAAGTCTCTAGTGATCTCCATAATGAGAGGAATAAAGTGGAGTTCTAGTCATGGAGCCGGCAGAGCAATGGTCTCAATGCACCTGTCATGATAGCATGATTGTGCTGTTCTACAAGCCCGGCAAGAAAGGATGCCAACTCATTTGACGCCATCAATCTGTGTGTGCTTCTGCACATTCTGGCCTGGACCGTAAAAGCTATTTTTACACCATGTTGGACCCCAACAGTGGATAAAGTAGATTGAAACAGGAAGGAGAGCTCTCACCACACCAGCCAAGGAGTAAGGGGAACTCGGAGGAAGCACAGCTAACCCACCCGAGAGAAAGGAGCAGGGAAATACCTTTCTGCTTTTAACAGAGAAGGCCCTAACACCACTCTTTCCTTTACCTTGACCTAAATTAAGGGCTCAGTTCTGCAACCTTTACTCACAGGTGTAATTCTTACCTCACATTAGTAGTCTTGTGACTGCAGTAGAACTTCTCCCAAGAGAAAGAGTTATTCACAAGGGAAAGGTTGTCAGATCCATGAAGGAAGGACTGGAAAATTCAAAAGAAATTCTGTTGTTGTGAAATGTCCAGCTGTATTTCAGTACAAAAGATGTTCTGATAAACTATGGATAAAGCATCCAAACATGTGGATGTTTAGCTGATCTGAACCTTCTATGGCCTGAGGCTCATTAATAATAATCATCACAGAATAATGCAGGGAGAACAGACATTTGCATTTTGCCTTATAAAAAACAGAATTTTTAATTCTGGTAGTTACTATGCGCAACAGAAAAGAGCTCAGCTAAATTACTAGCCCTCCTGTTGGAGCAAAAAGGTGGCAAATCACTTATATAGCTTCAAGCTGGAAAAGTTCTTAAAACTCATATTTGCCAACTGAGTGATTGGAAAATACACATTCATATTTTGGAAGATATTGAAAAGTAGCCTCATAAATTTAATCCTCAGATGTTATGGAGCCTCAGTGACAAAATTAAAAAAAAACCCTCTTCCAGATTATTCAAACTGCAAAGGCAAATGTACCTGCTATATATTAACATTTTCAGATACCTAGGCATTACAGTGGATTTTAATGTGTTTCCTCAAAACACTTAAAGGCACTTTTTATAATATATGAACCACTAAATAAAAAACATGAAATGTAATCTTCAAGACACAGTGATTAATGCAGGATTGACTCAAATAAATGCAGTTTATGGCCATAGTCCAGCTAGCTCTCTCGATGCTAAAGAGAGTCATACCATAGTTTTCCATTTTCAAAATCACATCAATTTTTACTTTGAAAACAGGTACAGCAACTTCCAATCAGCTGCCCTGCAATAATTTAAGATACCATTTCCATTAAGTTGTAAAAGTTTGAATCATGGGAAGAGGACAAAGTTTTACAGTGTTGATCTTCTGGCTGTCATCATTTCCAGCACTGTCAATTGCTGTACAGTACATGTCTCTATGAAGACATGAATAGAGCTGGTTAATTATTCATTGCAAATAAGTTATCCTGATGAATTTAGCCCTTCTTCCCCCACTCCCATTATTCATGAACCAATCCTCATGTCTCCAGATATAGTTTTAAATACAAGTATTTGTGGAATAGTTTATGTGAACAGACTCGAGGCCAGATGGTGTTCATGAACTATTTGTTTTGATTGTTAGTACTGTGCAAATTGTCACTAACTCATATAGTATTTTCACCTCCCTAATCAGAGGACACATTTTTTGAAGAGAATAACAAACAAAATATTTGTGAATAATTAATAACATCCAGGACCAGAGGAAAAACAGACAAACATAACAACTTTGATTAACATTATTTTAAAGAATAAAATATATTTGGCTGAAATTGCAGGGTGCAAAGAGCTTATCTATTGTGTGTATCAGGGCTCATGTTGTGCTGGAATGCTCTGGAATGTTGTTTCAGGCACTGTATGTACACACAACCTCACATACACACACTATACATACATGGGCAAAATAACTGAGCAATACACTGTACCTATTAATATATTTTGCAACTTTTTGTGGGATGTGGCACATTTCTTAGTGATAGACAAATCGGAGCTCACCTTTGTTAATTTGGTGTGGTCATATCTCAATCTTGCTAAAGAGAATGCAGCATTTCTTTCCTGATTGACAGGTGACTGTGTGCTCAGGCATGTGCATGAAAAGGAGAGTATGTAAAGATTCTGGGGTGATTGGTCCCTGCAATAGGTGCATTTAAATTTTTGTCAGGTTAGTGTGATAAGGGAGATGAGATGCTGGCCAGACTATAGTCACCATTTTGGCAGAAATGGATTATTGAAGCTGGGAGTTAAGGAGGAAACACGAACTCACACATCAAGTGAGCAAATCAACCAATAACAATAATGTCCATCATGCTCTCCATTGCCTAGGAGGAGTCGGACAGAAATGCCTAATCCTCATAGTGATATTTGCGTAAGTGTGTCATGGAAAAAGTGCTCCTCCCGTGAACCAGCAAAAATGTTATGCAAAGTTTTACACACTGCTCAGTCTGGAACATTTAGAATGTTGGGTGCATTTCCAAGGCAGTTTAGATCCCCAGCTGACCTCAGCTTCTTTCATTGCTTGAAGGAAATTCAGTACTGACTAAAATATCCTTTTCACAACTCCTTAGAGCCTGTGGCTGCTTTGTGCCCTAGTGGTAAGGATCACAGATGAGCAACGTGGAGGTGTTATTCCAGGCACCCTCCTCTGTAAGTGGATCAAAAAGGCATTAGGTTAGAGACTTCACCGCACACAAAGAAAACAAAAAAAATCAGGAAATGGAAAAAGAAGCAGGGAAAATAAAATTCAGACAAAGTCTTCAAGGATTCCAACATCAACATGAATTTTTAAGACTAAAATGTTTGAATCATTTTTATGATGAGAAAAACCTTTTTTATTGGCTGCTGAAAAGTTTATGACAACTCTATGATCTAGTCTATAATTTCTAAATTATTCTTGAACGTGTCCTTCACGAATCTCCCTCATGGTTAGCCAGAGGAACTTAAAACCTCACAATGTCATAGTCATCATTACTGCTGAAAAAGGAGATGCAGGTTCCCAGTTACTGGCACAATTGTGTCCTGCCCATTTAACCTATACCAAATACAGCCAAGGAGAAAAAGAATGGTTATTAACATGGTATGTAACGCTTGTGTTTTCCAAGACGTGTTGTACATGTCCATGTTACTTCACTGAATCATAGGAGTTCAGTTCAGAGGTGGGTTTCAGAGTCTACCTCACACATCAGGTGAGCAAATCAACCAATAACAATGACTGAAGAACTACTCGTCAAAACTTGGCATCATCCCTGAAATGCTGAGATAGAGCATAATGTAAAGGTATGTATTGATGACCAAGCTGTAGCTCTACAAATGTCTGTTATAAGTACTTGAGCAAAAAACTGTGGAAGCTGCCTGAGATCTTGTAGAGCACACTACCACTCTGCTTGGTGGGAAGAGGAGGGAGTTAATGTTGGCAACATCATTGCACAGATGTATGCAGGATGAAAAGCTTTTCATTTGGTCTATTAACAGTCTGGATGACATCTAAACAACCTAGTTCTGTCCAACTAAAAAGCCAGTGTCGTTCCAACATCCAAGATATGGAGCCTCTCCTCATTCTTATGAGAAGTGGGGCTAGGAAAGAAAGTCAGTGAGACTACATATAGCTCAAATGAGGTAGAATTCTCATACTACTTTGGCCAGGAAATTTGGATGTGTACATGAGTATGCCTGATCCTTAAAAAGGCAATGCATGGAGGGTCAGCTACCAATGCTCATAAAACTCTGTGAACCTTCTCATAGGTATAATAGCTACCAAAAATGCTACTTTCATAGGCAGATGTGGTAAATTCAGATAACCATAGGTTCAAAGGGAAAACCCATCAGCCTTGTTAGCACCAGGGAAGAATGGAATCCACAACATTCAGATATAACCTGGTTAGCCAGAGGAACTTGAAACCTCACAATGTCATAGACATCACTACTGCTGAAAAAAAGAGAGAGACCCTTTCAGAATCTGATTGACATATGATTGGAAAATATTGAGTGATCTGTGATTGGTGGGTGAAAATTGGATAACTGTCAGAGGAACTTTGATGGAATTAATTAATAAGCCTTGTTGCTTCAGGTGGGGGAAAAAACAGTCCAAAACATATAGGACAAAGGTCAGACTGGTGAAACAGCATTCTGTTTTGACCTTACAGAGATTTGTTTGCACTTCAACAGGTAAATGTATCTAGTAGATAACTTCCTGCTATTCAGGAAAGTGTTTTGCATATTCCCCAAACACTCTACCTCTTGAAGCATCAATTATGGAGCCTTCAGGACATAAGATAGAGAGTGGCCAGGTTGGAATGTAGCAAGTAACCATGATCCTGGGAGATCAGATCAGGTTGTGGAAATAGTATCAAAGGTGTCCTTGCAGAGAGACTCAGCAGACTGTAGTACCAGCATTGGTGAGGCCAAGCCAGTGCTATAAGGATCATACTACTTGAGCTTGACCAACACTTGGGAAGGAACAGAATGGGAGCATAGGCATACAGACCTTTGTCTCTCCAAGAAAGCATCTGTCAGTGAGCCCTGACTGTGGCCTTCCCTGGAATAAAACAGTTGGCACTTTCTATTGAGATGATTAGTGAACAGGATGTGAGGGACCCCCCAGGTTTGAAAAATGAATCTCATAAGATTCAGCTTGAGACACCTCTTGTGATCTCTGCTGAACAATCTGCTCAGGAGATCTACCAAGGTGTTCTGAACACCAGGAAAGTGAGATGTATTGTACTAGTGATACAAAACTCCTGAAGATATATCACCTTTTGACAGAGAGGATCTGATCTTGCCTCTCTGTATCTGTTCATGTAGATCACAACCACAGTGTTATTCATGAAAACTTCTAGAGTCTCTCCTTGATGTGAGAGAGCAAAGCCTGACAGACCAGATGAATAGACCTCAATTCTTACATGTTTTTGGAGAGAACTAAATCTTGATAACACTACAAACCATGAGCTTCTATATTTCCTAGGTGATTCCCCCTACACATATTGACAAGATCAGCTACCCATCCGTGAAGACTAGTACTCCTGCAGGTACTCAAACCAGCATATCCCATGGGTGACAAGCTGGGGACTACACTGATATTACTATTCTGTAACTTTGTGAGATGAACTAGATGTGTGCAGGAGGACAGCAGTCTGAAATAGTTTCTTATTGTTGTGATTGGATGGGCCTTGAGATCTGTGGAAATGTGTAGCATTGCCTGGAAGCTTGCTTGAGGTAAGAATGCCCTGGCTACAATAGAATCCAGGTTCACCCTATAAATTATGTTCTCTGAACTAGAGAGAAGACTGACTTTTCTTTTTTGATCAATAGACCCAGAACATTGAAGAGGCATCAGATCCTGGATAGACTGATCTCTTCTGGAGCATGGATTAACTTTGTGCCAGACAATCATCCAAGTATGATAATATTTGAACTCTTGATTTCCTTAGGACTTTGGCCACACCTGCCTTTCATTTTGTAAATACTCACAGGGAAGTAGTCTGGCCAAAGGATAGGGCTGTAAACTGATAATGGGTATTCAGATCAGAAATCTTAGGAGTCACCAAAGATGGATAGTCATATGAAAATATGTATTCTTTAAATTGAGGGCAGAGTACCAGTCACTGGAATCCAGGGAGGGGATAATGGAGGCCAGAGTGACCATGTGAAATCTTATTTTCTTCACACATGTTCAAATTTTACAAGTCTAGGATGAGACTGAGACCTCCTTTTGCCTTTGGAATCACAAAGTAATATGATAGAAATAATTCCCTCAGTGGAGAAGGGGAACCTGTTCTATTGCACCCAAATGGAGAAGTGACTTTATTTCTTGGAGGACATCCTCATGATAGTGGTCCCTGAAGAGAGACAGGGAAGGGAGTTGGGAGGGGTGGATGGAAATAAACAGCAGACAGTATCTCTAACACCACAGTACTTAGAACCCACCAATCTGTGGTAATGTGGGACCATATACATAGTAACAGGAATGATCTGTTGGAAAAAATAGGGGAAGGAGAAACCCGTACATCATGATGTGTTACTCCATCTTCAATAAGGCAGTCAGGCAGACTGTTTGGAATTTCCTGAATGTCTTGAAGAGCCCACCTAGGAAGAAAATTGAGGAAAAGTTGGTCTTCTATGGTTTTTCCTTCATTTTCTGAATCAATCAGGCTGCCTAAATGGGAAAAATTGGTATTTGTGGATAGATTGAGGGCAGGGAGACCTTCAAAGGGGAAATTCTGGATCATCTGCAAGAGCTCTTGTGGGAGACCTACGGACTGAAGCCATGAATATCTGTGCATAGTTATGCAGATGATATGACTCTGGCTGCTGAATCTCCCCCATCCAAGGATGCTTTCAGAGATATCTGAGCCATTAGTTTGCCCTTGTGCATCCTTTTGCAACTTGTCAGAGGACTTCCCCAGATTGTCCCAGACAGAGAACCCATATCTTGCCAAAAGATTTTGTGTTTAGCAATGCAAAATTGTAGACCAGATGTAGAATACATTTTTCTGCTGAAAAAGTTTAATTTCTTTGTGTCTATGTACTTTAGGCCAAAGGTCATTCTTGGTGTACTCTTTCATTTACTGCTGAGATAACTGAGGAACACAGCAAAGGATGGGTATAAAAATGTTCATAGCCATGAGAAGGGACATGGTACTTTCTCTTAATCAGAGAAGACGATGTTCACCACGATGATTTTATAGGCTCTAGTATGGAATCATTGACAAGTAGAACCCCTCTAGAAGGCTCTGCTGAAACCAAAATGTGCACCAGTCTGTGAGAACTCTCCTGGACCACCTATCAGGAATATCAAGAGAGGTATCTACTTTAAAAGATCTTGATAAGCTCTCTAATCATTGTGGACAGGTGAAAAATCCCAGGGAAGTACAGTCTCATCAGGTGATGAGGAGAATGAATGTGAAGGAATTGTAGGCTGATCCTCTAGGAGTGCAGTGGGCTGAGGTTCTCAAGCCTGAGTCAGGCTTTGAGGGTCTTGCTTGGTACAGACAATAACGCTCTGTTCACGTGAGCTAGCCTGTTGTCTGCTTGGAGATCCGAAGGGCTGAGGAACCAGAGAGAATCTGGAAGTGGGAGGCATGCCCTATGGCCATGAGTATAGCATAGAACCTCAGCCATGCCGCAAGCGTCCCTTTCCCTGGACCGTCTCTAGACATCCAGTAGGCACCAGTAATAGAATTGCCTTGACGAAAGTGAAAGTTCTGTCATCTATCCCAGGCTGAGGGGCATAAGAACTTACTGTTGTATTAATTTAGATGGAATATAGGGGCCCAAAGATGTTAACACAATCCTGTCACTATCCAACATTAAACAGTGTTCAATAAAGTTCAGGGGTTGGCATACAGACACTTCCGCCTGCTTTAGTACTATGGCAAACACCCTTAAAAATTCTTTTAACCTTTTATTAAAGATACAGAAAAGAAGGAAAAACAGTTAAAGCTTCTGAAATATAAAGGAAAGCATTCATTTCAATAACATATTTTAGAAGGAAAAAACCCTTGTTTGACGGTATCTTAGATGGTATCAAAGAAGTTAATAACTGTCCTTTTGGGGAAAAGATAAAAATGTTGAGATGGGCTGAAGTTGTTGCTGCTGCTGCTAGTAAAGTTCAATCCCATTTCATCTCAGGTGGTGTTTGGGGTTCAGCTACAACTAGTAGCAGTGGCAATGGATCTCTCTCTTCAACGCAGTCAAGTCTGGACAACTCTCACAGTGAGGATGATAAAGGCCCAGGGTCCCAGAAAATGGTTGGGGGTGTTAGCCATAATGGTGCAGCTCGCTTCAATAACTCATCTGGTTCCTCATTTTCCACCCCGACCTTCCCAATGAAAGTCTCTTCTTTAAAGGAATAGCCCATCCCCTCATTATTTTGTTCACCAATTAGGCCTAGTTTTTGACTCATCAATTTTGGTTTACTAATTTCTGGTTCCACATCTTTTACTAGGTAAGATTTTAACATAGGCCTACTCAAGGACTTTTTGATTACAGTAATTTAGTTTGTCTCCTTTTTGTACATTTTCCTATTCACATTTATTATTATAGGGTATTTTGACATTTTATCAATTTTTACATACTTTTCACAGCTTATACAATTAGTGTAAACTTGTAGGCCCAGTTATTACAACATAATCCCTCTTTTCTTTTCTTTTCTTTTTTTTAATGAGCCAGTTCCACCTAGGATTGGGCATCTGTTTAAAAAACCACAATTATAAACAGAAACCTTATTTTAGTTTGAGCATTTAGAAGAAGTAAGGGAAAGATATTTGGTTATATTTTAATGCAATTTGTTTAAACAGTACCAAAATTGGGAGATATTACATATTACTTGAGTAGATGTTACAAAAATTACAATTAAACCCTCCAAATATTAACAAAAGTAAGATTTACAACTTATTTTATTTGTAGCTAAAACAAAAACTGTTGCTGTTGCTTGTTTGCAAGATGTTAAGAAACAACCTAGCTCTTATCACCTCTTTGGCTGCTTGCCCAGAATGAGTAAAGATGGCAAAAACTCCCTCCCCTATTTTGCTACTAACATAGTTCATGCTGAATATTTGCACAAATGATGAACAGTCTATGCATTAGTGGTTAAGCTTGCTCACTTGGCGAGGAACTTCAGCTCTGATGGCATTTTTACCCAAGTGTGTTGCATCCTTCATAAAGGAGCAACAAAATGATGTTCTTTTGGAACCAGTTTTGCATTCATGAATTGTTTGAAACACACAGCAAAAAGGGGGAAAACACAGGGAAAAAAGCAACCAAACAAAAAGAACAAGAAACATTTAAAAAACAAAAACAATTAGAAAAGTCACCAAAAAGTTTGGTCTTGCTTGCAAGAGCCTTTGGTTTTGGTGGTTTGAAATTTTAATTTTTAGTCAGTGCAGCAACAATCCTGAATTCAGCTGGCATTTGGTTAACAGGGAGGGCTACCCAGTATGTTATTTTAGTAAAAAATCTGCTTTAGCAATTTTACCTTCAACAATTTAAAACACTTTGGTTATGTTTCTTTTTAATACCTTAAAGCTTTAAAATTATTAAATCAAAGAAAATACAAACCTTACAAAATAAAAAAATTGTGAAAACATTTGTTAACATATTTTACAAAAATAACTTCAAAATTGTTAACCCTCTCTTTTTTAAAAAAGCAAAAACGTTAATGAATTGCTTTGTGTGCTTATTTTAAACAAGCTTAAAACGTAAGAATTTTAAAACAAACTACTGTTTTAAACTAATTTTGAAAACCATTGTTTTTTGCTAAGGCATCAGCTTTCAACTATGTATTAATCCTTTAGGTCCCATACTGGTGCCAAAAATGTTGCATTAATATAGAGGGAATATAGGGGCCCAAAGATGTTAACATAGCCCAGGCACTGTCCAACAATAAATAGTGTTAAACAAGGCTCAGGGTTTGATATACAGAGATTTCAGCCGTGGCAAACATACCACTAAAAATCCTTTTAATCTTTTATTGAAGATACAGAAAAGAAGGGAAAACAGTTAAAGCTTTTGAAATGTAAAGTGTTAAGAAAGCTTTTCATTTTAACAAAAACATTTTTCCCTTTCCTTTCAGCTGGAGTTTTAGAAGAAAAAAAACACTCTTGTGGGAGAGTCTCCTAGATGGTATCAAAGATGTTAATAAGTTGTCATTTGGGGAAAAGAGAAGAAGTTAGTTAAGATGGGCTGGAGCTGCTGCTGCTGAAGTCCAATCCTGTTTTCATCTCAGATGGTTTGGGGATTCATCTGGAGCTGGTAGGGGTGGCAATGTCATCTGGACCCCTCCTTCTGGCATAGTCTGATCTAGACACCTCTCCAGCTCTCAGTGACAAAGACCCAGGGTCCCAGGAAACAGTGGGGATTCCATACCTTTATATGCTTTTTTTATAGTTGAGCTTACAATTAGAGTAAATCTGTAGGTCCAGTTGTTACAACACTACTTCTGACTCTGAGGAAGGCTCTGAGTCACCTGACCACAGTAGTGCTGTGCCAGATGATACTGAAGTGCGGCAGTGTCTTTCCAGAAATATCGGCACCAGAGACAGCATGCTGAGTGTACCCCCGAACTGCACCAGTCAAGAGAACACTGGACATCCTGAAGATCTAGACCCCCATGGTCCTGAGAGCTTAATCACAACTCTGAGGTGAGTATGTAGCCAGGATCTGATGATCCACTGGTACTGCCTGGCTTGTTTTCTGGACCATCAGAGAGTCTGATACCAAGAGGGAGAGCAGATCTCATGCTGTTGCATAGGCCTCCAATTTCATTTGCACTGGGAGACTTTCCTAGTGTGGTTATTCCACCAAAGGAGTTACTACCTCAGTGGGGATTGGTGTTAACCAACTTAGTGGGCACTGGTGCCGGAATTGATAACACCAGACAAGAAGAGGTTAGTACTGGGGAACATCTCTTTCCAGAAGATAGTCTTATTGTGTCCTCTTGATTGCTTACTGGAGGATGGAAACTGGGACCTTGATCCCCTAGCAGGACCAAATCTTGGCTCCTTCAGTCAGAGAGAGGCCTGATCTTTTGTGCTTTGTCAGCACTGGAGAAGGGGATTGGTGCCAACGTTCACTCCTTACCAGTGCCAAAGAAGGTTCAGAAGGCAGATGCAGGACAGCCTCCATGAGTGTGTGGCACAGTTGCATCTCTGCAACTTTTGTCTGGGGTTTGAAGTCACTGTAATTCTGGCAGTGATCTCAAATGTGACCTTCACAAGACGAACTACAGGCAGATGGAAGGATGGTCACTCACTGCCATAGATTTTTTTGCAGCTGTCACCAGGCTTGAAATACAGAGACTGATGCATGCCCTGGTACAAGGCATGAATAAGAGTGAACCCACACTCCAAGAAAAATAACAAAGCGAACCTACACTAAACAAATACTAAGGAATATCACTATCTTAACTCTTTACAGAAAGGAAGACAATTTCCCTGCAACGGGGGAAACTTGCAGTATCAGTTCGATGCAGTTTGACTACCAATCAGAGGTGGTGAGAAGGAAGCCAGGGGAGTTAGCGGCAGCTCCAGCCTTTATCCTATTGTGCAGCAATGTGAAGTGGCTGATGGCGCATGCTCTGCCCTTGTGTACCACAAGGGGAAAATATCAAGAACTGTGATGCATTGGGCATGCACACACCTGAAATGGAATGGACATGTGGAATCGCCCAAAGAAGAATACATGGGATTGGGATGTTTAAAAAGAATTGTTACTGAACAACAACCAGCAAAAGGAAAATGGGTCCGAATCTGGTATTATTAATAGTACTTTGTGGTTTGTTCTTTGTGTCCTAGCAAGATATTTCAGATCAGGGGGATGGGAGGGACAGACAACTTATAAAAAGAACACAGCCCTTTAAAGGTGTGATAGCCAATGAAACAACCACATTATCTGTTTAAATGATCAAAGTAAACTAATCTAGACACATTTAGGGCTTTCTGTCTACACTCTTATTTCAGAGCTCCCAAGGTTGGCTGTTAAGACTATGATTCTGCAAGGTACTTAAGCACTTGCACAACTTCAAGCACTAAAATAAGTGGGGTAAAGAAGAAGGGTACCATGTAGGAGATGTCAAATCCTGAAGGGTTCCATTTGTGTTTGGGGTGCAGAATGGCCTTAAACGTGGCTTAGCTCCTGATCCGAAGCCATCTTCTCATTGACTTTAACAGATTTTGGGTTAGGCTATTAAAGGTTATCTAAGATAATTCCCTACACCTCAGTGATCCACAGCTCCCCCATGGGGCTGTGGGCAATCAGTGTAAAGTAGAGCAGGCTTTAGGTTACATTAAGCTGAGGGAAACCACACTGATAAGTTTTGTACTTTTTCAAGCTTGTTATATTAGACATACCCCTTTTAATGAGCATGTGCTAGGTGAGAACTATGGCAGAGGACCTTGGATCAAGCTTGCCAGCCAAAACACAGACTGGTCCAGAACAAATAAAGCTGTTTTGTAGCACCTTGAACCATACAATGCATTAAAAAAAATCTTTATTGAAGTAAGCTTACAAAAAATGTATAAGAGATTCCTGTTACTTCTAGCAAGTCTTAGTTTTTAAACAAAGGACTTCACTGGAGTCTTAAGCCTTGTGTTAGGAGTACTACAGAACCATCAACCTCAGTGCTGGGCCTAACCAGCCATTCTGTTTCAGGGAGACAGTATGCCTTATCCCAGAGCTCCTTGTCATGGGGAGGGATCACTGTCACTACTACACCCAGGGCTGGTGCAAAGATATTTTGCACCCTAGGTGAAACTTCCACCTTGCGCTCCCACTCCCAGGGAGCCCCAGTTCACCTCTGCTCCATCTCCTCCCTTGAGCACACCACCGCTGGTCCACTTCTTCCATCTCTCAAGCTTGTGGTGCCAATCAGCTGTTTGGCATGGCAAGCCTGGGAGGGGAGGAGGCGGAGTGGAGGTGAGTTGGGGCGCGGACTGGTTCCCCTGCACCCACCCCCGTTTCTTGCTGTGGGTGGGCCTCCCTGCGCCCCCCTGTCCCAGCTCATCTCTGCTCCACTGCCTCCCCTGAACGTGCTTTTTGGTGCCTCTCACCACTTGGCGCCCTAGGCAACTGCCTAGTTCACCTAGTGGTTGCACCAGCCCTGACTACACCCTCTTATGGGACGCACCTTGCACTGTCTTGTTCTGTGAACCTATGCAGAAGAGGGTCAGAGTCATGGCTCTGCCTGATATTCACCTTGTTTGGGATAACCTGTAGCCTTGGGAGAATATTCAAGGAGCAGTCCCTGCACTCCACTCCGTGCACACGCTACATTTCTGCCTCGCCCTCTACATGCACAGTGTATAGAGCAGGGCAAAGCTCTTTGTTGTAGCTCTTCCCTCTTTGTGCTCCTGCATAAAAGCCACTTATGATCTGGCCCATTGGGAGAGCAATGCAAGGAACAGGCTACACTAGCCAAGAATTATGAAGTTTTCAAGAGGGCTTTTTATTACTTCTCACCCTATAAACTAGTTTTCATTTTGATGCTGGAGGAAAGGTGCAGATTAAAGCTTCTTCAGCGTGAGTTGATAAGGTAAGAGCCTCAGGTTAAGTAGCAATACTAATGTTCTTTCAAACTTGGCTTGGGTCACTCCCCAGCCTCCCAATATCATCTCCATTTCAACTGGGAAAAAATGAGTTTGAAGTAGCCAAAACACATATGTTTTTCTTTCCTTTTTTCCCCCTCCAAACCTTAAATTCTTTTGCCTTGTTCAAACTCCCTAGTGTTTTATGTGAGAATTCAGAAGTCTGGTTCTCTGGAAACAATTGTTATGTCAGCTGATATTAACACAGCAAGCACTTTAACTATTTTTCCACCATATCCATCAAAGGCAATGGCCAAAACATTCTCATTATTCTTTAACTAAGTTTCTAATTTTCCTCTAATTCTGTCACGTGACAGCCTCTGTGCAGGCTCACTTTACAAAGTGACCAAGTCATTTAACTGAAATGACTTTAGGAAACTTTTTCTGGTACTCATTTATGACAAATTTGAACTCTTTAGGTCATAAAATAATGAAAGATATGCATAGCCAATTTACATGAGTATTCTAAAATTGTCTATCACTATAACTAACTCACAAATTGGGGAAGTGGAGATGTCTTTCTCCCTCCACAATCACCTAAAAACAAAGGCAAGAGATCTGCTACTAAAACTTGGGATGATCTAGTTGCTATTGCTGTCCATGATATGGAGATGTTCATAGTGTGCACAAACAACAGCTTTAGAGATGTCAATTCCAAGTTTTTCCAATGAACATTGTTCAATGAAGTACGGGGGAAAATTAGCTGGAATATAGTTTATTATATATATTTATATCACAAGATGGTTGCAATTAAAGGCTTAACGTAGGAGAGAATCAGGCCCTCAGTGTTTACTAGCAATTCTACAGCAAGGTATTTAAGTTACAACAGTTTCTGCCTAGGAAAATGGCATCTCTGATAGGATTATTTACTTCATGTAAAAAGTAAGACACCCCAAGTTGCATTTTAGTTTTAAATATTAGCTCAAGAATTTATATAAGAACTACTGTTAAGAGAAGTAAGACTCTTTAGAACATGGTTCTCTAACCTGGTTCTTGCCTTCTTATTTATACCTGCCTCTGATACTTCCACTGCATGCATCTGACGAAGTGAGTACTAGCCCACGAAAGCTTATGCTCTAATACTTTTGTTAGTCTTTAAGGTGCCACAGGACTCTTTGTCGCTTCTTAAGAACATGTTATTGGATTTGTTTAAACAGAAGAATCATATCAGAATAACTTGACGCACTCAGGATTTATCTTCAAAAACTCCCACTAGCATTAACAAGGGTTAGCACAGGTAATTTGCCTTGTAAATCAAGAGGAGAATAGATCATAGAACATACAGAACTACATACCCTGAATGATAATATTTTGAGGAATTTATCACCATCTCAATGAGGCAAAAAGAATTTGAATTTGAAAATCCTAGCAAAGTTATTAATGGTAATTATCCATTTCAATCTCTTGCATAGCAATAAGGGTATGGGTGAAAATACATACATACACATGAAAAATTTCCATATAGATAAATCCATACTTATCCATGCACAGGTTCTCTGACTAACATCTACAGAGTACAGTCTAGTGCTACCTATCTATTTAATGGTCCAAGAAGACCAGTATAAAGGGCACAGATCCCAACCATTTACTATCCAAAATTGCATTACCATTTTTTCCTGCCACATTATGCTGCAAACTCACATCTAATGTTGCATGTTTAATATTCTGTCCACTATCACAGCTTCCCATGGGTTTTCCCTCTTATTGAGGAGATTATTAGTAATTCAGTTTTACATCTTGATAATGAAAGGTATGCATGTAAACCACCACTGAACCTGTTCTTAGAAAAGTGCTAAACTATTTGATGCAGCATATTCTGAAGAGCAATTCAATGGTAGAAAACATAATACTAAAATGAAAATCTTTAAACTCTTGGAAAGAGTTCATTTTACCTAATATATTCCAGAAATACAAGATGGCTTTAAAAACACCTTGCAGATCGCAGATAATCCTTAACACTCAAATGTTTTGCAGAGAAAGACATTGTATTACCTAGAAAAAGGCCTCTAGAGTAAAACACCATATCTCTAGGTATTTCTTTTAAAGGGAAGCAATTTAAAAAAAACAACAAAGACAGAAACCAAGAACATTAACTTTCTCTTTACCTAGTTACATGCTAGTATTCTTGCTGTAATTATAACACAGAGGTCATTTCATAGGAATTACCAGCCTTCAATGATATGAGACAATTATTCTCAAGGGAGTCAAACAAATTTGTAATACAAATACAGTTGAAATTTCAGACATCAATCTCTTTTTTACCATAGCATGGGAACAAGGGAGCTGTGAAATGTAATTTTACCCTAAGGCCCAACAAATGATCACATTAAAATGATTTTTCCCTCCCCAAAAACCTTGGCATGTGAATATATCCTAGAAAATGAACATAGTGTTCAGCTTTTATAATACAGTTTCCTGTGGGTAATAGCATTTGAAAAGAACCAAGAAACAGTTCTGAGAGACTTTATAGATCTAGTGACAAAGGGCTGGTCTTCACTAGCGCGGGGGATTGGCTGTAGATACGCTGATTTCAGCTATGTTACTAATGTAGCTGAAATTGCGTATCTACAGCCGACTTACCTGCCATCCTCACGGCGGCAGCGCGCTCCCCCATCGACTCCAGCTTGCGCCTTTTGGCGAGCTGGAGTTACGGAGTCGACAGGGGGCCGCTGGCGATCAATTTATCACTTCTTGACGAGACGCAATAAATCGATCGCCATAAGATCGATCTCTCCCCGCTCTAGTGGAGACAAGCCCAAAGAGTCCTGTGGCACCTTAAAGACTAACTAAAGTTAGCCACTGCATGCATCCGATGAAGTGGGTTTTAGCCCATGGAAGCTTATGCTCCAATACTTTAGTTTGTCTTTAAGGTGCCACAGGACTCTTTGTCACGTCTGCAATTCCAGACTAACACGACTACCCCTCTGATTCTTGACTTTATGGACCTAGATATAAATTCACTAACGACAACCAGTTTGTAAAGACCAAGCAGACACTCATTAGAAATTAGACTAAGCTTCAATATCCAGATCTAGAGCTGAACTTTCTCAAAGTTTCATACCTTTGAATCTGGGGTAAGAATATAGCCCATTATATGGATTCGGCTCCAAACTTCCACAAAGTTCAGAGACAAGGTTTTGATTTGGACTTCATTCTAATGCTTTTAGCAGGGACCCTTAAATTGCCACTTACTGACTTTAGTGGTATTCCCTATACTGTACTTAGGGAATTACCACAAATGCACATTAAGAGCGCTCACTATCTTAAACTAAAAGCAGCTTAATTTTTTTATGAAAATTTGTTACAAAAAGTGAATTTCCAGGACAGACAAGAATGCCAGTGCTACATTTCAGTCCAAAGTGAATAAGAAATGGGTGATTAAAAAAAACCCCCCACAACAACTCACAATCCTTCACAAATGGAAATTATAACAGGAACATCAACAGCATTAATTGTAGCTGCTTTGGGGTACTGCTCTCATTAACAAGAGACATTCTTTTCCATGGGAATAGGAAAAAATAGGAGATGGTGAATGTAGCCTCTTATGCTTCAGTGAATGAGTTTTATATCACCACATAATAATAATAATGGAAAATGTAGGGAACTTTCACCAAGGAGAATTCTCTTCACATGAGCCAGTTATACCAATGCTTGGAATAAATGGATAAAATTAGCTTTGAGTGCTTGTTGTCCATTAATATAGTATTTGTGTGTGCACCAGTGTCATTGTGGTTATGCTATTGTGAATTTTAGTGTACACAGGTGGGAAAATTCTGCTGTCCTTACTCAGGTGGGTGTCTATTCATCTGTCTGAGGTATTTACACAGTGTCAGTCATAGTAGTATTGATTTAAACAACAGGACTTAGCTCAGCATGTGCATTATATATATTCCAAGTGGTGAAGTCAGAATGGATATAGGGGAACTGTTTTTTGGCTAATGTTTGATTTACAGAAATCTATAACACTTTCTTCAGATAAGTGCATTTCTTCAAATGCCATTACTCAAAAAACAGGCTTCTTAGAAATCTTTACAGCTGACAAGTTACAATGTGACTTTTGACAACTTAGCAATACAGCTCTTTATGTTTTTTATTGTATTTAAATAGTATACTTATTATCAGTCATATGTGGAATTTAGAGTTAGTCTTTATGAAATAAAATCTTATTTTAATTTCTCTTAGGCATTGCTTAATTCATGCATGTGTACACATCTATCTACAGGAGAGAGTATGTGTATGTACACACATAAATTTTCTCTAGATCCATTTGTTATTATGATGCATTCTTGTCCTCAGTGGCATATACTGTCAACAGCTGACTACAAGATTGTATTAGGTATAGCGTGTGAAAATATTTAGGTTTACCTGCTGACTTTCATTGATTACATAAGAATGCTTCCCAAATGGAAGCTGACAAAGTAATGAGACATGCAAACACATTCCGGTCCAAATGACTGCAAAACAAAGTGGTGCCTGTCTGATTGATTAGGATGATTGACTTAGGAAACCTGTGCAGTGACCTCCCTAGGTTCTTGGGATGAGGATAGTGGTTGAAATGTCATGTTTCTACTTACCAGGTTGAATAATTTCATCTCCCCCTCAACATCCCAACAGTGTTTCTAAGGTACTGTAGCTTCCCCAAGAGATCTTGAAGAGTTAGAAAAATTGGAAAAATCTATGTGAAGAGTGGCAGACATCTTGAAGCTGCCTTGAAGTGTTTTCTAGCGATACACTCACATCTTAGTGTGATATAATGCCCCAGCAAATTCCCAGCAGTACAAAAATTATGAGTCCCTGGTGTCACATAGTTTCCTAAAATAGTTGCAGACTAATGTGTTGTTACATTGTTAAATTGGGGGAAGGGGAGATAGAGAATGTCTGGAAGAGCAAAAAGCAGAAGTTAAAAATATGCATAAAGTAGACTCTTGATTATCCAGGATTGGGTTAACCAGGATGTCAAAAAAAAAAATATGCGTAACTTGCAGGGCCGGCTCTAGCTTTGTTGCCACCCCAAGCACAAAAACCCCTCCCATCAGGGCGCAGGGCAGCCAGGGAACAAACACCCCCACTCATTTTTCCTATGGATGGTGATTTCCTGGATTTTATTAACCAGGATTAATTTTTTCCCTATCATCCTGGATAATCGAGAGTCTACTGTATATGGATTTTTTTTTAAAAAAAAATAATTTCTTATCCATTTTCATTTTTTATCTGATTTAGGCAAGTCTCAGATCATGGTAGTGGCTGATAATTAGGATAACCCATCAAGTTTTCAAGCACACCTGAAGTTCTATTTACTGAATTTGGGCTTGGTACATTAAGCAACCTCAGGGTACAAGTGTGTTTTGTTTCAATGGAGCAAGCTGAGGGCTTCAGTAGGGCAACATTTTTGGTCTGAGATGAGGCCAAAAGAAAAGATTAATCAGTCATTGCTTTCATGCTACCCATGGTAGCAACTGAAACCTCAGTGCCAGGAACCTAGGGAGACTTGCTTGTGGGAAGAAATCATGTCATATCCAGCAACGAAACTACAGTATGAAAAGGACTCTTTTATATAAAATTATCAAAGAAAATCAAATTAAAGTTAATGCTGAATTCAGTCATGTTAATTTCAAACAAAATGCTTGCAGATGGTTTAAAAAAGCTGTTGAACTTGACTAAGCCGCCAAAGCTCTACTAGGTTGACCAGACAGCAAATGTGAAAAATCGGGATGAGGGTAGGGGTAACAGGAGCATATATAAGAAAAAGACACAAAAATTGAGACTGTCTCTATAAAAATCGGAACATCTGGTCACCCTAAGACCTGCATCTCTCCTGTGTGACCAGTAAATTGATATTGCTTTCATAGATTTCAAAATTGCAAACAGCTGATGTGTCATATTTATATCCTCTGAATGAAGGGTAACTCACTTTAAATGTTAAAGAAGTCATTGAAAAGGATTCCCTCTAAATGCTCAGTTGTAGCGACTCAGTCCAAAATTAGCATATTCACCTAATTTACTTTATATATTCCTATTCCTGTACAAATATTGCATATTGTGAATATATTAGTTTGATGTCATCTTAGCTTCACTCACATGAATTGTCTATGGTCTCATCGTGAACACGAACTATTTGTGATGTGAGACCAGTAAAGAAAGTTGTATAGAAAAGGAGCTTCATTGTCCAGATCTTTCAATGCATTTTTAGGAGTCAGAATTATATATGTCGAGAGGAACTCATGAACATGGGGAAAAAGGAACAGTTTAAAAGTACCTATTTTTCTTTCTGTTTTTAGTGAAAAAGGTTACAAGAATCACATAGGACCTTTGACATTTTATTTTTTTCTTGTAAATCACTATTATCATCGTCTTATGGTTATAAGATTATCTTCCTGTTGACCTCAATCTTGCAGATTTTCAGAGGATGTCCAAGAAAACTGACTACTTCTGCAAATCAGGCAGTAGAATTTAAGACTGAGGCCAGACAAAGAAACATTAGGACATTAGCTCTAGTTGTAGTTTTGGTAGCTGTAATTGGCTCACTATGCTTAGCCAACTTAGCAATTTAACTTTTAAAACAAAATATTTTCATTTCATATAATCATAAAATATTAGGGTTGGAAGAGACCTCAGGAGGTCATCAAGTCCAGTCCCTTGCTCAAAGCAGGACCAACACCCACTAAATCATCCCAGCCAGTACTTTGTCAAGCTGGGCCTCCAAGGGTAGAGATTCCACCACCTCCCTAAGTTATCCATTCCAGTGCTTCACCACCCCCCTAGTGAAATAGTGTTTCCTAATATCCAACCTAAACCTCCCTCACTGCAACTTGAGACCATTACTCCTTATTTCTTTGCTATCAATCTGGAAAAGGGATCCAATCAAGGCCAGATCCTCCACTGGGGTAAACAGATGAAGTTCCAGTGAAGTCAATAGACCAGTAGTGGACAACTTGTGGCCCATTGGGATAATGTGATTGCAGGTCGTGAGACATTTTGCTGATGTTGAAGTTGAGTGGCAGGGGGCTTTTCCTGTGGATAGTCAACATCAGCAAAATGCCTCACGACATGCAATCAGATTACCCTGCTGGGCTGCAGGTTGCCCACCACTATAATAGAAGGTCCATATACAATACCCATAGTTACAAAATGAATTAAAATAATTTTATCCTTTTTGTTGAGTTGCTCAGAATATGAATTTGTCTAAGGAGCCAAGCAGAGCTCTTCCACTCCACTGATTCTGCAACAACAGTTATGAATCTGAACACACACACATACACACACAAAAAGACTAGCTGCCTTGCTGGAAGATACGTTTTAGTCAAACAAGTTATTGGGCTCAGTATGGACTAACTCGGTAAAATTGAATGGCTTGAGATATACAGGAAGTCAGACTAGATGATCTAATGGTCCATGCTGGTTTTAAACTCTATGAATCTGTGGATGTATTGCTTTAAAAAAATATTTTGCCTCAGCATCAGCCTTAGCCAAAGTTGGTACAGCATAGCTCCTACAGTGAAATGTAAATGGAAGTAAATTTGTTTCTACAGTAGAATGAGCAGTGAATTTCACTCTGAGCAGATTTTTATTAAATTTGTCAGCTTTTCCTCTGTAACTGATATTCAATAAAATGGATTTCACAGGAGCTGTGCAAATCAGTGGGCAGTAAATTTATGCTCTTAGACAGCCTTGTTGTGCCCTTGCCCAGGGCACTTATTTACACCAGGACTCAAAGAGGGGAGACACTGGTTATGGCAGTGCCTCTGTTTTAGGAAAGTTCTGAAAATGTGCTGCTACTGCTGAATGTATGGTCCCTGTTTGCTTCAGAGCAGAATAAGAAAGATGCACAGTAGATAAGCCAGATGATCTTACAACAATGTTAGCTAAACACTGGTTTAGATAGAATTCCCTCAACTGAAAACCTCATTCATGAAGAAAGGCAACTGCACTAGCCTTGTGTGGCTCATAATAGTGTCTGTTCTGCAGTCATTGCAGATATTTTGTACATCTAGTCAGAGCTAGAATCATTTCCCCTTTTTCATCTTCTGTTTTTCTTATCTATCTCTATAGTCATTAAACAGGGGATGTATGCTCTGTGTTACCTAATCCTCCCCTTCAACATGAACCCGGAGTTTTGTGCCGTAACTAGTGTTGCTAAGAGCATATGTGGAATGCCAATGGGGGGTGGGTGGGACAACAGACCTTGTAAAGCACCCTTCTGAGGCATGGATATAGTAAGGGTCCCAAATGCTTGTGACAGATTCATAGGTCAAATCCAGGATCTTACTGCAGAGAAAATAAGCTCTCTAACAGGGATGGTTCAAATAATTGCTGGGTTTCCTGTAAAGTCATTCAGCTAAGGCCCTTCAGTTGGAATACTCAAGATACTATGGATGTATATTCATGAACAGTCTAATCACACAAACCCAAACACTTTTGCCCTACTGCTTTCCCAGTACCTGCAGGCACTGTCCCCACAGCTCCCATTGGATGCAGTTCCCAGCCAGTGGGAGCTGAGTCATCAGCACTTGGGGTGGGTGCAATGCACTGAGACCCCACTCCTTCCCTGGGGCTACATGGATGTGCTGGCCACTTCTGGGATCAGTGCGGGGCTGGGGCAGGCAGGGAGCCTGCTTTAGCTCCGCTGTGCTGCTTTGCCTGACTTTTAGCAGCCTAAAATCTCCCTGTTTGGCTTCACTAGCCTCCGAGATATACAATCTGATCTTGAGAGACTCCGAGCAAAACTGGGAGGATTGGCAACCCTAAACGGATGTCCTACCTGAAACTGCTTTGCCATGGCCTGTTTCAGAGGGAGAAGACAATGTGTGTTTATGGAGAATTAAATGAACGGCATGTGTTAGTTGAAGAGGGTGTGTCCTGGGACATGCTTCAACCAGAAGCTCTCTGCCAGCATGAAGCTGCTCATGATCCAAGCTATGTAGCACATGATATGAGCAATAAATATCACGTGCTACTACAGCCTCACCACAATCCAGGCTCCCCGGTAGCTGCAGTTCTAGGAGCACCACTGGAATGAGGTTTGCTTTTTAGTGATAGGAGTTGAAGTGCAGGAAACCTAAGAGTCAAGGAAAAGTTTGGGTCTGCCCATTGAAACACATTCAAAATCTTACAAGAACACAAAAAGTTCTGTATAACTGCAGGATATCCTCTGCTTATTTATGCAGTTATTCAGAAAAATTATGATAGCAGAGACAGACATTCAGCTGGTTTAAATTGTCAGAGCTTCTTTAGTTGAAGTCAATGGAGGTATGCCTATTGACATCAGCTGAAGATCTGGCCTCAGGAACTTTGAATTCTAAATTATAGTATGCTGATCCCGGTCTTGAGCACACTGCCTTATTAATGAGATCAGTAAGCTGAGACCAGAAAGCTCCCTCTGGGACTGTCATGTGTCCCCCTGCTCTATGGAAGATGGGATAAGTGGGGTGCAGGAGCAGGTGGGAGGGAGACACCCTGACATTACCCCGTCTCTTTCCCTCCACAGAGCAAGCAGAAGGCTCCGGGAGCAGTTCCAAGGCAGGGGACAGGAGCAGCACATGGCAGTGGGGGAGGGACAGCTGAACTGCCAGCAATTAATAGCCTGCTGGGCAGCTGCTGTACAGGGAATTTAGGGGAGTGGGGAGCTACTAGAGGGGCTGCTGGTCCACACCGGTTCCAACCACCCACCAGCTAGCTGCAATGGGCTGCTCTTCCTGCGAGCAGTGGACAAAACAGGCAGCTGCCAAACAACGTTAGAAAAGAGCACTGCACAAACTTTAAACAAGCATGTTCTCTAATTGATCAGCAACGCAACAACAAAACAATGTTAACTGGACAACTCTAAGTGAGGAGTTCCTCACTAGAACATGCCCACCACAGATTGGCAAGAATGAATTAACAGCGAGAGTTATTACATATATGACTTGCTTTTCTTCTCTATTTTTCATTCTGCTATTCCTACTCATCACTTTTTAAAACACATATGCATTGCTCATAATTTGAGGTCCTAGGCAATAATTTCTCACCAGGATTAAAACCAGGGGACCTTGCAGAGCTACTCTAATGTCATACGATTTCTAATTTTTCCTGTTTTAAAATTAAATTTAGTGCTGGTGACAGGTGCCAGATGGTTAGCCCTGAAAACTGAAGTCATCCATTAATTCTCAGAATAGGGTAAGAGGTAGTACATGCACACTCCTGCCAGTTGATTTAACAGGCTTTAAAGGAACAATCTCTATAGGGTGAGGAGTTAGCTTCCATGTATATTCAGTCCCAGGCCACTATGTTGCAATTGTCAGACTAACAGCCAAACAGAGAGGAGGTTTTGTGATACGGATACATATCTACTTGGAGCTAGATTTAAAGAATCAACTCATTACATATAAGCTACTGAACACCTGGCATAGGACTCACCACTACCAATCTGGACTGTGTTAAAGGCCTGGACTTGTCCAATTTTTCTGAGCAATGTAGCCCTCCTGTCTGATGTGGTTTTCATTCAGAAATAGACACAAAAAGCATCTTTTACCTCTTCTCACCACTTCTCTGAAATACTGCAGAAAGTATGTTCTAGTAGTCCTAACCGAAGACTGGGAGCCAGAATTGGGAGCTTGGTCATACCTCAGTGTAGGGGACTGAACTAGATGGCCTTTCAAGGTACCTTCCAGCCCTCATTTTCTATGATTCTATAATACCAATGTTCCAGTCTTAGTACTGATTGGCTCCTTTTGTAGCCGTTAACAACTCATTTAGCTTATTTACTTCTGCTTCTTCATGATAAAATACTTCCTACTTCAGAGGGGTGGGGTGAAAACATAACGAAGATTAAAAGTACTATATGTCTAACAATGGTAGCATAGTCATGAAACCCAAAATTAAGCATACTAGTAAGGCCAAATGGCCCCAGAATATCAGTGATCATTCAATGTCATTCAAAGGAGGCTCACTGCAAGGAAATTTTGGTACTGTTAAAGCAGACCACTGGACTTCTTGTTAGTATACTATATGTGAACCTAGCAATAAGAGTGATCTTTCTCTCTCTGGCTTTGAGATGTATGACTTTTATTAAAAGTAATATACAAAGCAGTCACAACAGTTTGCTCTTTTTTGCCAAACTATTTCTTGCCAAAGGGGGACCCTGAAAGATGAGAGCAAAATTTCAAGTGAATTATAAACACCAAGTGCCAGATAGCCTACTGAAGCTTAAACCTTTTAACCTGCTGAAGAATTAGTCGGACATCCCCCACTAGCGCTACATGTGCTTAAAGCTAAGTATGCACGTAACTGCTTTCCTGAACGTGAGGGGAAGAGGTTAAAAATGACTGAGGTAGCGAGAAGTGGAGGAAAAAAAAAACATTGGACTATACTCTGCAAGTACATCATCTATTTTCTCCTTGAGCAAAGGACATCTGATATTAAACTGATACTATGCTTGAGCTTAATCAACAGGCCAATCTGCTGTCCTCTGTTTTACTCTGAAAACATTGTGTGTATTTACCTGCAACAACCAGTTTTTAATTGATTTTTTCTAAGGTATTTCTCTCTCCCCTACCCTCTTCTTTCACTCTGATTAACAATCATATCATGACCTCATCAGGCCTAGACAAGTATTGATGGGTTATAGTATCATGAGGCTAATAAAGAGTGTTATCCAGTATTTTCTCCTGACACATAAAAACTCCCTTATGAAAGATACAGGAGACAGAGTATAATATAAATGCCATTCTAGTAACAGTGGTATTACAGAGTACATATAGCCAGACATTAGTGCATTCATTAATGGATTTAAACAGGGTTAGAAGTGTATGCGTGTGTTTGGGGAAGGGGGGGCACTCTGAGGGGAGGTAGAGGAATGGAGTAGTCTCCAACACAGTGAGCTTTCCAAAAGTGCAGCTGTTATGATTGGGGTGAAGTCAGACAGGTCCTGCTGTACTTCAGAGGAAAATAAATCCTCAGTGTGCTCAGTCTGAAACACTAGCTAAGGACCTGATCTAAAACCCTTCCAGTCAGTGGAAAGAGTTCCATTGACTTCAATGGGCTAAAAAACTGGCCTATGGAATACTACAAGAATGCGGTCTTTTGTGTTCTTCAGGTCTTTCCTTCATTATTTATATATTGCTATATTAATATAAAGCCACTACCCTGGCTATATTTCTGTAGCCCTGGATGTGTTAGACTTTTGCCTGTTTAAAAGTAAATAAAATGTTCATTGGAATATAGTTCTGTTTCACACCATTTGAGGAAGTAAATGTAAACAGGAGAGATTTTGATTCAACAAATACCTCTACACCTCTTAATAAACCTGAGAATGGTACCCAAAATAACAAACAATTAAATATCTTACATTTATGTAACACTTTCAATCATAAAGCATTTTAAAAATAAAAGCCCAAAATACAAACAATTCATGGATTTTGTCATCTACCACTCCTTTGGAGTGAAAGGTGGCAAATAGAGCATCAGCAACAATGCACAGGAGTTTAGAACAGGACAGTTTAGGTAGCCAGAAAAATCAAATCTTAAGCTCCAATTTTTTTTTTACAGCTTTCCATTGGCATAAACCAGAAACAGATGTTTTTGGACAAGGTCAGATGACATTTTGATTAAAATGCCTGTGTTTGGTCTACACTAAAACTTGCACTATTGATAGCACCAGTGCAACTGCACTAGTGCTTGAAAATGTGTACGAATTTGGCTTAAGTTTTCAAAAGTGTCTGGTGATTCTGGGTGCCTCAATTTAGACACGAGAGGGGCCTGGTATCCAGGAAATGCTGAATATCCCCACTCTAGAAATCAGCCCTCTGTAAAGTATCTCAAGTTTGGCACAGAAAAATGGAGGCACTCATTTCTTACTATAGATGGACACTGCATGTTTACGCAAATACCACATGATTCAGCACCACAACTAATATTTGCTCAAGATTCTAGGGCAGGAGTGCAACTCTGAGGTTCTTTGGCACAAGTGTGTGGGATGCCTGTATATTGCCTGCCCACTGCATACCTGCTCTGGAGCAAAGTTACTAAATTATGCCTGTATATTGCCAGACCACTGTATTCCTGGTCCAGACCAAAGTTATTAAGCCTTCACTCTAAAAAAGGGATTATGTTCACAACATATTAAAAACAAAAAAACTGGATTCCCACATGATCCAGACATAACAAAACCATAGATGTACCCCCTCCTGCAGTATGTCTGCATGCGTTACACCATTCACCACATACGTAGCCTATGCTATTACACAACACAGTATGCATGCACAGATTATTTATTGTAGGACATGCAAAATGCTATGGCTGTTTTTCTTAAGCTATTTTACTGCTGCACTTATTAGTTTTTATAAAGAAAAGAGGGAAATTCTGACATTCACATCTGTGAGGGAGAAAAAATATCTTTCCTGAATTAAGTAATTTTTGAGGCTTGATGAGGATGGGGCCAGTCACTTCATGAAAACCCAACAACAAAAGAAAACTCCTCTTTTGTATGTCACCCCCGCCCCCATAACACCAACCTTTAGAAGTAACTCCACTCCTGCAGAGTCCTTAAATATAAACTTTGCTCAGCACACTCAGGGTAATCTTTTCACATCATAAAACTTATAATCCTCCTAAAGTGGTTTCTTAGGGTTTGAGGTATGATGCACTTATCAAATAACTGGAACAAATAAATCAGCTTATTTAGGCTATGGTGTGAGTGTGTGTGTGGGTCCGTGTGTGTGTGGAGGGAGGAGGCCAGCGCCATACCAACATTTGTATACATTAGCAACAAAGCTGTCTGTGACAAGCTGTCCTCTGCATAACTAAACATTTAGTTGTATATTATAAGTAACTTCTGAAGCGATTAAAATGAGTTAGTGTGTGCTTTTTGCTTGTTCTGCACTGAACGCAATGTGGGAAACCTCACTAGTATGTAATTATCAGGCAGCATGGCAGTGGTGATTATATGTGTACAGGGAATAACTTTTAGCACAGTAACTTCAATCTGAGATACACAAGGAAGGGTTACTTACTACTCTCTGTTGCTGCTGCCACTGCATAGTCATGCTGTTGGGAGAGAGAGTCCTGCAGCCATTGAATTCCAGAACCTTCTAGCAAAGCTGTGCCTATTGCAGACCATTTCAATACTGTCTAGTGGTGCTGAATGTTCAGTTGCTGAAGATATATGAGGAAGAAGTGGTCCCAGTCACTTCAGTTCTTTGGCCCCAACTACACAGGAAGACTGGCAAGGAGCAGTGGATGTGGTTTAATTAAGCTGCAACTTTATTCATTTAACATATCTGGGAATAGCTGGCGATGAATTGTACAGTGCAAGTTATTGTTCTTTCCTTCATCATTTTCACCTATTTCGGATGGCTGCCATCAACCCTCTCCATTCCCAACCTGGTCCCAGCCAGCTCATGGCTGGGACCCCGCTATCCTGCCTGTGTTGTATGAGTTTAAAGAGGGGGAATAGTATCTCTCCACTGTAGCAAAAGGTAGAAGTCCCAACCCCTTTTTTCCAGTTTCCAGAGGATACCTCCTCCAGATCCACTTTCAAATCCTGCTACAGGCTCCCTGATGAACAAGTACTTACACTGGATGACTCCACAAGAGGGCACCAGCAATTAGGTCGGCTGCCTCCTGCACAGCCAGTTTTCACATATTTTGCAGTTCTTTCCCTAACATCAGCCAAAATGACTAAATAAGAAAGAGCACCTGGAGTGCAGGGGGTATAAATACCTCATTCTCTCCCCTCCCCCACCTGCAGTGCACATGGTGGGCCAATGTCTCTATCCGGTCCATCACTTCTTGTTCCTCTCCGCTACTCTGCTCAGAGGAGCCCATCCTCCTTTCTCCTCCCTCCTACTCCAAATACAGTAGGGACCTTTAAATGAGACTCATCCACTTTTTCATGCCAGCCAAAGACCCACCTCATTCTGTTGAGATGAGCACTTCTCTTTACAGTCACCAGTAGGTGGAACCACCTTTTCTCTGTATGGAGTTGTTTTCAACAAGACCAGCCTTTCTCTCTCTCTTTTTTTTTTGGGGGGGGGGGGAGGAGAGAGGAGGAACATGTGTGAAGTTTAAAATGAATCTAGTTAATGTTTTTTTTAAAAAAATATCATATGTACTTTATGTACATATTTTGCACTGACTTGTAAAGATTATTGTAACCTGTAGTTCTGTTGTGATGACAGGGGGACCCTGAGGAAAGAATTTGTGGTACTTACAGAGAAGGATGCAAAGAGCTGATGTTATTTGGTGCAAACGTTACTGAAATGAAGTGCTTGGGGTTTTTTTGTTCTGAAAGATAAAATAACTTATATTTGAAATTTTATTCAGGCAAAAAATGCTAACAGTATCAGTAACTGTCACTGTGGCAACTTGGGAGCACAGGAGTTCAGTCATGTGGCTCCTGTTCTAGAATCTGCCCCAGATTTGTGGTGTTCTACGATGAGAAAAAGGTTTCAGCCACAATTTGCCTATTTTGAACAAGGACTCTGAACAGAAAAGTTGAACAATTTTCAAGAATCTGAACCTCTTTTCCCGGAAGAGTCATACTATGGAACAGGACAGGACAGGCAGAAATTGTCCATCGTATAACAAAAATAAAAATAGTTTATGCAAAAATAGACAGCTGCTCCACTGTAATAACATAGCTGGACATTAAAAAAAAAATCTTAAATTTTGTTCTGTTCAAAACTGGCTGGAATAAATTTCACACAGCTTTGAATCCTACTGTTACTGGCCATGTTTTAGCATTCATTGAAGCCTCCCAGACACTATTGTAAGTGCTCTGATAACTGTGTGCCTACACTAACCTTGTCTCCACCAGCAGATGCCACCTCTAAGACTTCAAATGTTTCCCATTCCTATTTTAAACTGTGGTTCTTGCCTCTAGTTCCTTCTGGGAAATGATTAAAGCAGTGCTGGTCACACAACTGTCACTGTGTTAGTTAAGAGACTGTATCAGTGTTTCCACAGACCATGCCATATCCCAGTACATTACAGTTACTGTATTCCAGTTTAACAAGGTATTTACCAATGCCAGCAACGTGGTAGTATTTCTCCATTTTAAACATGTAAATACAAACAAAAATAGACATCAGAATATTTTCAATTACAAAAATAAAATGAGTTCTATCATCTTGTTTACTGCATGCACTGTTTTAACAGCTTGGACAAACATTTTAAAGATTGTACTGACACCCATTGTTAAGAGATTTTGTTATATACATATGGGAGTTCTATGGATGGAGGCGTAGGCTTTTTTTTTTTAAGTGTGTGTGTGTGTTTTACAGGGGATAAATAATAAAATGAATAAAGAGTTGCTAAAAAGTAATTTCAGTCTGCCAAAGAAATAACCTGTGTTTTAAATTATCTAAAGTAAATATGTATTCACATGCTCGCTCATAACAGCTCTGGAAATATTGAATAATGGATATTTTAATTATTGACATAGTAAATATATTTACTTGAAAATATATGTAGGTGCAAAGACAGAACTATTTATGCATTAATGTAGTTTATAGTCCTAATACTTTTTTTTAAAGGGACATTGTCAAAATGGTAATATGGGGAAAAAATGATTTACCTATTGTTTTTGAACGTGGGTTTACAATACTTTCCCTAACCCCACCTTTTTTGTGGCAGTAAAGCAAAACTGAAATCAAGAGACAATTACTGTCGTTGGATTTTAAAAGAATAGGCTAACTTTATGATCATTGGTAACATCTGCGGGTCTGCAAGCAACAATGATGATTCTGCTCACACAAAGTATCTTATGCTTTAAGTCTTCAGTTGATCAGCTGTGCAGGTCATAAAAAAATTAACTACCACAGATCCTAAACCAGTTGTCACTGAAGAGACGAGGAGACTTGACATGGCTTGTCCCACATACATACAGCATTGCACAATGGACTAGGTGTGACAGTAGAATAGGGTTCATCTGCAACGGCGAAAACACTTAATTTCAAGGACATATGAAAAAAGCCTACATTTCTATATAACAGGACTCGCAGCCATTTCATTTTAATGCCAGAATAAAATAAAATGAGGGAAAGCATTACATGTGAGTGTATGCCCACACACACGGCAAAAGAACCCTTTCACTACTCTATGGAGTACTCACTACTCTATTTCACTATAGAGCTGAAAGTTTGAAATGAGTAGATCAGATTAAAAAAAAGGCAACTCAACATTGCAGCCCTTATTTAATACCACCATCACTACCCCACCACGCAAATACTGAGCTTCTAAACAGCATACAAGGCCTTGTGCTGCAATGTACTAAGAACCCTTGCTGGACAACACAGGAGTGAAAGTCTCTCTCAGACACTTGCAGGATCTGGACCACTGTGGGCCAGTTTCTGCCATGTCATATTGAATGATACCTCATTCCTCAAGCAGGGCCACTGTGTTCTGCCTGGGACTACTCAAGCAGTAAAATGCTACTCAGTGTGAGTAGCAGTCACAGAATCTGGCCCTGTTAACAAATGAAAGCTTCATTTAGAATAATAGAGTTGGAAGGGACCTCAAGAGGTCATCTAGTGCAACCACCTACTCAAAGCAAGACCAATCCCCAACTAAATCATTCCAGCCAGGGTTTTTTCAAGTCTGACCTTAAAAATCTCTAAGGAAGCAGATTCCATCACCTCTCTAGGTAACCCATTCCAGTGCTTCACCATCCTCCTACTGAAAAAGTTTTTCCTAATACCCAACCTAAACCTCCCCCACTGCAATTTGAGACCATTACTCCTTGTTCTGTCATCTGGTACCAGTGAGAACAGTCTAGATCCATCCTCTTTGGAACCCCCTTTCAGGTAGTTGAAAGCAGCTATCAAATCCCCGCTAATTCTTCTCTTCTGCAGACTAAACAATCCCAATTTCCTCAGCCTCTCCTCATAAGTCATGTGCTCCAGCCCCCTAATCATTTTTGTTACCCTCCGCTGGACTCTTTCCAATTTTTCCACATCCTTCTTGTAGTGTGAGGCCCAAAATTGGACACAGAACTCCACATGAGGCCTCATTGATGTTGAATAGAGAGGAACAATCACATCCATCGATCTGCTGGCACTGCCCCTACTTATACAGCCCAAAATGCTGTTAGCCTTGTTGGCAACAAGGGCACACTGTTGACTCATATCCAGCTTCTCATCCACTGTAACCCCTACGTCCTTTTCTGCAGAATTGCTGGCTAGCCATTCGGTCCCTAGTCTGTAGCAGTGCACGGGATTCTTCGGTCCTAAGTGCAGGACTCTGCCCTTGTCCTTGTTTAACCTCATCAGATTGCCTTTGGCCCCATTCTCTAATTTGTCTAGGTACCTCTGTATCCTATCCCTACCCTCCAGTGTATCTACCACTGCTCCCAGTTTAGTGTCATTTGCAAACTTGCTGAGGGTGCAGTCCATACCATGCTCCTGATCACTGAAAAAAAAATATTTAACAAAACCGGCCCCAGGACCGAGTTGGTTTGTAATAAAAGCTACATTAAATTTATTGTAGTAGGTCAGATTTTTCGTCTCATGTGTAAATACACAACTGCCATCTTTCTAATCTCCCATGAATAACACATTTTTAAAAGTTAACAATTACTGGAGACATTTTCATGATAATCTCTATGGTTTGTAAGCATTGTTATAGAGAAGAGTAAACAGCAGCCCTGTTGAACAAGTTCTTCCCCGGAAGGGATGTTAACGTGAAATCCTACCCTGGTTTCTTTTTAATCTTAATTTTTATGGAGAAATGTCATACTTCAGACAATGACAACAAATCAGCCTTTATTCAAGTGTGAAAATTAAAGCATAACTTGATTCCTCTTAGCTCTCAAAACAATGTCACATTACAAGAAATGTGATATTTTGAAGAGAAACAGGAAAAAATTTAACAAAGTTTTTGTTATTATTGCACTATCCTCTTGCTTGATCTGCCAGCTATAGATACTCTGGGCCTGCATAAGTGCTTTCCATTTTTCCCATAAGCAAATTCTGGTTGAAGACCATATATCTTTTTGCTCTTGTTCATTGCTAGCCTCAGAGCCTCATTATAGCAGAGCCCTTTTCGAGACTGAGCTACAGCCCAGATAAATGACTGTATAAAGTTTTAAATAAACATACAACATTTATGTTATGTTGTTGCACAGGGATGATTTATAGTCATTTTCTTCTTCCAGTTCTGAGCTCTGGACATAAAAGACACTGAGCTCTCTGCTGTTTATCCAAGCTAAATCCTCTGTTTGTTCTGCATAAGCGTTCTTGATTCTTTAATATATTGCTGGCTTTAGTTTCAGGTTTATTCCCTCCGGGAATGGTGGAATTAGATACATTAACTGACAAAGATAAGGTACGTACGTTGTAGCTTAATAGCCATTAAAACAGATACTATGATAACAAAAATGGAACTAGAAAAAGTAGTTTAGATTGTGATATTTTAAAAACATGTATTATTAGGATGCATGTAAATGTAGGATTTTAAATCTTCTATTTAGAAACCTCCAAAAGCTTGTGTTAAAAGAAACAAGAACAAAAAGTTGATATTGGCACTAACCAGGAATTCCAGTTCATGAAAGCCTGATTCTTAATATTGTCTTTAACTGTTATCCAATGATAGGGTAATATCCCCAATGAGTGTAATCCCCAATGCATGTAATATCCATTTTTATAAGAAAATTACTACAATATTTGATGTTGGTGCCCCCACCTCTGTTATGCTACCCCATAAAAAGGTGGGGGGAAATAAATAGAAGTATTTTCTGTCTTGAAGATGTCTAACTCTGATGCCTATCAACTCTACATTCTATTGTTCAGCAGCACATTTTAAAATAAATCTTGTATAGTGTTGTTCTATGCTTATTCCATAGTTCCATCCCATCATAAGTGGAGCTTGTTCCTTGTCTCTCAAAAGCAAACATTTGCAAAGGGCTACAGCAACTTCTATTGCTAATGAAATTGGAATAAATCTCTAGTTAAACCTCTGATTAAAATAGACATCCCTTATTGTAATAGAAAAGAAATCAGTTAAGCTAAGACTTCAGGGACCATTAATGGAAGTTTTCTTTTTAGTAAAAAAAAAGAAAGTCGGTCAGTATTAACTAGTATATAAGTAACAGTCCTGTGCTTTCACTGCCAAAAATTATCTAACTAAAAGTTTGAATCCAGCAATATAAACAGCAGACCTGCCTGTACTCACATAAGCTTGTTATTTTGTGGTACACACATTACTATGTTGTTCATTTTCTGTAATAGATTGCATTCCTTACAGCATGAAATGTGTTTTTATCTGAAACTTGAGTGGTAAAATAAGCAGCAGCAAAATGAAGATATGGACAGCCATTTATTTTTTAATTCTAGAAGTGTTTGTTATGGCTAAGGTACATTATTCCATTTTTAGCAGAATATTTCCATTAGAACTGGAAGGACAATCTATTTCCATTAGAACTGGAAGGACAATGAAAATGAATTTTTGTGAATAATAAAAGACTGCTAAATTATTTCCCAACCACTATTTGTGCATCTATATATGCAAGTTAAAAAATTAACACACTCAAGAATTTTTTGGGAAAACATTTTTCAATTTATTTTTTTTTGCAACAGATACTCTGATCTAATGTAATTTTGAGGTAAACATTTAAAAACATGCAGCTTCTATTTGCATTTATCCACCATGTCTTCATTCACACCTTTCATCAGTAACAATTTCACTACCATTCATTTGTAATAGTAGTGAAAGAGGAACCTGCCTCTCTCCTAGTACGTACATTCCAAAAAGAAAAGGGGAAACAAAGCTCCCTTGTGGAGTGCGATTTATCAGGTTTTTATCACCAGTTTAGAATGGATAGACTCTTCACTCTAATCTAAGCTCTACAGCACTAGCCAAGGAGTAAGTGGCAAAACAAAGAGCTGACTGCCAAATGGACTCGGCAGCAGCTGTTAGTCCTGGCCTACACAAAGTATCTGTCTCTCCCCATCCCCCTATTAGCTCCCCCTCAGAGATCAGATACTTTCCACCATCACAAGAATGCTGGTAACTAGCTGATATATAGGGAGATTTTTAGGTTTTGTGATTCAGCAGCTGATAGTGAGCATTCCCTTCAATAGACAATCAGCCAGAGCTAAGCAACTGCTTTCTCTGCCTCTTTTTCTCTCTCTGTGGTCCAGCATCCTCTCAGAGTGTTTATGCTAAACTCCAGGCCAGTCTAGAGAATGTATAGCTTTATCACTGGAATTAAATTCACTGATGAGGTTTATGTGTGGCTTTGTGAGAGAGACATTTGGCTTCACACGGGCTGAGGGTTATTGTACTAATGCTTTCCTGCAGCCCCTTTAAGTTTCACTTTGAATAATATCTGGCATGTTTCTTAGGATAATAAGGATTCACTTTTATTAGTACTCTAATCCTAAACAAGTCAGGAAATGATTTTTCTATAAAAGAATTCTCTAAAACCCTCTCAATTACTTATTCACACAACATAAAGGATATGATAATAAACAATACCTTGCTTTAAATGTTTTCAAAGCACCATAGAGACATTAACTAGTTGATCCTCAACACCCTTGTTGGGATGCATCAACCACATTGAGAACCAAAGGCAGAGAGGAGCTGCCATGAGGCCACACAGTAATCAGTGGCAGAGTCACAACTTGACTCAGAAGACTATAGCACACCCAGCACTCTGCTATGCATCCATTTCTTTTCCTCTAGGAAAAGAGCAGCCTGCCCAAGGTTCTCCCCTGAGAAGTTATGGGACTGGAAAAACCACAATCAAGTTTTGAAATTAAAAATGAAAAAAAATATCATGTGAAAGAATTAAAATCCTCTTTAAGAGGTTCTTTACGCTTAATTAAAATTGCTAACCAAGCTAGGTAGTAGATTTTGCTGTATCAAAAGGAACTGTAATATAGGCAACTTCTATTGACTTGCTTGAGAAAGACAGTTCCCGTAGTAGCTAATCACTCCCCTTCCTTCATTTGTGTGTATTAATAATGAGATAATAAAAACCCAGCTCTGATGTATTGCTTTTCATCTGCAGGCCTCCAAGTGCTTTACAAAGGAGGTCAGTCATTAATTCCATTTTACATATGGGAAACTCAGGGACAAGAAGATGATGAAATGACTTGAACAAGGTCATTCAGCAGGTTCAGTCCTGTGAGTTTTCCACTATGTTCCCTTAGTAAGTAATCTGAGGAACGATTACCTCATGTTGCACATACCACTGTAATATTAGGAGGTCAGCTCTGTTAACTGAAACAATTAAAATGGTCATTCCACATTGTGTGATTGTTGTATGGATGTCCCTTTTGTTGATTTCTCCTACTAACCCTATCTGTCTGTATTCTGTTATGCTTCACCCACACCTCTGGTAACCTGTGAAAATTAAATTTTTTAAAAAAATCATATAAAAATCTTTACTCTTTTTAAAGGTTTAGAACCCTTTTATTTTTTGTGTAGAACAGTATCTGAACTGGATGTGAAACTAAGTTTAGATGCCTGAAATTATTGTCTTGACTAGACTTTCAGACAGCACAAACAACCACTAAAGCTCCTTGGCAACAGAGGTAGCAGTTGAAGATGTAATTCTTTAGAATCACTAAATCCTTGGAGTGGTAAACCAGAGACTCCACTGCTAATGGAATATTTTAGCATTGACTTCAATAATTTGAAGGCTGGTTCTAATCTAAAAGGGATTCTAAAATAGCATTGTGGGGTTCCATATACACTGTTTCAAATGACTCCAGATCAGATTTGCACAGTTAACTACTAAAGGAGTGGTTTTCAAAGCTACCATTCCATACAACCTCAATCTGGCATCTAAAATTTGAGATATATTCATTCTGGCACACGTATCACCAACAGGGGCGGGGATTCTGCATTCCAAATTCTCCCCTCACTTACACATATGCAACCTCATTGACTTCAAATGAGAACCAATGATGGCCCTGCACTTAAAGAGTTTCATTTTTGCTGATGCCTAGGCCAGAGTATAACCCAGTTCACTCTACTAGTTACATGGATTCTGAAGAGCTAAGCAGGAATAAATGGTAACAAGCTATTACTGAAGTTATTGCTAAAATCAGCCGATGTGACTCTCAATACAAGTATAATTCTGATCTGCTGAGTAAGAAGGATCATTTCATTTCTGAGCTATTCTGACATCACCTCCTCTGAGTGGACAAAAGCTGTGACTGTGAGCTAATCATCATTACCATGATCTTTTGGATTTAGAAAGGAGCACAACACCAAGAGCAGCTGCTCACCAGCTTTATCCCAATCTCTCATCTCCTACCCCTGAAACGGAGCTTCTGCAGGCTTCTAAGGAGAGAAGTCTGCAGCTTCTGTCTCCATTACCAACCTATCCACCTCAGCACCTGGTTTACTATTTTAGTCAGATAATCAGATTCCTCTTTTTATCCACTCCACATTGCATATCCACACATTTTTAGCCCTGCAACATGGGCATAATGTTGTGGTTGGGGGAGACTCTAAACACTATCTAAATTCAACTAACTTTAGATAATTTTAGATATATGATGGGGGACCAATGATTTCTTTTGTATGCAGTAGGAAGATATAATCCTGGATTCATAAAATTTCACTTGTCCTCAAACTGTGTGCGCATTTCCCCCTCAAAAGGTCACAATGGTATTGAATGGCATTCACAGAGCAAGGCAAGAAGCCCCCAGAAGGATAAATGCATAGATTTGGATATAGTCTCAGGACTCACATGGTGCAAGTTCACTGTTCATGATAGGGAGGTACAATGAAATCTACAAGTGGGTCAAAAGCAGATACAAAAATAGTGGAGGAACTGGTAGGAAACAGAGCAAAGTCATTCAGGAAAGAAGGATTGGTAAAAACTCCCACCTTTTAGAGAGACTGGATGTAGAGGGTGACATACATGCAAGCTTTCCCCAGTAGCAGCTTTCCCTCCCTGGTACAGAGGCACAGCCATGGTGCTGATTATGGTTTGTGTGTGGTAAGCCATCCTGTGCTCTTGCTGACATCCTATGAATTTGTTTCAGGTTATTCTGGGTTATTAACTCATTTCTTCAGCAAAAACCTTTGGGTTATGGTTATCCCATAAACATCGAGAGAGAGATGAAATAAAAAATAGATGTTTCAAACAACATCATAATCAGCCATGCTTTGGAAAACCATAACTAAGAAAAAAATGTAAGTGAATACATTATAGAAGTTATACAAACCTGATAACATACGTTGACAAACATGAACTGTGTTTTTAAACTCTTTTTTCCACACAAAGTTTAAAAGGTTCTCAGAGAGGTAGCCCAAACGCTGCTCTCTACAATCACAGGTGTGTGACTGCTCATAAAATAAGAGATTAAAAGCATTAATTTAAATTACAGTGCATAAAAATAAAGCTAATAAGCTGTGTAAACTGTAAGCTTTTTGGGGGTGAGAATTGTTTTCTTATGTGTAAACAGTGTCTAACAAAATGGGACACTGCTCTTTGATAGGGGCATGTAGGTACTACTGCAATATAAATAAAGATGATGATGCCTGTTTCCAGTCACAGCCTTGCCAATACACCTCAGTCCTGATCTAAAACACCCTTGTCTGCTCAAGTCCTGGCCTCTTTCACAAACACACCCAATTGCATTGAACATATTACAAGGTTGTGTGTGTTGAGTAAACTTCCACTAGAATTTAAGGTGAGACCAGCAAGCTCATTTTCCCATTTGTGACCTACAGCAGAACTTGAATCATGTTTTGAAGTAAAATACTAATACATCAGCCATCTGCACCCTATGGCATCAAATCAGCAACTTAGTATAAAATACATGATAACACAGCATATGAAACCCATACTAAACTATCTACCAACTAAATGCTTTGTTCAGCTGCAGTGCCATTATGACTTGATGTACTTTATTTACAGTTTTATGCAATAAAACACATTCTTAAGAAACATGACTTTTAATGATGACACTTCTGTGAAATTTTTTTTAACAGTTTCCTCTTACAGTAAAAAGAAACTCCATACTGGGCAGAAATAGGATGGGTACCCCAGTGTGATCATTTGGCTTATCAGATCTTGTTCTTCTGGAATCCTAAAACATGAACCTCTCTCCATATATGTTTTGAATGTTCATCATAAATTATTTTGTCAGAACAAATGTGTCTTTGTCAATACACCCACACATGCACTAAAACCATCCGATCAAACATTCAGCGTACCTCTGTACTACTACACTGGTATATTGTGTGCACTCTTGTGAGGCAAAACTTTTCTCCATAACACACAAAATTCTCAAAATGCTGTCAAACTGCAAGTATTTTACTTGAAAGAAAAAACTGGCCTACAAATTAGTGGGTGCAACTTTTCCAAAAGCATTATTAATGTGCACTATTTCAGTCTGCTATGATGAAGAATGACGGATTTGTGACGGAATTTTAAATTAAGAACAGAAAACAATTTCTGTACTTGCAAGAATTCAATTCCTCTATCTTAAAGCCTCCATGGGATTACTATACATTTATAGTTAGAAAGTCAGTAAATTATTTTTCCATAAAATTAGTCTTTCAGAACTGACTTCCCCCAATCCCTTTCTTCTGTCCTGGATGCCAAACTCTTGACTGCTTCTCCACCACAGAGACTTCATATTTGGAGAGCCAACATCTGTAAAAACATTTCTAATGAAAACACTACTAATACAACCCTCCGGAGAAGCAAATGAAATGAGATTTAAGTACATAGCCGCTTTTCTGCAGTTCTGTCTTTAACAATAGCAGAGATGGTGCTTCCTCTTTGAGACTTGACACAGGTCATTATCATTTAATCACAGTAATAGCAAAATAAATAATTGAGTAAATATGTATTAGTATAGACATAATTCAGTAGCACTTAACAGATGTGATAGAGAACTTCCTTCCTTGCACTGAGTCATGGGTCTGGGGTATTTCAGTGGATGGAACGGAGAAGCATCTTAATTCCAGTGGAGACGGATGGGGTGGAATACATGAAACCTTGGTGTCAGACATATTATCATCGTAGAAAAGGTGCAGAACTTAAAAGTGGATTACAAATTGTCAAATAATTTAAACAATTACAGAAATGAAGTACAATTGCTGTAACTCCACATAAAAAGTGAAAATGAACTATCCAACTCTACTTTAAAAATTTAATTCCGAAGCACAACACTACTGTTCTCTTTTATACAATTCATCTGGCAAATTTCTTTATCTACTGAATTCCATTGTTCTGCAGTTATGTACTTTTTAAATTCAAGATTTCAGATAAGCATGCTAGTAATTAATTAACAAAGAAATTTGTTCAATTTGTTTGCACAAGTCTCAAAACCTTTATCAAAGCTCCATTGTCAGTTGTGAAGGTATAAAAACATTACATGTCTACCCTTCTATCTTTAACCAAGAGCACTATATAGTTATTTCAGGTAACACTTCAAGCAGTGAAGTTCTGTAGTGCCAAGCAAGTCAGCACTGCTGATATATAAATATTCAATAATTAATTAATGTGCCTAAGGAAGATGAGAAATGGCTATCACATACAAGTAATGAGCTTTCCCTCATTTTTGAAGATACCAGTGACCCATCGCCAGTTAAAGAACTGAATCTGGACAAAAATGGGCCCAGGTCCTGCAACTGATTCCATGCAGGAGTCAAATGCAGGGTCAAGGCTATGGTTATCTGGTAGATTAAGGCAAACTGAATTAATCTCTAACAAACTAAAAAATGAGAACACAATAAACAAGTCTCTGGAGATCTAGGACTCTTTGCAGCTTTCCCCCAAACTATGAGTCATGATCCTGGGGTAGGAGGATAAGGTGAGAAGGTTGTGAAAGAGTACCTAGGGTGTTGTGACATGTTGGGGAAAAAAAGGCAGGGGGGTGGGAATTACAAATGCAAGAAAGCATTTGCTAAGTGAGAAAAAAGATAAACCCCAACTGTGGCACATTACAACCAACTGTAAGCTGGCACCCACACACATATGGGTGTAGTGCAGCAATCAACATGTCCCACTGGTGCTGGGAACACCATCAGAGTGGCACCTGGGCCCTCAATATGCTGGGGTGCCGGCCCTATTTATAAAAATATTTATAAAATTGGGATCACACGATTGCCATTTTTTGGAGGAACTGGATAGTCTAGAAAAATGTTTTCATCCTTTCACGCTTTTACATTTCCAACCTCTGAACTTCTCAAACCCCTGAGGGTTACATTAACAGAGGTGAGCCGAAAGGGGGTCGCGACATGCAAAAGTTTGGGAACCACTTAAAGCTATTTCAATCTAAGGACCTAACACTGTAAGCACTTACAGAAATGAATCCCATTTACTTCATTGGTGAAAATCCTCACCTATTGAAATTAACAGGATTTTTGCCATCGACTCCGATAGGTCAGGATTTTAATCATGTGCATAAGTAAGTGTTTGCCTAAGCCGGTGCATACCTAGGAACCTGACTGTTTCAGTTATCGGATAACTTCAAGAAGTGTGTGTGTGTGTGTGTGTGTGTGTGTGTGTGTGTGTGTGTGTGTGTGTGTGTGTGTTGGGGCAGGGGCTGCTCTTTTTCCTGCCTCACTGAAACATTTTAGGGCTGAATTAAAGTGAGATTTTGTCTTACTGGATTGCTAGTGTGCTGGAACAAGACCAGATCCTGAGTTAATTCAATGCATTTAAAATCAGTTCTGGAACATCACACACACAAATACATAACAAACCACTAGAAAAATGTATTTTTACCAGATATAATAAACAGCTATTTTGGATAGAAAAGCCTTTGGGCAAATTATGTTTGAAAAAAATTAAACCTACTCTGCATATAACTAAAGTAGCACTGTCCAATAGGTTCGCCACTAGCCACATGTGGCTAATAGGCTATTGAATTGTGGCTAATGCATGTGGCTTTTTTATAATATGGCTAATAAGAAAAATTCAAAACCAGGTGGCTCACATCGAATTTTTATTGGACACCGCTGAACTACAGAGCTTAAAATTCTATCCACATCCTTTTCAATCCTGGTCAAAAGACAAATACACTCTATTGTCAATAGGTACTAACAAAAATACACAGAAAACCTTTTATCTAGAGGGTTACAGGATATACGTTTCTCATTCTTGCAATGCTGTTTTTAAATGTAACTAGACATCAACATCTAGGTAGCATGCCTAGAAACAGGTTTAAAAAAATAAAGTGTCCTTATCTTATGTATTACTAAAAATGTTTTAGTTGATGAAAATAAAAAATGTTCATGGTGATGAGTGCTTAAAAAAAAAATCTTACACCACCACCTTTATTTTTGTTATAAAAGACATGTAAAAGTAGCCAATGAATTAGAAACAAATGAGTTTTCAAATTGAACTTGTCAACATTTTCATGGATTGAATATACAATTACGCGCAAGCAGCTAAGACCCTAAGAATAGATTTTTTGTAACAAGTAAACTGTTTTCCCCAAATATACAATTTGAAAGTAAAAATCCCACTCAGCCCTCTGTAAAATGTGAAGTTGTTTAAATTCAGATTTTATTTGTTAAAATAACAAACATGAAAAAAATCACAAAATTTTAAATATTGTCATTTTAAAGATGAGAATCTTTACATTCACCTCAGCCAAAGTAAACCACACTCCAGTATTTTAAGATGGTTGCCTTTTTTCAGTCTAGAGCCCCCTCTAGTGTTGGAAAAAATAATCCCAGCAAAGGAATAAACTGAGAAAGATGACTCAAAGAACTGTGAACTGGTCTTCCATTCAAGATAATAAAACATCCCATATTTATTTGACTATATTTGCATACAATCATACATCAGTGATACAGAATATGTAGCCATAGTTAAATATCTACAATTTTCCATGGATTTTAATGGTTACCTGAGCATTCATTATTCCCATTGCCAGTGAAGGGTTTCTTGCTGCTGTTTTTTTTTTTTTTTAAACTAGCATCTTTAAATCCATTAACATATTACAATAAACATTTTTTTAACTGACAAGTTTACTAAGTATTACATTTTTGTTATGAAATGTATTTATTGATAAATGACCATTTCACATGAAAAAAGTTTTATGTTCACTCCTCTCCCCACCCCCCGACAAAATAAGTGTTTTAGGTTTGTTTTCTTCCAAAAAAACTGACCTAAACAAACTGTCCATTAAATAAATTACTGACCTGTGGTAGAATAAAGAAATACTGTCCTTGTTATCAACAACATATCAGAAGTAAACCAAGAACCAATGCAAAAATCTGTATTCCATGACAGCAAAGCTCCGAAAGAAAAATGTGACACGTTAATGGCCGGGGCACCACAAAAGTCCAGTGATTATTTTAAATAAATAAAAAAAATAAAGTTTTCTGCATTGTCTTCATTCATGTTTGAAGTGAAACTGAATTGTTAGGGTTTGTTTTCAGTACTATGAAATTTGCATCAGTCATTAACATTTGTGCTAACAGGTGATATATCAAAACCCCGGCATTCATTGATGGGAGAAGAGATTAAGTCTAAGATTTCAACCCTGCCCACACTACGAATTTTAACTGCCGAAACAGAGTAAAGGGCTTATAATGCAGAATGGCCCTTATTCAACTTTGGCAGTCACCAAAAAACTCCACTCTATTCTTTGTGCCCTTCTCTTATGGCTATTAACAAATATAACATTTCATTTTCTTAGATTCTTTATATCTCACTTTCACACAAAAAAAGTTAAAACTGAAAACCACAGATGGCTGAAAAAGCTTTGTAACCACTGCCATTTAGATCTTCATTCAGGAAAGCATCTCTGTTTACAAAAGCACTAATTACAATTGTATTGGCATTAAGCACGTATTTACATTTAAGCATGTGCTTATATTCCACTGAACCAGTGTTTTCCTGAATAAGGATTGATTTAAGCACATGCCTAAGTGTTTTTCTGAATTAGGACCCTAACCTTCTCAGAAACAACTAATACTTGTAGTCCCTTTGCATGCAAAACCCATTGACAGCAAAGAGATTTCTATGCTAAGAATGGTTACAAGATCAGACTTGGAGTTAACTAATAATTTGGGAAGTTTCAGTTTAGTAAATTATACCTTTCGTTTTATCTTCAAAGATTTGTCATCTGCAACTGTTACAAGTTTTAAAACAGTGTTCTGCTAAAAGAATGGTCAGCCGCAGAATTTATGATAAAATTACTTTAACTGCAGTCACAGAAAGAGCTTAAGAATTAAAAAACTAAACATATCTGCAAATATAACAGGATATGACATTTGTAGAAGTGCAGCACTTGTTTTGGCTAAGAATTTACAAAAAACTCATATCACTGGGAAATACTAGAGTTTCTTTTTACTAATACAATTTTATTGAAAAACCTATTTTGAAAGAAATCCATAAAACAAGTTATGAAAAAATACTGAAGAGATGCTTAGAATAGTTATTTTTTAAAATGCTATTATAAATAAATCCAGCCAGGGTGATGGGGAGAGGTATAAAATATTTAAACCGAAAACACAAAAAATAAGTAAGAATATGTACATATAAATATATTTTAACAAAAATTTAATAAAAATAAAAAAATATGCTCTGATCCTGCATAAACTGTACACACCTGCTTAATTTCATGTCCTGTGAACATTTACACTGACTTCAAAAGGTCTAAGTGTGTAAAATATAGTGTATTTTACACACTTAGATGACCTTTTGAAGTCAGTGTAAATGTTCAGGATCAGGGCCTTAGTTTGTAAAATCAATCACCCTTTTATGCTAAAATATAAGAGATACCTGACTTAACTTACAAAAATAATTTTCCAAATATACTATTTACTGCAGCTTCTTTTTGCGAGGGCCTCTCTGATCTGGCGATCCAATTCACTTACTATATGGTCTTCATGGTTATACACACCTGTTCTCAACAATGTATCTCTCTCTTCTATCAGGCGAGTGAGATAATCATCCAAGTTTTCATTTAATTGTCTAGTATGAAGACTGCCCACTCGCTCAACTGAAATATCTCCCGAATCTTGTGATTGTTTTTTGTCTTCTTGTTGCTTTAGCCTGACAATAAGAGGAAAAAAAAAAAGAAAGTACATCATCTGAGTAGAGGACACATGGAAATTCTGTCTTGTTACATACATTGTCGATGGATTTTTACTGAAATTTCTTACAGAAGTAGTGGGGAAAAAAAAATAAAATAAAAAAAATTTCCTTGAAGTAAGACAAACAGCCTTTGCTTGATTGAATTTAAAGGAAGCCTTTTGAATCTAAAAGTACCTTAGATCACTTGTGTATATATTACGATGATTTCATCATTCTGTATTGATAATGCAGTTTAAAAACGACATAGGTGACCAAGCTCACGTTTCAAAATTACTGGAAGCATAATAATAAATGGAGGACATCATTAAATATACTTAAAATACAAAGATGTGGGCCAAGAGGAGAGTTGAAAGAATCAATATTAGTGTAGCTTTTTATGAAGCAATTCCTGCTTGGAGTTGAGGGTAAAAAAGACTTGTTGCAGTATAAGCACAATCATGACAAAAACTGGTTATAGCAGTCTTTGGCATAGATTTTCCATAATACAAGACTGTTACACTTTATAAATGAGTTATTTTTTACCTTAAGGGACACTAAACTGTGTTCTTTTACTGGATTGACAGCCAATTAAAATTTGATTTAATTGAACCTTCCCCTATATTTTGAAGCAGAGGGAAAAATCCTACAAATGCTATAATACCTGTTCAGTTCGTTTCTGATATCCTCCAGCTCTTTTCGCTCTGTTTTCCCCACTTCTTTCTCCTCAGCTGCCAAATAGCGCAATCTCATGTGTTCTAGCTCTTGTTGCTGCTTTTTAAGGCGGGCCATAGCATTCTCTTGCTCACGCTAAGGGGGAAAAAATCATTTGACATTAAATATTACTGATAAAATGTGCTAACTGTAACAAAGCTTACAGTGTTTCAGAATCCACAAGTAACAATACAGAAACAGTAACTAAGTTGCACAATTAGTCAATACAAAATACTTAGTGTATACAAGATTAGTTCTGATGTCAGTAACAAATGAAATAAGATTGAAACAAAAGATTGCCTCAGTGAAATTCACACTAAACATTTGTCCAGAATAGATTGCAACCAAATTGGAGGCCTAAAGTACTAGTTCAAATAGTGGTAGACTATCCAAGAGGTATATTTTATTGCTGATGTGCAATGGTCTGAAAGTTTTTCTTAAACTGAAACACAAACTAAGTCTTGAAAACTGCTCAAGTGACTAGACTGACAGGGGCTATATAAATACCTAGACAGATAATTGTAAGCACAAAAGTAACTTTAGTTGTACAGTTTTGATTTGATTTCACGAGATTATCCACCATCTGAATAGAATAAATCCACAAGTTTCAGCCTCTCAGTCATTAGATAGAAAGAGTCTAGGAATGAGAGCTCAAATAGCTGACCAAGTAGTCTTTCAGAAGACCCTCATCATCAGGAATTTTGAAGAGGTTTGATAGACATCTCCTTGAAACAGGTGTATGAAATGCCCAACCACTTGATTTTCCCATTAACACTACCTAAACAATGATAAAAGAGGTACAGAAGAACCTCATTTGACCATGGCAATGAGAAGATTTGACCTGCCAAGCCATCTTTACTCAGTGTCTGGGAACAACAGAACTATTTTTGTGATTGTAGGGTACAGCTATGTCTACCTAGAAGGCCAAGATACTGGAGAGAACCTGTTGGTTTAAACCCTATTCCTTTGGCTTGAGAACTAGCTCAGATGCTGAAAGTTTCTTGCATATAGAAGGATGACATTATGATGTTCTTTCAGCTCAGATCAGAATTCTGAATGTATTTTAATAAGAGAGCTCTAAAGGCCTCTCTCTTCTCTTTCAACCTGTATTGCAATACAAGCTACCCCGTTATGTTCCAAAAGATTGTTATGGATTCTGGGAAAGGAGTGAATTTCTATAAGAAATACCCTATGGTCTTCAGGTTCAGCTATCTGACGCTTCAACTAACCTTCCTCTCTACTGCTGTTCTTGTCACATAAAAAGGAACTCAGGTGGATACCTCAGTTCCTCAAACTTGTCTCCCTCAAGATTCAGATTGTGTGCGATTCTGGGGGAGACTTGACTTGACGCAGATTACTGGGAAAATCCCATCATCTCAGTAAACAAACAAGCTGACTAAGGTGGCATATAGATTCAAGTTCTCTTCTTAGTTGCCCCTCAAGAGTAAAAAGGTCTGAAGAGGTTAAGAGTGAAGCCTATCCACACAAAATACATGGAAGGTGAAGAAAGCATCAGATGGCTGTGAATGGAGTGAACAGAAGCATTCTGATTGTGTCCTTTGGTTTGTGGAATGTGTCACCAAGAATCACTTACTTGAGGTGAGAACAAGATCTGGCGCTCAGTTGGTCCATGCTCCTCAAAAGGCAAGTCTGAGCTCTTGCTGAGATTCGGCTAAAGCTATGGGTTTGGAAAACTGAAAGAACCAAGTTGGGAGCGCTAGGAAGCGCCCTGAAACAAAGAAACATTATACAGGAGATTATCTAAGTAAGGCAACACACTGATACCTTGCCATTTAAGGCTGGCAAGTACAACAAGCAGTTTCAGTGTCTTGGGGACAAAGACAGGACAAAAGGCAAGACAACATGCTGGCAGTATCATTTTGAAAGCAAAGACAATTCAAGTGAGCTAGAAAGTGAAAGTACACATTTTTAAGGTTGATGGACCACAATCATCTTTGGCTGGGTGGAGACAAACTAGGGACAGGCTAGACACCTCCATATTCTTTTAGTCAAAAAAAAGTTTGGAGGTCCTTTTTTATGATGGAATGGGCAAACAGCCCCCATATCCAGAAGCTCCTTGATACAGGAAATCATTACTGACTGTTTACAAGGGCCATAAATAAGTGACAAGCAGAACAGCAGTCACAATAGGGTCTGTGAAGGCCAATGTGAGGGAGAACCTTTGGAGAAACAAGGCCTACATGACACTCTCTTTTTCCTGCATCAGTCATTTCATACTGGCAAGAGGGGTTGCATCAAGCCTTCCAGCCTTGCAAGCAGGCTGAAGCAAAGCTTCACTGGAAGTGGAAGCAGGACCGATATACATGTGGTGATCGTACAAAGCAATTTTCTCTGATTGGGCAGAAAACAGAGTGAGCTGCTGCAGTGTGGCTCTGGTGATAGTTTAGTTCGAATGTGCTGAAGTGCCCCCTGTCCATACCAACTGGGAATTGGAGACCAATGACAGCTGTGGACAGTACTTCCCAACAGTATCAAGATTAGTAAACTGGATACAGTATGATAATTTCTGTGTAACACATTTCTGATCTAAGCAGATAAGCAAATCTTAACTAAGCTTATTGAAATATAATCTTTCAGCACAGTAGAAGACCAACTCTGGTATGTTTTCTGCAAAGTCATTCTGTACATCATTACTTTTGTGGGTTTATATTAGACACTTATCATAAAAATAATAATAAAAGGCACCTTTACACCATAAGAGGGTCAAATAAAACAATGTGAATAACCTGATTAGATATGTCACTGGACGATGTACTTATATTTTTAGCACTGTCCTTTACTCCTTTTTCACTACTACTTTATCTCAAATATCTAAGACCAATCTTCCCCTGAAGAATCCATAAAAGTACATGGGAAGTGATCCTGCGGACTACAATGACAATTTATGGTGCACAATGTAATTATGTAGTTTAAAATGCAAACCCACATTCTAAACTACATAATATTATTTACCCAACAAAACTATTTTTAATCCTTTACAGTCTGCCATAATCTGTATGCCGAACATTCATAAACAAACGTGATTTATGTAACATTCTGAACAAACAGTGATTAGCTCCCCATATAATCCTTTAATAAAGGAAAAAGATGTCAAAGAATGTATATTATTTATTTGATATGGATAGGAGTGTTAGTATGCAATATGTGAAAATCATACTATGTATGATGCAATTCAAAGCTAATATTTAGTATCAGATCAGAGGTCACAAAAAGAATAGATCCTTTATAAAAACTCAGATTTTGGGAATGGAGGGTGAAGGAAAAATTCTTTATCCATATTTGGTAATGAAAATTGCTGCCTTTTATCAAAGGCTCTTTCGGATACCAAAAACCACATTTTCCCAATCATACTTTCAATACCACATATTGAAACAAGATCCCTAATCATCAGTGCTAGAAGTACTGGTGCTATTGTAAAGGACTATTTCAATTTTAATGGAAATTAGTGAATAACACATTTTCTGAAACCAGAAGAAGATCTTTATATGATTCAGCTTTCTCACCTGCATTTATAGTATCTGCACTACATACTAGTCAAACTTAACTGACAACACAAGATCAAAGTTAAATTTTTGCAGTTTCTATAATGTTAAATATTTTCAATATAAATCTTCTACATATTAATATGAAATAGGAAAAGGCCTCAATTTCACATTGCTGAAATCATGATACTTGGACTTCCACTGCAAAAATTTATACAACCTCTGATACTTTGAAGCAACACACTACTGCAAAGATTAATCCAAATATTAAATATCCTCTACCAGAGCTGCTGAACAACTTGCATAGTGAGGGTGCTGAAAGCCACTGTAAACTCTGTGTTGTATATACTGGAAATCTCAAGCAAAGGGGTTTAGAAGCACCCCCAGCACCCGTAGTTCCAGTACCTATGTTCTCTACAAACTTATCTTAAATGAAAAAACATGGTTAATACATTTTAAAAATTTGTCTGATCATCTGAGCATTCCATTGTAATACTCCTAACCAGAGGACAAACTGAAGAGTATTTTCAGGTCTGAAACTGCACTTATTGCTTACTGAGCTGTTGCTCTCCTCACATGGCAAGATGTATGCTTTAGATAGATACTTTGCCTGGATGGGTCATTTTTATATTACATAAATCAAATTTTGAGTTTTAAAATCTGAAGATTGTTACTGAGCACTGCAACCATCTAACTGGTTTCACTGAATGGTTGGAAAGAATGTAAAACATTCCTGAAATATATTTCCTCAGATGAATTATCTACTTCCCAGACCAGAGAACTACAGCTGCTGCAGGAACTGCAGAAAAGCCCAAGGAGAAGAGTCAAAGGAGACAAAGTCTGATAGTGCCTCTGAACTGAAGGTACTCCTGGTCAGGTATAGCAGGCCACCAAATACCAACAGTCCTCCGTGCAGCAGTGGGATAAGATACCCTCAGAAGACCTAGATGCTCATGTCAAACTTCTTTTTTTAAAATTTTTTTTTATATTCACTGGTTGTCTGATCCAGCACCATTCTATCACTCTCTTCACATTGACAGTCTCACTCTCCTGGCCTTCATGCTGTCCTCTGTCTTTCCCTTCACTTTTCCTCCCTCTCCCTCCATAATCATTTATTCCTTTTTCATGTCCCTATCCTCAGGTTAAACTCTGCACTCTTGCTATTCCTCCTTATTCCATCAGTGACTCCATATCATCACCAAGAGGAAACACACAAAACAAAACATGTACAGTTAACAAGAGGTGTACCAACTGTCTGACTATTTACACCTGGTATATTCTTCCTCCCTCCCACCTCATCCTTCCTTTCTTTGTGTGTCTTGAAATTGCAAGCTCTTTGGGGCAGGAATGATATCTTCTTAATGTCTGCACAGTACCTTTCACAATGCGGCTCTAAATAATGATTTTGGGCCTTTGGTGTTATAGTAATTAAATTATCAGAAATAAAGAAAAATAATCAGATTGTAAAAGAATCCCTTCATGTCGCCAGGTGCTCTAGTTAAGAGGCTCTTCAATCAAAAGAGTACAATCTTTATTTTGCCATAGCTGCCTATAAATCCAAAGAGGAGATGTAAACATACATACACTAGACTAAACAATGGCTAAATAGCAGCCACTATTCACTCTCCCACTCACACATACCATGCAAGTCTGTGGGAAAAAAATATTATGATTGAAGCTAAGGAACTCAAGTAAAGTTTTCTGAAAATAACCCAGAGCTGACAAGTCAGTAGGAGGGCCTGGATGGTTTCAAGACACAGTTTTTACCAAGACTTGGACCTTCAACTGTTGTTTTTTTTTAAACAAAGATTTACATCTCATCCTTGGCTAAATTACTTATAAATTAATCAAATTAATTACTCTGAGAGGATAAGCAGGATGCTGGACAAGATAGAGTCGATGTCAGCCAATAAGGTCTGTGTTGTTTTAAACAAATCCATCAGTTCTGCTTTGAACAAATCCAGAGAGAGTACAAATATGGTAAGAGACTTAAATTGTACAATAAAACCTCTTATCCCGAAATGTACATAATTCTAATCTAAGCATAAACATTGTTATTGTTAATTTTCCAGATAAGAAAAGGGGGATTATCAGCCTTCAAAACTGACATAACACCATTGCTAGTTACAGCTGCAATGGTAATACGTTGCATTATTTTTAAAAAGCGATTTCTTGCGTCACTCAAACAATTGTTAAATTTTACATCTTTAGCCTGCAAAGTCTTCAGCATGTGTGTAACTCAGCACACCAGTAGTTCCATTGACTTTCATGGCTCTCTCTCCATTGACTTTCATGAGTAAAATTACATGTGCCTAAATCTTTGAAGGATCTAGGTTTTAGTTGGTAAATTTTGAAGGCCAAGATTTTAAAACCTTGAGTTTAAAAAAAAAAAATAATAATGCACATTGGGTGCATATATATGCATTTTTTTGAATTTTTGGTCTTGGAGTAAAATATTTTGTTAAAACACTACAAATAAAAAAAGTTACAGTACATACCTTCAAGAAAAAAAGGGAATGGGCATGAGGGAGAAAGATCTGGGTGACCTTGCGATAGAGTCTTGGATTTTCAGAATATTTTATAAACACAACACAACACGATCAAATCCACTAAAAATGTATAATTTTGTAGTTTTCATCTCTTAGAGATGAGCCTATGTCACAAACATCAGGGGATGTGCTTCAGGCCTTTCTCTAGTTATAACTGGTACTCTGTTTTATTATCCAAAAATTGCAGAGAGAGAGAGAGAGAGAGAGAGAGAGAGAGAAATTAAGAATTTCCTTTTAATGTCCACACAAAATTTATTTTCAAAGTTATGATACACAAACTTCATTTTCTACAGAATATAAAGTCATCACAGCAGTGTTCTAACATGCTTAGCTCCCAAAGGAAAAGATAATGCTGTAATTAAGGAAAAACATTGACTTTTAAAGTTGAAAATCAGAAGAAAAGAACATTTTACTGAATACTCAGCCAGTTGATTATGCTTCTTTATTTCATAAATTGACTGTACTGGGTCACCTTTGAGTAATGGAAATCTCTGTTTAAACAGTTCTTGGCAATGGGCACAAAGCATTAGATCCAATTTCCAAGACTTACCAGCTGGGTTTTGTCATTAACAATCTAAGATATGGCTTTCAACGTCTAATCCTCACTACACAAATGTTTTGTATAGTCCTCCAGGGAGCTTTGGTGTGACAAATTACTGGCACAGATTACAACCCTGTGGCTATTCACCCAAGGCAACACAAAATTAATATGGTACTAATCCAATTTAAACAAGAAATTGGATGAACTATTGCAATTGAACAAATCATCTGAACTGAAGCTGATGTGGAATTCCTGAAGGCAACTAAATTTCCAAATTTATATTCAGACATAGTACATGGGTTCCTGATCAGTTTTGCTTTTTTATTTTTAACTGAATGTAAAGTCCCAGATTGACTAAGTACAACAATAGTAGCGTAAGCATTACTACATTATTTTCTACAAAAAAGCCTTCATCTAATTTTAAGTGGACTACTTTCAGGGATAAAGTTTTAGGGGAGCATAATTTGTCTTGCTATCCATTCATTTAAATGATTCAGATGTCTAACAAAGGTTTCAGCTGGCTCTGGACTGGAACCAGTAGTTTAAAAGTTACCAAATTTATCAGCTAGCGATGGTTTTTGTCACTACCCATCTGGCATGACTTGAACTAGTGAACTAAAGGTGAAATGCATCTAACGCCTTTAAGTGGAAAAAACAAAAACCAAACACCTCCCCCCCACACCAAACACCAGGCAGGACATTTTGATGCTTCCTTTGGGAAAATCCAGCTTCTGGTGTGAAAAGATGAGAGAGACAAATGATCACCTTGTTGTGCATAGGTATTTCAGAAATATTATGGGCCAATTTCTCAGACCTACAAGAATTAGACGAAAAAGAACAATCTGATGACAACACATAAAATTGAAGTTTTGTTTTTCTGATTATCATCGAATATACATTGCGCTAATTTCTTTCATTTATCTGTAAATTACAAATAAAGGAGCATGGAGAATTTGAGATTTCAAATTCATTGAATTCAGATTTGGGCACTCAAACTAATTGGCTTATTCATAGATTTTGATGATGACCCTGCCTTAGGCTCCATCTCTCTCCTCCCAGCAAGACTGTGTGATTCTCCCTGAAGGACATTCCTGAAGTTTTAATTATCCATTTTGTTGCGTTTTCTCTTCATGAGGGAAGGAAAGGAGAGGTAGAGAAGTAGCAACATCCTTCTTATCCAGAAACAGGATCTCCTTTTGAGCACATATCCAGATAGCTCACACCTCCTTCTTCCCAATCCAGAAGATTTTTCTTTCCAATCCACAGACTGGTAATTTTCTAAGAGCAACTGGCTGAATTATTCTTCAATAATGTCTCCGCTAGATCCTGCTAAACTACCCCTTTATGCATCAGAAATACACCAGAAATATCTTTAGTCTTGCAGGAAAGAGTGACTTAGTCCTCCCTTTTGCTTTTCCTCATAACTGGATGTCTATATTCCTAAGAGATTAGAGCTCCTTTCATTCCATTGCAAATCTTACGTAAATACAGGGAAGGCAGTTTTTATGCTGCAACCTGGAGCGTACATTTCAAGATTTTGAAATGGAAAAACAGGGGAACATAATCCATAGAGTTATTGGGTCCTGCTGAATCAGATTTGGATTCAGGGAGCTGAGGTGCTCACTTATCCTGCGATGAGTGTACCTAATGCTGGAGTGAATTAGAAGCACCTCTTCTTGAAAAGTACCCTTCCTTAAAGGAAAAAGAAGGATGGGAGACAGGGGTAAAGATGGAGTATGAAAACATGAAGACCTTTGTCTGAACCCTCAATTTTTAAATGAGTTTGTTTCAATTAGGATTGGTAAAATTCTTGCTTTTTCTAGTGTTTGACCATACCTAATGAAGTGCTTACAGAATCTTAAATTATTGCAAGCACAAACCATGCCATATTTATAGAAAGCAGTAGGTAAAGGAAAAATAATATATTGGCATGTATTTGCATTACTGAGGATGAAGGAACTTCTGCTACTTGCTTGCCTGAGAGAGATTTTAAATGCCTCACTGACACACACACAGAAAAATCCACAAAAACAAACCAACCAAAAAACCCTCTATTGTCATCATAGATAGGAAAATTCAGAGAGACAGGAAAAAATTGTGTAACCTGTGATTTCTAGATCTCTTTAAAGTTGCCATATCCTCAATATTCTACAAATTCTATCATTTTTTTAAAAGCTAATGCATAGATTTTTAAAAGATATGCAGTATACTGCACTGTAATACCTAACTGATTTAGGAGCATTCATTTCATTTTTCAAAAGGGATTTAGGCATTTAGGAGCCAAAATCCTATTGACAGTGAAATTTGCTCTGAAGTGCCTAAATCCCTTTTGCAAATGAAATTTTGGTTTCTAGATACCTTGAAAAACCTGGGCCTAAGTATTCTTCATGGCCATATAGCTGTCTCAATGTAAACTGATACCTGTTAAGTTAGTTTTGAAAAAAAAACCAAAACCCACACACTCCAACACACAAACAAAAAAACAAAACTTTTCTGCTGCTGTTGGTTAGGAGACAAGTTGGGCAGTTACCCATATCCTTCACTCAACAAAAAAAATCACAATTAAGATATAGGCTTTGGAAGCATTAAAGTTTTTAAAAAAGCATTTAAACACACAATTTTTACCCTTAGTCACTTCTCTTGAAAAATACAGAAAATTAAAACACAAACCAGAGACAAATGCAACAAGGTTTAATTCAGTTAATACTGCCAAACATGACTCTACAGTGAATCTTCAGACACCTGGGTGCCTCATCCCCACCAGGAACAAATTAAAATGCAAGTGTGTTTATTGCTCATGTTCCAGTACTACAGGATATGCCGTACAAACTTTATACTGACCATGCTATGCCATCATAACTTGAGACACCCAAAAAATAAGGATATTTAACTAAAACAAAACTCTAGCTAAGGCACACTAAGTAGCCACTTAGCAGGAAATCTCCATCCACAATTACGAAGTCTACTTCCCAACTTCTGGGCACATGATGTACATCTCTACCCTTTCACTTGACATTGTAAAGGAATTTAGGGCAAATTCCATGAGCGACTGGAAAGCAGAGAAGTTTTCTGAGTAATTCTTTTGAAATCATCCCAGTTCCAAGCCAAGCAAAGGCCCTGGTCTACAAGGCCTGGTCATGAGACATGAGAATTATGTCTAAGTTTAAATTTTAAGCTTTAGCCAGTTGTTCTGTACCCTTGTTATTTTTTTAAAAAAACCTCTGTAAATCAGATTTTTAACTTTAGGAAATAGATATTTTTCCAAAATTCAAAAATAGAAGAAATTTTTCCAAAAGTCACTGACAAACAAAGCCCAGCTGTAAAACATTCCAGCCCAAAGCCGACTGCTCAGGAAAGTTTTGACCATTTTAAATGTATACTGGTAGTTACAAGAGAAATTAATATGCAACAATAGCGGACATGACTAACTCGACATTAATAAATAGTCTTTATCATAGGAATACAAAGAAAGAAAAAAGATTACTACATCCTTATTGTGCATGTGCTCTACCCTATTTACATACCTGTTTTAGTCTTGCAAGTTCTTTCAAAGCCCTTGCCCACTGTTGCTTGTAGTGAAGCTTTGATTTGGTAGCTGATTCCAACTTTCTTTCAAGTTCAACCTTATGGCAATTAAAATCATATCAGCTGAAATACTATACTAGTGGTAACAATCTCTGAGAGATTATATATACAAAGAGTCCGTTTAAGAAAAGTGCTTATGCAATACAACATACAACATCATCTAAAGCTGTTATATAATGTAACGTAAATATTATGGCAGATGAACATTTTCTTGTTTAAAATATAGCCTTATTTTTATTGTCTAGCAGTCTATACAAAAAGGAACTAGATTAGTCTTAGCCCCAAGACAGCTTATGTAAACTTTTCTTTAAAGACCCTCAAAGCGGTGAAAAACGCATTCATTTTTCTATAATAAGCTCTAATTGTTAGCATTCCAGTTTAAGGGGCACTCTAAACTCTTAGGGCTAAGTCTTGCCTTTATAGGTTTAGGCAGCACTCACTAAAGCAAATATATGTCTCAGAGGGCAGAATTTGGACCTTTGATTGGGAGAAAGGGGGGAAAAAATAACCAAAGCTAGCTTAGAATTCATGGTTATCCTCAATATACAGGCAAATTTGCTCCAGAACATTGGAAAATATTTCATTGCTTAACTTACCATTGATAAAGATAAAACCAGCTAAACAAATATTTGAAGATTATACTGGAAGAGTAAAACATGGTAAGAGGTAATTACATGGTAAGAGGTAATTACAATTACAATTACAATTACAGGCAGTACTTTTTCAGGCTATATTTAAAGTATATAAAGGCAAGTACGCATCGGTGGTCATATCAAAAATATTTTTACATGCATTAAGCAATCTGTTATACCTGCATTAAACCAACTTGGTGAATATGCAGGAATGCACTGCCTCAATGTCTCAAACTAAGAATCAAGTTAATTATTGTGGCCAATACGGAGTTTGGAGTTTCATTACTTAAGTGATAATGGAAAATCTGTCCACATTTCAATATAAATTCTTTAATTCTCATCTGATCTGATGAGTTGTAATATAAACAGAATGGCTAATTTTATCATTTCTGAATTGTGGATGATTTTGTAAAATTGTATCATAAAGTTATCATGCCATGGAAAGCCAAAATATGTGGCTCTACCATGGGTTAGCACAGTTGTGTCATATCCCTGCCAGGTCAGAATCAATGGTGAGTGATGTGCACTCAATCATCTGTTCAACATAAAACATCTTGCAACAATGGGTTAGCTCTAGCTGAGAGAGATATGCCCTCTTGTCTGAAAAGGGGGTTGTGGACAGTGTTTGAGAGAAATGGAAAGTTGCCTGGAAAACTAAAAGAAGCAGGTAAACACCAGCAGCACCTCATAAAGGGTCTCACATGGAGGAACTGGAGAGAAAGCCTTTTTGCACCAGATTAAGATGAGGAAGGCTACAGCTGGGTCCGCGCAGGCTGGGGGCGGGGGCGCTCTCTTGCCAGTCTGCTTGCCTGACAGAACACAGATGGATCCCCCAAAGACTACCAAGAGAATGGTGAGCTAGTGAGGACACTGTTTAAGATGTTTTATTATTTTGTATGACCTGTACTCTCCTGTGCTTTATTTGATAAGTAAAAAGAGCATAAAGACATAAGACGAGGCAATGGGTGTGGGTGTGTTGATAGCTTCACAACTACTGTGTATCCCCGACAGAGTTCAACTGTAAACATGAACCTTCACATCTGTTTGGGTGGAATCTTGAGAAATGCCACTGCCTTAGAATTATGAATCATCTACATTTATCACAAAGAAATTTATCATGATATACAGAAGTATTAAAACTTCATACTACAATTCAGCTGCAGAAGTTTAAAAATAGTTAAATTTTGCTAAGAGATAATGCTATATCATAACATCTAGCATGGCTATCATACCTCAAACTAGCAAATGTTAGATACTTCAGAAATGAACTGGCACTTCCAGAACATGAAAAAGAAGGAATAAAAACTTAACAGCCACAGCTACTTCCTGAGCAAATAAGAAACAAATCATCATGCCCAAAAGAATCACCACCCATAACCCTCTGGCCACTACAATTTGAAATATGCTGAACAGCTCTGCAGAAAGACTTCAGAAACAAATGAAGAGACATTTACATCTCACAGAATACCACCTCAAAGAAGAAATCATCAGATACTCCCACAGAACTGAAGGGGCAGAAGGGGGAAATCTATCATGCAGGAAATCCAAAGCGTGTGTGTGTGTGTGTGTGCGCGTGTGTAAGTAAATCAACAAACACTTGACACAAAAACAAAAAGTGGAACAGACTACAACTCCACAATCCACAGAACACAACCTCCAGGAAAAACCACAGCAGCAGCACTCACCACAGGCCACTACCTGACACCCCTTCATCATCAATCATGACCATCACTAAAAAGAGCTGAATTATCTGTACTCGCCAAAGAATTAAGCTTCTGCTCCATCACAAGCATGTGGAGGAACTAGAAGGCTGGTCTTCACTACGGGGAGATTGCTGCAATACAGCGGGTCTAGTGAAGACTCCATGCGGAGCCAGACACGCTCCTCCTCTCCCCCAGAACATGCCGCAGCACGCGAAGCGCTCTGTGGGTAGGGGCTGCGTGTCTGACTCCACGCGGAGCCAGACACGCTGCTAGGAACTTCATGGTAAGGGGGCTGGGGTGTTGGATAAGGGGCAGGTGCAGTCGGTGGACAGGGAGCAGGGAGGGTTGGATAGAGGGTGGGGTCCTGGGGTGGTGACTGGGGGCGGGCAGGGAGAGGTTGGATGGGGCGTGGGAGTCCTGGGGGTACGTCAGGGGGTGGGGGGGATGGATGGGGGCAGGGCAGTCAGGAGACAGGGAGCAAGGGGAGTTGGATGGATTGGGGACTCTGAGGGGGGCAGGAAGTGGGAGGGGGCCGGATGGGGGCAGGATCAGGCTGTTTGGGGAGGCATAGCCTTCCCTACCTGGCTCTCCATACAATTTTGCAACCCGATGTGGCCCTCAGGTCAAAAAGTTTGCCCCCCCTGCTCTACAACAGCACATGCTCCAAGGAGAAAGTCGGAGATATATAATTAATGCAATTAAAACTACCTTTACCAAAACAATAAGTAGAAGATCACAAATCAGAGATGTAGATCACATCAAAGAACGGATCACCCAAATACCCTGAGAGAACCTGCTTCAATACAGGGGGAGAACCTGCTTCAATACAGGGGGAGAACAAAAAAACACCCCACTGCCGCATACTTCTAGAGGTCACCTATAACCCCATACTGGAATCCATACCAAGTATCATCAGTTACAACCATATCTGAAAGGAACCACATCCTGAAAGAAATCTTTCCCAACACTCACCACCTCACCAATGTTGTCATCAAAAGCAAGCTCCCCACATTCCAGGGTACATCAACTGAAAGGGGCACCAGATGCTTCCAAAACAGATGTAAAACCTGAAGACATACCTCACTGCTATGATGACCAGTAACTCCCACAATATACCTTTCAAGATACACAAGTCTGACATATGCTATTACAACATGTGGTATACCTCAACCAGGGCATCAAATGCCCCAACAGCTGGTCTGATTTCACCAATATATGACTACAACCTCAAGTAAACAGAAAAAAATATAAAAAGACAAATACACACTATCACCTTTTCACAAAGCCATCACTGCATTTCTGACCTCTCAGTCCTTGGTCTCAAAGGAAACCTGCATGTCACCTTCAAAAGACTAACTTAGGAATTTAAATTCAAAAGTCTGCTATACACTAAAAACCATGGTTTCAAGAAAGACAACTGGTTTTATGACTCATTACAACAATTTGTAACCTGATAACCCTCTCTTGTCCTATGATTGCAGAGGTGTTAATTGCCCACTTCATTTTCAGTGGTTTCTTGCCCCATGTTAAACTCTAAGGGCCTGGCTACACTAGAGAGTTTACAGCAGCACAGCTGCGCCGATGCAGTTGTATCGCTGTAAACTCTAATGTAGCCATCCTAAACTGACAGAAGAGAGCTCTTCTGTTGGCTTAACTTTTCCAGCCCCTGCAAGTGGCAGAAACTATGTCGGCAGGAGAGTTTCTCCCACCAACATAGTACTGTCCACACCCAGTGCTTGTTAGTAAAGTAATTTATGTCGCTCAGGAGAGTGGATTTATTCACACCCCTGACAAATTATGCCAACAAAAACTGTAATGTAGACATAGCTTAATTCTTAAACTATCCCACCATATATTTTACCACCTTTTCCAGACCTGAAGAAGCGTTCTGTGAAGCTCGAAAGTTTGTCTCTTCCACCAACAAAACTCAGGGCAATAAAATATACTCTCTCATCTACATTGTCTCTCCTAGATACTTCAGAAGACAAGTGTATAATGAAAGACATTTACAATAAGTGTTTTCCCATACCCTATGTAATTCTTCCAGACTTCAGTCAGTAGTAACTCATTTTTAAATTCTTATATGATGGTCTAATTCTTTTGAGATTTACTAACCTATTTACCCCCAAAATCTTATAGCAGGAAGTTTCATAGCTTAATTGTGTGATGCATTAAAAAAAGATCTTCTGGGTCTTAATTTGATGCCTGTTAATTTTAAGTGCCTGTTAAGTTGTATTCTGGAAATGGGTAAGTGTTACACCTAAGTAGTCCTAAACATCCACACACAACTTTGAGTAAGATTTATGGTTTTTAATAATACGTCTATTTACCATTCAGTCTTTAGGGGACGTCAAAGGAAACTGGCTATAAAAAACAAAATGTAAACATTTAAGGCCAAACATTTTTAAAAAGGAGCCACATATAGTCTGAAGGCAAAAAACATACACTGAATTATGTGTGTTCATAAACCTTTGTTCTCACCTTTTTAAAAATGTGAACCACAGAGAAAGACTCATAGTTTGACCCAACTCATACCACCATGGAAGGAAAAATGGGGATCAGAGGCTTCACTTGATAACAGAATATCTGGGGCTGGAGGGTTCAGTGGATTGGCCACTGCTTCTTAAAAAACAGCTCAAGTCAATAGTAAAATAAAGTAGTCACTATGTGACCGCTGTCCAGTGACCCATTTAAAATAAGTTGATGGTTTCTGTTAAAATCTCTGTCAACAAGTGTCCAGAGCGGAAATGCACACTCTAACTAGCAATCAAGCAAGAATGCAAAGAACCAAATGAACACAGACTAAACTACCCTCTCACTCCTACTTGTGATGCCATTCCATCTAGGGCTGAAACTCACTGAAGGAGTTGAATGGAGTCGTTTTCATTGCTAACACAAATGTGGTTTCTGTTCTGTAAACAAGAGACTTCTTTCTGCAGCACTCTTTAAAAGGCAATAGTGCAATGCCCATCTTAGCAAAAGCTAGGAAATTCAAAAAACTCTCAATTCTTTTTCTCCCCAGGTTTTGTTCTTCAGAGTCCCCCAATTCTAACTACAGTGGTAACCATTAAAACATAAGCATTTCTCAAGTGGTGTGCAAGTTCCTACAGTTTCCCCTGTACTTAGAACTGGATAAGCGTGGTAATTGTTGTCAAATGTTGACTTCTAATAGTAAAAAACCTGTCAAACAAAAGTTAAGACTATTTCACAAGATCAGTTTCACCTACAAACAGGTTCTAAATATTTAATGGCTGAAGAAATTGTGGGAGACAAAAAAAATGGAGATTAACCCACTTCATCCTGGAAACAGATTATGCTTTCATCTTCATTAAAAATGAAAACAACATTATGGAAATTAGTGAAGTCCAAAGGTACCTTTTCTAAAGTGAGAAGATTTATTTCTGATTGTAACCGGATTTCTGGTTTGCTGTATTGCTGTTCCTTGTACTGCTGGAACTCCTTTTCCAGAATCTTATACTTGTTTTCTGCTTCATAAAACTACATTAAAAAAAAACCACACAGATATGAAATATATTAGAATACATTAATTTAACAATAAAACACATTCACAGGGGATGGAATGAGTCACTGAACTTAAATTAGCCCCAGACCGAACATTTTATTTCGGTCAAATAACTGATATAAAACAGACACTGAAAGCTTCACCTTCATAAGTAATGAACTCTTGATTATGGGATATACAGAGAGCATTACAGAAATATCCTTTAAGGAAAGTTTGACTACACAGGAAAGAAAGTTTTACTTCCCTCAGATATAAAAACTAAAATGTATAAATATAGCTGTTCACCAATTTTTTCAAGTGAGACTTTGTAATTCTATAGATTACAAACAATGCAGTTTTATTAAGTCCGTACCCATAGCTGCTTTTTTTTTTTTTAAAAAAAAGTAGTCAACTATATTTGTATCATCCATATGAACTTTTTACTACTGACTCAACTTCACCAGTATAGCTTGTCCAGGAATGTCTGGAAGAGGAAATAAATAATATTTTGGTTAGCCAAATAGGATTTAAAAGGCTGAAGCAGCAAGACTTCAGTGATAAATGACCGAAATGTTAGGCACCTTTGCCCTCACAGTATACTTGCAGAGTTGCAGGAAGACTGGATTTTTGCTTTCTAGAGAAAAATGGATAATTTCAAAGCTGCTGTCTTAACCAACGTATGACCGTATCACTCCATCAAAAGAGCTATGCAAGTCATGTTTTTAAGTAACTAGCACTTTCAATACACCAGATTGGAAATGTAAAGAAAATGTCTGGCAAAACAGTTTCAATTACTTATTGGGAACAGGAGTACATACAGTAATTATGTAAGATAGTTTGTTAGAAAATTACTCAGTTAGCTATCTTAGTTCACTTTGATAACAGTTCACCTCATTAATGGAAATTAAACATTTCTAACTTTTGGATTCTGATTCACTTTTAACAAAAGTTCTCTTTTTAGTTTAGCAGTTTAGAACCAAATATTCAGGAAATTATTCATTTTGATTAAAAGCAAGAAATTGTTGCATTAATACATCTATTTATTTGGGCCCATTTGCGCAACACATTTTGGTATCCAACATTTAAAACCGTCTATTATTTTGTGTGGAAATATTATCAGAAGACAGTAGTGCTTCAAAAATAAACTATCAGGAGGAGACATTTAGCTTCCAGTCATTTTCATTTATGCCATTTGACAAGTATTCATCATGTATCCTGGCAAATTTGCACCAGCACAATTTGAAAGCAATGAAATAGGCTGGGCACATTTGAGAATACACTGTTGTAACAAAACCAGAATTTCAAGATCCAGCAAGTGGGGTGGAAGAGGAATCCAGTTGGTGTTAAGCCATTGTGAGTGCCAGCAGGATGCAATAAGCTTGTCCACTGTGAATTTCCTGGGAACTGATAGGTATGATGTATGTGGTATAAGGATAAAGGCAGGTGGTCAGCACTAGGCTACTCTGTTGAGGAGGAAAAAAAAAATATATATGGGACAGTGAGTGGCAACTAATACTTTAATAATTACTGTCTCTTCTGTTTCATCAAATATACTAATATTAATGAATTTTAGGGCTATATTTAATATCAGAGCTTGGCTTTGTACACTAATGACCAGATTCAGATGTGGTATATCAGTGGAGCTGAACCTGCTCATATCATGTCTGAATAGGGCCCTCAGTGTCCCAAGCTATGGTTTGATTGGGACGCTGGAGATGAATTAAATATATTAACTTAGGATATTAACAGAGGTGTGGCATGATCAGATCACATAACTGTACAAAAATATTTCATGCTCTGAATATTGCAAAATAGTTTAAATAGTCTAAATAAAAATAGTTAATATGATTTATGTGAAAAGTGAAATGCATGCTTGTGAGATATATCCATACTTTAAAATGCTGGCTGAATGCAACAGAATCAGTTTTGAAGGTGCAATCAATTTTTTAATGATTAAATATGAATGCAACAGATATGTCAGTAATCAAAAGTGCATTATTTTTTACTCAACAGCTGAGCTATATCTAGGTTGTCTACATTTCTTCAACACAACAATGGAAAATTTACATTAAACCTTGATACGCTGGATACTACTTTTCACATTAATTTCATGTGAAAAAAAATCTTAAAACCAAGAAAATGCTAAATGAAAATTGTAGACATACTGAAAAGGATGAAATTGAAAAAATCCATCTGTTTCTAATACAAAGGATTCTTCTAGCAAAATACAGATGGATCTCTTCATTAGTCAGTACTACTGTTGGATTACCAATCCATAAACTTTAAAATGTTAAGAAATGAAAAACACTAAAGAAAAAAATACCATTCAAATGAGCCACACACACTGAAAAAAAAAATTAAGCAATATTCTGTAGTATATTTCCGGTGACAATAATTAAGAGAGACAGTGGTAAAACGGCTAAACACGAACTGTTAGGAATAATGCTACTAAAATTAAAAAGGAAACATGCTTCATTTTTCTGTTCTTTGTAACATTCAGATAAAAAGTCTGCTACCCTAGTCACGTGACAGAATGATAATTATGCCAAGTGAAAAAGAGTAATGTATTCTCAAAATTATTTTTCCATTTTCAAATATTTAACTATAATAGCATTGCTTTACGAATGGGCTGTAAAATAAAGAGAGACATCATTAATAAATTCTAATTGCTTCAGCAAAATTTTGGAAATATTCACTGCACTTCAGTAGCATAGCTCCCAAATACAATACCCCTTCATAATTTCAGTTTGGTTTCAATTTGCCTCAAAAAGCAAATAATGCTATAACATATAAATGGTAAAACAAAGGCCCTGTTCCTGCAATAAGCTTCTTATAGGTGGACTGCTATGCTTGTGTTAAGCTCATTGAATGATTGGGACCAAAGTGTTGATTTCCAAGTTGTCAGAAAGTGCTTGTGTCTAAAATATACAACTTTTTTATATTATTTGTATATTTATTTCCACTCAACCTAGCAGGAAGGTCATTTAATTTCTTTACTTACATGCTGTTGCAGGCGGACCTTGTCCTCTTCCAGCTGTTTGATCTTTGACCTCTCCAGTTCAACTTGATGTGCACATTCTTCTTTGACTCGCCGCACAGAATCCTGCAGTTCTTGAAAGTTTCGTTCATGTTGTGCTTGCAACTCTCTCTTCACTCTTTGGAGCTTAAAATTAAAACATTTTTGAATGCAGTAATAGGCAGGTTTATGACCTTTAGTACAACCATTAGTACTAGTTTTAATTCGCATTACACTTGGATCCACTCTTTTTTAGAAGTATAGAAATGAAGCCATATAGACTATAGCAGGGGTCGGCAACCTTTCGGAAGTGGCGTGCCAAGTCTTCATTTATTCACTTTAACTTAAGGTTTCGCATGCCAGTAATATATTTTAACGGCTTTCAGAAGGTCTCTCACTACAAGTCTATACGTTATATAACTGAACTATTGTTTTATGTAAAGTAAACAAGGTTTTCAAAATGTTTAAACAGCTTCATTTGAAGTTAAATTGAAATGCTGATCTTATCCACTGGCCTGCTCAGCCCACTGCCAGCCTGGGGTTCCGTTCACGTAGGCCAGCAGCAGACTGAGTGGGCCCTGTAGCTGGGACCCAAGCAGGCAGCAGCGTGCCATTAAAAACTGGCTTGAGACACATCTTTGGCATGTGTGCCATAGGCTGCCGATCCCTGGACTATAGTTATCCATCACTATTCCCTCACAAACTTGAAATAACGACCTTCACATTACTTCATACTGGCCACAGATCCAACTTTCTGTTGTGGGCCAGAGGTACCAACATCTTACTGTCCAAGCATAGTCCACAGATAATGCACTTCCTCAATCCATTGTAAGCTGAAGAATGGAGTTTATCCCATGTAGCATATTGTAATGAAGCAACAATAAGTGAGATCAGATTTAAGGTTAAATCAAGATGTTCAGTTCAACAGGTCTCAACCTTCACATCCAGAACTAAAACATGGAATACAATCTTTCTTGGATGTTTGAATTTTCCAAAAAGGTATTGCGACAAATTGCTGGCACTGTTATGATGGGTCCCGCGCTCTCTCTTCTTGTGGGGGGTTCAGGGAGCTATTTTTTTGCCCCTGAATAGGGTATTAACTGCCCCACTAGTATCCTAGAGGAGGGGGAGTGGAGAGGGAGGGACCCAAGCCTGCTCTCTACTCCGGGTCCCAGCCCAGGGGCCCTGAGGATAGCGGTAAACCACATGAAGTAGCTATTCCTTCCCGTGGGCTACTTCCCTCTCCGACCCTTCAGTTTGTGGGGCTTTCTGCCCTCTCTGTACACAGGTCAGGTGTCTCTTTACCTAGGGTCTGGGTGGTCTTGGTTCCAAACTCTCCTTCAAACTGCTCACTGCTCCAACTCCTATCCTCCTCCCCTGTCTGCCTGAAGCAGGGGGGTTTATTACGTTTTTAGCAGGGCCTTAATTGATTGCAGGTGTTCCAATCAACCTTCCCTAGTCCACAGGGAGCCACACCTCAATTAGCTCTGAGCTTACATATCTCCCCTCAAGCACTCTACCACAGCTCCCTGACCCTCCTCTATCACAGTATGAAGAGCAGTAGAATTCCTACGGGCTGAATCAAACCCTCTCAAAAAACCTATTTCTGAAATTATGTATGTGCTAAAGACTTTTTAAAACCATGTTGCAGAGATACTGTTGAACACAACAGCTTCTTAGTATCTCTAAACCTTCAGATCAGTTTGCCATTAAATCCAGAGCAAATTGAGCTAAAAATATTTGTAATTCAAAATTAATAAAAATACCTTCCTCAAGACTGAAATGACCATGGCCAAACTCTAGCCACTGGGTATTTGAATGAAAGCAGAAGGAAGTGTGTCAGATATATGACTATTTACACAGCAAGTTACATCTTGGTTATGCAGGGAATCTCAATGTAGGGCAGGGTGTGGACAGAGCCAGGACAGCTCGTGCTGGGAGCACTCTTATCTCTGTCCACAAACCTCAAAAGAAGTTGATGAAATGGAATGATATTCATATTGGGGGTGATAAATCCCCCGTATCCACCCACACTGCTAAGAAAATGTTCAGAAAGAGGGCAATAGGGAAGCTCTCTCCACTCCATATCCACAATTAGCTTTCGCCTCCTTTGAGGTGGAAGATCCACTAGGACCCCCGCATTATTATTAGGTGCTGCTGCTCCTCTTTCTCCCTTGTTCTGGGAGCTGTCACGCTAGGAGATATACAGCGTATATTTTACCTTGTTTCCAGAATTTGGACAATTCAGCCCTTCCAGCCCTTCCTTAGCACTCTTGTATGCTAGAATGGGAACAGGAAGGTGGTGTGTGTGTGGGTGGTGGGGGTGAGGGGGTCTCTTTCAGAAGCTGTTAGAATAGGAAAGTAGGGTTCTTCTCTAAGCAACTTCTCCACCCAGCAATCTTCTGATCACTTGCCAGCAGGCAAAAACATCTGATAACCCTGATGAGGCTACTCAGATATTGAAAGGAGCTCGGAGGCAGAAGCAGGAGTCTCTGTAAAAGGGGCAATAATTAGAGCTGGAAGAAGGCAGAATGCCCTTGTGGGCAGATTGATACCCTCATCCCCAACTCAGAACCACTTGTACTAGGATGGGATGGTGACACCTTTGGGGTGCTGCCACTACTGGGTGATGCTGATGCATACAAAATACTGTGTGGCCTCTCACAGAAATGTCCATTTCTAATATGCAGGTACATAATACACTCACCAAATTCATTTGACTTGCAATGTAATGCAAAACATTAACTATATATAATGGAAATCTCAAGCCAGGGGGTATAGAAGCACCCCCAGCACCTATAGTTCCAGTACATATGTTCTCTATCAATTTATCTTAAATGAAAAAACACGGTTAATACATTTTAAAAATTTGTCTGATCATCTGAGCACTTCATTTGTAATATTCCTAACCAGAGGACAAACTGAAGAGCATTTCCAGGTCTGAAACTGCACTTATTGTTTACTGAGCTGTTGCTCCCCTCACATGGCAAGACATATGCTTTAGATAGATACTTAGCCTGGATGGGTCATTTTTACATTACATAAATCAAATTTTGAGTTTTAAAATCTGAAGATTGTTACTGAGCACTGGAATCATCTAACTGGTTTCATTAAGTGGTTGGAAAGAACGTAAAACATTCCTGAAATATATTTCCTCAGATGAATTATGTACTCCCCAGACCAGAGAACTACAGCTGCAGGAACTGCTGAAAAGCCAAAGGAGCAGAGTGTGGTAGGAGACAAAGTCTGATAGTGCCTCTGAACTGAAGGTACTCCTGGTCAGGTATAGCAGTCCCCAGTGAGGCAGTGGGATAAGGTACCCCAGAAGACCCAGATGCCCATGATGTCAGCAAACTATGTTTTGTATTTGCTGAAGAGATTTATTTATATTATGTTCACTGGTTATCTGATCCAGCACCATTCTATCACTCTCTTCACACTGACAGTTTCACTCTCCCGGCCTTCATGCTGTCCTGTCCTTCCCTTCACTTTTCCTCCCTCAATAATCATTTATTCCTTTTTCATGTTCCTATCCTCAGGTTAAACTCTGCACTCTTGCTATTCCTCCTGTACAGGTGAATTAGGTGAAAGTAGAATGTTGCCACACAGAACCCAGAAATAAAACTGCACTCTTATCTCTGTCCACAAACTTCAAAAGAAGCAGATACTGATGAAATGGAATGGATATTCATGTTGGGGGTGATAAATTCCCATATCCACCCACACTGCTAAGAAAATGTCCAGAAAGTGGGCCACAGGAAAGCTCAAGAAAGTGTATATACGCATGCAGGATTTAAAACACACTTTGACATATTGGCAAGTATTTTTTACCTCTGATTCTGCACTGACAAGCTGTCGTTCACGCTTCTCTAAATCTGTCAAGGTTTTCTGAAGTTGTTCTTCCAAATTGGTATATTCCGCTACCTAAAAACAAGCAGTGAGTTCTTGATTATTTTTTTTCTTGTAATAAAATCCCAATTTTAGATAAGCCCAGAGCTCCAGATATATATACTCCAATATTTATATAAAGAGAACAGTAATGAAACTTAAAACATTCAGGTATTAGGATCAGAAATTAGAGATGAACTTCTATATCATACAAGGCAAGTCAAATCTCCAAATATTAAGGTTAGCTAATAGAGAAATTACACAGCCTGGTACAGATTTTTTCTCTAATACACAACCTTAGTACCATGACTGGTAGCACAGTGGCCGTTGTTCTAGATTTAGTTTGAAAAAAGCATTTTGTCTGCCCTTTTAATGATTTGAAGTCTGGGTCCCCACTAACAGCCACACATCCCCAGCTATCCTCTTGTTTGAAGTTATCATATTGCAAGAGAATTTGTATGGTCACTCTCCTTACCTTTTTCTTTACTAATGCTTCTCTTTCTTTATCTCTTTTTTTCCACTCCTCTGCAAGCGCCTGCATGTGAGCCAACTCCTTCTTTTTTAGCTAACAAAAACAGAAATACACTTCACCTTTGGAAGTCAATAAAATAAAGGCTACAGAAAAAGACCTAAATGCACAGCTAACCAACTGTGAAATAATTATTTAAGAAAGTCTTCCTGAAGGATGAGAACAAAATTCTGTTCTCAGACCCGAATAGCAGATTTTAGTTAAAATAGTCTGGTTTTACACAAGCAGAACTCCTAGGGAGATCTGACCTATAGAGAGAGCAGGATATTGACCATGCAGGGCTTTTAGTAGAAGGATGCCATGAACAATACTTGTTAAACTATTTCATGCATTTAGCCACTCTGCATCTAATTTAATAGTGTAACACATGTATTGATATTGAAATAACTTTGTACTTTAATAGCATTTAGCAGTACAAGATACATACCGTATAGGATATGCAATAATTTTTATATTTACTATGATAAAAAATGTCCTACTTAAATCCAGGGTCCCCCTTTTCTAAAAAAAATTCTTTTAAAAGCAGCATGTGATCACTTAGAAGAATGATTACCACTATTTTTGAAACAATGCCTATGATATAAATACAATGACTTCGTGAACTGAAGGACAGCAATGGACAAGAAATCCTAAAAACAGCAGAATTTAATAAAGAATGAAAAATATGCAGGCTGAATAATGGGAGAAAGTTAGAAGATAATACCTAACAGCGGTCATCTTTTGAACTTGAGGACTTACAGTATTTCATAAAGTGTATAAATTCTTGAGTTTTTAAATTTTATTATATCCTTTAAAAATATTCTCAGGGATATATTTGAGCTCATTGGTTCCCAAACTTTTTCCTCCCATGACCTCCTTTTAAAAACTATGACTAAATTAAAATTTAAAAATATGTATGTGTTTAATGATTTTTCTCCATTTTGTTACATGTCACTAAAGCAGAGATGCAGTCTGAATTTTGTTATAAAACTATAGGTAAAGGAACCTGGTTCTCAAAGATGTCCTCTTGCATTTCCTTCCACATTTCTAACTCAAGTGCTGCTTTGTATTCAAGAGTTTCTCGTGGCTCTGGCTCACTTTCAGGGACATGATGAGGCTGAGGTAAAGAGACCTGCTGCTGCCCAGCACCTAAACACTGATTATGAAAATAAAGCAATTTTTCTTTTTTTCCATTAACTTTAATTGAAACATTGAAGAAAAAGGATTAAGTTAATGTATAATTTACCTGAGAAGAATCTGATACCAGAACTTCATGCATTTTTACAAGCCCATAATCTTCCAAAGTCAAAGTGTAAGAAAGTTCTGCTATCCTGTTGTTTGCCCTAAAAATTACATAAGAATGATTATTCTTTTTGTTGGAAGTTGCCATAAACTTACTGTAATTCATTTACAGCTAGATAGTATGGAACAGAAAGACTAAAAAGTTGAACAAGTTGACAGTGTAGTCCAGGGGTAGGCAACCTATGGCATGCACGCCAAAGGATGCACATGAGTTGATTTTCAGTGGCACTCACACTGCCCAGGTCCTGGCCACTGGTCTGGGGGGGCTCTGAATTTTAAATGAAGCATCTTAAACATTTTAAAAAAAAACTTTATTTACTTTACATACAACAGTAGTTATACATTATAGACTTATAGAAAGAGACCTCAAAACATTAAAATGTATTACTGGCATGCAAAACCTTAAATTACAGTGAATAAATGAAGACTCAGTGCACCATTTCTTAAAGGTTGCTGACCCTGGTGTAGTCTGTTTGAATCTCTTCCGAAGCATAGCATGGTGCATGTGAGTGCGCTAAAACACTAAAACATCTCAAATCTGAAAAATATACTTAAATCAAAGTATTTTGCAACTGAATTTACACCATGAACCCTATATTCAGTTGTATGCTTACCTTTTTAAAAATAAATTATAAGAAGTTAACATAACTGGTGTACTACTTAGCACAGGGGTGGGCAAACTTTTTGGCCTGAGAGCCACATTGGGTTTCCAAAATTGTATGGAGAACCAGTTCCAGGCATAACCAGACGTGGCCCAGCCCCTGGTCCCTATCTGACCCCCTGCTGCTTCTCGCCTCGTGCCCCCACTCCAGGACTCCTGTCCCATCCTCACACACACCCCCCATTGACCACCACCCCATCCAACCCCTCCTCTCATTTCTGACTCCTCCCCCTGGCACCTGTGCCCCATCCAACCACCCTTCTCCCTGTCCCTTGACCACCTGTCCTTCCAACTCCCTCTCTCCTTCCTTAAGCCTATGCTTAAGTGATTAAGTGAACTAAGGCCTTACTGAATGGGTTTTACTTTACTACTCCTTCTCTGTAGTCACCCAAGATTACAAACAAAGCTTTGTAAGATTTGATACTAACTCTGAAGTTTCATACTGAGGAAGTGGCATTCATTTTAGGCAGCCTCAAGATGGGAAGTTTTAAAAGAATAAAAATGTTCCAAAATGAAAAGAGCAATCCAAAATGTATTTAGCCTAGTTTAAAAACAAGCAAACAAAAAAAGTAGGGAAGTCTATGTTTTGTCAGCTAACAGACCCAGCCCTAATAAAACTTGCGTAGAAAAAGGAGGAAGGAGAGTGCAGTCATGTTTCCACCTGACTCGGGGGGGGGGGGGGGGGGGCCCCCCCCCCCCCCCCCCCCACCCCCCACCCACCCTACATCCATTGTAGGCTACATTATTAAACATAACTTGTCCAAACAAATAATTAGTGGGAATTTGCAGCTCTGTCACTTTAATGGTTCCTGAAGTTACTGTTGTCCAACTGCCCATTTCCCAGGCAAAAGAAAAATTTGACTTACTGCACAACTGAGAAATTGTCCATGATTCTTAATGTATTCATAGTCTACATATATTAATAGGGAAATTAATATTTTTTCAAAATGTTCTTACATATTCCTAACACCACTTCAGATTATTAAAAAGAATTTTTTAAAATCTAAATTTACTTTTCACTATTTGTTCTGATTACCTTTGCATTTCTTAACTTTGAAACTTAAATTGACAGACTTCAATTTTCCGTTTCTCATACTCTAGTACTATCATTTGTACAACACCAGAAGGTAATGTTTAATATATATATTGGCTTTCCAATCAGTTTTGTGAAATCTTGCTGTTAAAAAATAAGTCTGAGGCCAAATGTGAGCTACAAGTATCATACCATTCCTTCAAAGATTGGCTCAACTGAATTTTAATTTGGATAGTCAAACATTTCTTACTCATTTTTAAATTTTACCAGAAATGTTAGCAATAATTTAAGTTTTTACAGCACTTTGAACATAACTATCAAGTTATAATAAATACATTTATCTATATAGAAATTCTGTAAAGTTCTTAAAACATGAAAAAAATCAATCAACTCCAAATAACACGACAGTATGTATTATAGCTATTCATAAAATTTTATGAATGTAAAGTTCTGTCCTTTTCAAACATCTGACCCAATGCTTTAAATGAACGTTAAGAGTAAAGGGTTTTCCAAAGTAGGATCAGGGATAAATAGAGGGAGAAAGGGATTCTTTTATCAGGAGAAAATATTAAACAAAAAATAAAATGAAAAGGCAAGACATACTGTAATGCAAACAATATATATATTTTTTAAAAGGTTTTACCCTTGTGCTGCCATAACACCAACTGTTTCACTATAGGTCTGACGCCAACATTGTTCACCATTAGTACCCAAGAATCGGGTTTTTTCCAAGCCTAAAACATTTGAAAGCTGCAGCCTGGCAACTCCAAGAAGTATGTCTTTAGTCATTTTATCTTTGTGCCACAATTCAACCAGCAGTGGTAACCTAAATCCATAAAAGAGTGATTTAGTATCAGTAGGTCAGATAAAAGAGGACATTCACCTACACGGAAAAGCAAGAAATAACTTCCCAAATCAATCCAGCTTATTCTTACCACAGCATAAATATACCCTTGATACATTTCATTCCCATGGGAAAAAGACTGACTCACAACTCTGCATCTTCTTTTTCATTCCGTCACTTTGGCTAGATCACTACCCTGTTCCAGTTTGTATACAGAGAAGAATCCTGCACTTACATGGTGATGAATTGGATGATCTTATAGGTCTTTTCCATTTCTGAAAATACCATTTCTGAAAAACCTCTCTCCTCTACCCTTCTTTCCAAAATGCCACTTTGTTTTGGGCTTTATGGTTGGAGTATCGTGAAAGTTATTCTCCACCCTACTCACATGCCTACAAAAAAGGAGCATTCTACTACAAACAATTTCATTTTTCTAAACCTTACAGGAACTGTGTTTCACAGGCTATGGCTGGTTTGATTTCCAGACTCCAAGCCCAGCTAGAGTAGACTATACACCTAGAAAACTTACTATGATTCTGCAAAAGTAAAACTGTGTTGTTGTTTTTCAGGCTATATCATGTAGTCCTTACATTGATAATAATTTACCCAAAGAGATGCTCCAATTGATATCACCACATTTCCTGTTTAATTAAATGTTCACAAATATGAGTAAGGTTTGCACAATCTGACTTGTATATGCTAGACTATACAGCTGCAAAGGGCAAGAAAAATACCTTAAGTATTCTTGGTTACTAACTGCTGGATTTCTCTTTTACACAACTTAAATTATTCTAAGATGCTAAATTAAAAATCTTAGTATTTACAAATATTTTCTATATTAAAAAAACAGTTAAACAATGCTTCACGTAATAAGATAAAAATACAAGTGCTACCTGAAGAAGGTATCCTGAAGCTGATGAGGCATAGTTGCAAAATCAAATGCACAATAGGACTGGGGCAGAAAAACTTCCATGTTTTTTCTAACTTCTACAGGAGGGTTTGTCATAATAGGTGCCGCACTACCAAAAAATGGATATGAGTACCTAATGAGAAAAAAAGAAAAAGCAATTTAAACTTGTCATTCTTGCAGGCAAAAAAGTCAAGGAAAATCATCAACATCAGCTGATCAGAATTTGGTCTAGCTTAGACCAAATTCTACTTTTGGAATATGAATGTGCAATGTCAGTTGTACAACCAAATCCAACATCAGAATTTGGCCCTTGATGTTCAACAGCTCCCATTTAAATTAACAGAGTCAGAGCCAAAGTTAATTGTCATTTGAACACATATGCCCTTTATAGCTATTGCTAATCTTCAGGACTATGAAAGTTATATTTAACATTTTAGCCTTCTATAGCACACATCTAATTTACGTAAGGGTGCGGGGGAAAGGAATCTTCATATCAGACTTAGATTGCAGATATCAACAAATATTTAAATTGGATCTTAGCTACAAAACAATTACATTTAAACCCTGAAAACAATAAGCCCTTAAACCAAAAAAAACCCCTACAAACAAAAAAAAAAACCACACCCCACAAACCAACAAGAAATGTAGATTTCTACTCCACTCCAGATCTGTATTTGAAAAAGCTGCTTAAGCTCCTGCTGCTGATTAAGCTCCAACTTTCTCTGGTTATGTATATAAATATTGCTGTTTAAAAAAATAGTTCAGAGTTAACCTTCACTGAAAACGTATCTGATGATGCACATCAACTTGTTAGTTAGAATATTTGTTTGCTTTTTAGGGCTTTGAAGAAAAATAATCCTCTCTGACATCAGCACAATTATTTTGGAATATACTGAATAGGAAAAAATATATTCTTTGTCTTAACTACGAAAACAAAATGCTCACATGTGATGCATGATGACAATTTGACTCAGTTCTGTTGTACTGGAGTACATTTTCTCTACCTGTTCTTCCTTTTAGAAATTAGGTGGGAAGGTGTGTTCCCTTACAATCCAGAAAATCCCACCTGAGCCTAAAATGACTTGTACCTAAGAAACCATCTTCCTTTCTTTTCTTAGGGCTGAATGACAGTCTGTATCACATGGTCTGAAATTTTTAAGTGACAAGCACAATAAGAAAATCCAATATAAATTAGTATTGTGTTTTATACACTATTAGAACTCTCTCAACTTTCATTTGGTGATGAGCAACCCTAACTCTTCAAAGTGTTTTGCCATCACTTGAAAAGGCATCAGGTTGCCTGTGCTACCAATGTTCCAAACCGTATTTATTTTTCCTTTAAAAAAAAAAAAAAAAATTGATGGAGGTGGAGGAGGGACAAAACCAAAACAAAACCCGATATCCTTTCTTACAGCTAGGTCATCAGCTAAAATATATCATACCTTAAAATGCAATTGACTGGAAACCCAACCTCTAGATTGTGAATACTTCTTAAATCTACTGAAAAGCAAAAATGATGTGATGCTGCTGGAACTGCAATTTTTTGCCCTGAAGTAGACTCAGAAGCACTGGACACAGCTCCAGGGTGGGACTGGGAAACAGGTGCTAGAGCATTCAAGGCTGAAAATATAAATACAAGGTGTTTTGCATATAGTTTTATCCTCCATTTTGTCTAAAATAACATTATTTATATAGGATTCAATGACATGCCTGGCACTTCAATGGAAATAGGTTCAGAGTTGCAACCTAAGTTACTCTATAATTTAACTTACATTAGACATGAGAAATGGCATTCCAATTTTTAAATTGCTACTTTTCAACTACAGGAAACCATTTGGAAAGATAAAATTCTATATGATCATAGCTTTACAGTATATATGAAAAGGTATATTGAAGGGGAAGTTACTTTACCATCCACTTTAAAATGAGCACTCATTTATATAGCACTGGTAAGTATATTTAATTTGATAAAATAGGTAAACAGAGGGTCTTTCGGCACTAATTTTAGAACTTAAATGCTGAAATTTTAGGGAGCATCAAAACTTGTAAAACACACTCGTTAAGAGTTTAGTATGTATGTGCAATAAAATAGTATGTTAGCCACATGCAAATTACCAAGGAAAATAGTTTGACAGATTCTAAAGCTTTCATTGAAGGGATGAAGTATCAGATAAATAGTCTGGGTTGATCCTTTGCTTGGAAAGAAGCAAACTCCCAGGCTTGTCCTGGGTGGGGAATGAAAGTTCTTAGATTAAGTAATAATGAATCTCTCTTATATAGAGCTTTTCATCATCAGATCTCAAAGTACTTCAAAGAAGTTTTATCTCCATTTTACAGGTGAGGAAACTGAGGCATAGAAAGATTGTGTGTTTTGCCCAAGATCAACCAGCTGGCCAGACAGGCTCCTGAGTTCCAGTCCAGTGCCCTACCATCAATACCCAAACGCTCCTCCAGGGAGCTGACAACAGATCAAGTTGGGTGTTTGATGAATGAGGCTACCAAGGGGTAGCTTCTTCAAATCTCAAAAGATAGGTTGAGGGCTGAATAAACGTATTTCGTTATCTAAGATAGGGACAGGGTTATCTTTCATAATTGAAACTAATGTTAATTTGTTACTGCAGTATATCCTTAAAACACTGGTTCTTCTGCTTTTGGTCTATCAAACCTGGCACATTTTCTGTCATATTTTTGAAGATACCTCTCTATTAGAATGAGACCTAAAATAAATAAAAATGCATCCATCTTCTGCTAGCTGGTGTTCTGCAGCATTAAAAATAGCAATATAAAAAAAAGAGACAGGAGAAAGCTAAATATGATAGCTTTCAT